>CM021109.1:283523380-283922393 GCA_007115665.2 Sequoiadendron giganteum | reverse complement strand
TATACTTGCATTCAAACACATAAATCTGAGGGCAAGAATACTGAAAAGGAAAAATGGAGAAGAAAAATCAAAATAATTTGAAGGGATGAGCACATATTCAGTGAGATCATTTTGTTTTTATTAGTTTAGTTTATTTCCTCATTCTTTGTTGTTAGATTTTAGATTATTATTTTAGATTAGGATTTAATATTTTTATTCTAGCTTGCATAAAAATCTATGATGTTACAATTGGAAGGCTCACTATTTACCAAATGACTAACTAAATCCATATAGTCATTATACCTGGTTGGTTGTCTCCGTTGCCTACTACTCATCCTAGGAGCTCCCACAAAATCCTGAATATCTTGTTGCTTACTGTTGCCAACTATAGAGGATGAAATATCAACCCCCATGTGTTCCTGATGCATCTCTTGGATCTACTGCATCTGTTGCTCCATACTTTGCAAACTCTCAACACCTGAGCTTATGCTTGTACTAGTCACTGTACTCGAGCTTTGTTGTCCCTGATCTGATTGCTCAATCCTTGGAGCTTTTGTTGTCTGCTCACTCTGATCATCTGCTAGAAAATCTTTGAACCTTCTAAATGCCTTGTCCTCCATGAACTTGACATCACGCCTAACTATAATCCTCCTGGCCCATGGAATAAATATCCAATATGCCTTTGAGGCTTCACTATACCTCACAAAGTACCCTCTCTCTGCAGTCTGATCTAACTTAGAATGTGTAGCACCTAGAATGTGACAATATGCCAAACTCCCAAATATCTTGAAGTGGCTAACATCTGGCTTCTTCCCTGAGAACGCTTCCTCTGGTGTCATCTTTCCCAATACCTTATGTGGAACCCTGTTTTGTATGTATACTATTGTACTGCATGTCTTTGCCCATAAGTAATGTGGCATATCTTGGTCATACAACATAGCCCTTGCCGCCTCTTATATAGATCGATTCTTTCTTTGAACAACCCCATTTTGTTGTGGGTTGTAAGCAACAATCCACTCTCTCTTGATTCCTTCCCTGGTATAGAACTCCTGGAACTCTTTCCCTTTGTACTCGTCTCCATTATCTGACTGAAGAAACTATATCTTCCTACCTATCGAATTCTCCACAAGAGCTTTGAACTCTTGGAAGCGACTGAAAACCTCATCCTTGGTCTTCAAGAAGTATATCCAGGTCTTCTTGGAGAAATCATCAATAAAAGTAACAAAGTACTCATATCCTCTAAGAGACTTTGTCGACATTGATCCACATATATCTAAATGTACTAGATCAAGAACACCCTTGGATCTGGTGTCACTCCTTGGAAAAGCTTCTTTCACAAACTTCTTCAACACACATCCTTTACACACATCATCATGCTCTGTGCTCACCTCTGGAACACCTGTCACTGTCTCATGAAGCCATTTAAGTACTCCATGATGTATATGGCCCATCCTCCTATACCATAGCTCTCATTGATCTCTAAAATTGTCATTGCTCATCAGTGCCTTATGAGTATCAAACTGCAACCTGTAAAGTTGGCCGCTCCTAACTCCAATAGCTATGGGTGATTTCCAATCCTTGTGCTTGATTAACACATTTTCCCCTCTAAAGAGTACATTGTAGCATTTATCTTGAAGAACAGATACAAAAATCATATTTATACCCAAACCTGGCACATGCAACACATCATGAATGGGAATCGGCTTGCCAGTCTCCCTCTGAAATAAAATAGTCCCTTTTCCAACTGGATTTAGTTTGGACATGTTCCCCATAGAAATCTGGATTCTGATGTCCTTCTCCTTATAATTGGAGAAGTATTCTCTAACTCCTGTCATATGAAATGATGCCCCACTGTCTATATACCAAACAACCTATGAGGTTGAGCTAACCATACAAACTATGAGTGCAAACTCATCTTCCATTCTACTAGAGAGCTCTTTTGCACTTGTTGAAGCTATCGTCTACTTCTTGCCTTTCTTCCTTTGTGGGCAATTGCTGACATAGTGGCCAAACTTGTGACAGCCATAGCACTTGACTTTAGACAATTCCTTCTTCTTCTCGCCTTTAGGATTTGATCCTTTGCTAGACCCCTTCTTTGCTTTCCCTTTTCCTACTAGGGCAACGTTTTCCTGTTCTACCTCACTTTTTTGACTCTTACTATTGGCACTACTGACAAGGCTTAGTCTAAGCTCCTCCTGATTGAAGTCACTCCATAGTCGATCCCAACTTGGTAAGCTGTCTCGTCCATTAATAACTTGAACAAAGACATCCCACTGCTTAGTAAACCCATTTAGGGCTATTCGTGCTAGCTCGTCATCATCTAGTTTATCTCCAACAGCTGCCAACTCATCCTTGACAAGTCTAAGTCTGGTGAGGTAACTTGTAACGTCCTCTCATTTGTTCATCCTGGTATTCCTCAACTTTTCTTTGAGAATCAGCTTCTTATTAGTGGTAGCATTCTGGTACATATTCAAAATGGCATCCCACATCATCTTCGTTTTATCCAACTCTGTGATATGTGGAACAATATGATCCTTAACACCATCAAGAATCAACCTTCTTGCATTGGCATCTTTCTTCTTATATGCTAAGAGCTGTGTTGGATCTGTAGGTACAGCTACAACACTGGTAACATATTCCTTGATACCTCTTCCAACAATAAAAAAAATTATGGCTTTCCAGACACCAAAATTTGAGGCTCCATCCAATCTATCCTGATCTCTTAAGCCCGCTGAGGCCATCTCAAACAAAGATAATAACAAAAATAATAATACTGAAGAGGTAGAACTGGGTTTTATAAACCCTCTATTTTTTTCTTTTCTTCCTATGCCTGCACTGAGCTCTTTCTGCTCTTAGATCTGCTCTGATACCATGTGAAAAATCTATTGCAATTATTGATTATTTATCTCCTATCTATAAAGATTATTTGACTGCCAAAAATTAATTCACAACAAATACTGAAAAATGATACAATTGCAACTTCACAAATAAAACTCATAGGAATAGAAAACATGCAAAATAATAAACACAATATTTTTGGACAAATTGTCCCTAGAAAAACCCCGGAGGGAAAACCAAAACTGCAGATGAGGAATTATATTAATCTTCAGCAAATGAAGAGATACAAAAGAAACTGCTTGCCTCCTACTGACAAAGCTCCGACAATATTCTTCACCGGATATTCTTCCCTTAATTTCTCCTGCTGAAATTCCACTGTTGCTGCCTCCAACGCTATCACTGCGCCCTTGCTATCACTGCAAGAATATTTGCTAATACTACAAATTTATTTCCAACTTGTGTCTATCAGTTAGTTCTCCAAATGCCCAATGACCCCCTTTTAAACTATTCTCATTGGAAAACCAATGACTAATATTAATTAGACTCTAATAAACCCTAACTAACTGGTTTCTAGAAGTCTCTAGAGGAATCAATTATTTAATTAAATAATTAAATATCTGGACCTAACTAAATTCTATCTAGAAGTCTCAAGAATTAAATACTAATTCTTGGAATTGGAGAATAACAACTATCTGAGCTACAATATTAAATTAACAGCAGAGACTTCCATCAAGCATAACAAAAAATGTATGTAAAATTGTGGAAGTTGGGAAAGGCACAAGGATTGTTCAGTGACGGTTCTATAAAATGTATACATTATATATATTATTTATGTTGGTAAACACTTAACTATGAAGGGTAAGGGATGCTAGGACAAGGCATATGTGTTGTTTGACAGAATGCCTCTGAGAAATGTGATCTCATGAAATACCATGATTGCAGAATATGCACAATACGGATTTGTTGAAAAGGCTTAAGAAACTTTCAAGCGAATGCTATTGGCAAGTATGACGCCAACTCCACATCCGGGGCTAGCATCCTCCCTGTTGTGCCAACATGGGAGCTTTGGAACAAGCCACATGCCTCCATGTTAGGCATGTATGCAAACTGTGGAAGCAAAGACAAAGCACATGAACCATTCAGAAAAATGCCACAAAGAAATGCAGTCACATGACATGTCCTCAAAGCAGGATATGCACAAGATTATTTTATTGAAGAGGCTTCTAGAAACTCTCAAGCAAATGCAATCGACAGGTGTAAAACCAAATTCCACAACCTTTTCCATCATCCTCTATACCTACGCCAAAATAGGAGATTTGAACCAGGGTATGAAATTCCATCAAGAATAAAGGAACCAAGGTAATTTTCTAGATGCGTTTGCAAATGCCCAGGCAGATTGTACGCATAGTATGGATGCACACACAAAAAAAAGAAAGAAAGGCACACAAATAGTTCAATAGAATGCCTTAAAGGATGTGATCTCAGGGACTACCATGATTACAGGATATGCACTGAAATGAAATAGTTAAAAAGACTGAAATTATTATTTTTAAAAATAAAAATAAAAACAAATGCAACTCATGGGTGGAAATTCAAGACTCCACTATTTTCGCCAGCATCCTCTCTTGCTTTTACCTCTCCTTTTTTTTCAAATTTGTATGCATAGACTAGGTATGTAAAATGTTCGTCAGTATGACTCCCTAAAAGGAATGTTTTCTCCCCCGAATACCCAGCTGCCATTCAAAGATAATACATGCAGAAGGAGGATGCAAAGACAAGGCATGTGTGTTGAAGATGGAACACCTCAAACAAATGTGGTCTCCTCTCAACACAACAACTGCAACATATGCATTAGAATAGATTTTTATTTATTTTTACTTTTATTTTCTCATCTAAAGGTAATGTGAATATTAAATTATCTGCAATATATTAAATTTCACATTAACTTTGCTAATTTAAATTTAACTTTATTGTCATTAGTTTATTTACAATATAAATTTGATTAAATTATTGAAATTTAAATCATATAAGTAAAATATTTAGAATAATCAGAAGGAGAGGAATTAACATATAAATATATATATATATATATGTGTTTAATATATCAGAGCTTTGTGTGATTAATATTTATTATTTATAAATACTATCATAGTTCATGATTCAATTATTTGTGGGTCAAATAATTTAACCACATAAGAGCATGTGATTGATTAATTTATTTAAATGATCGATTTTACACTAATTTTATCATGGTTCTCATCATGCATTCCTTAATTATTATTATATACAAGTATATTTCTTATCATTGAGATTGTTACATTATCCACGCATATACACTAGAATATAGATAAAACAAAGCGTAAGAATGAATATAAACATCCAATCGTAAAATTCATAAAATAGTATAAAATCGACTCTATAACATGTCCTACAATGTTCCTATAACAAAATATTATGCATGAATCATTTAGAGGGTGGTATTTTGAAGGATCTCTCTCATATCTAATTCTTGATATATCTAGTCAAATTGGGAGATCATGTATTATATCTAGATTTTAATTAACCAATTAACTTGGATGATAAAACATCAAGACCTCACAAGTCACAAATAAACCACTTACCCACATGTCGTGAAGGACAAAAAGTGGAGGGGTGCTACATATATTTTACAGGTAAGTACATTGAGGATGGTGAAAATATTAATCTTAATCTAATAAGATTTAAGATTTAAGATTTTTCCCTATCTACAATTCTAAGAAATCAACTGTAAGAATTGTGCACATTGTTCCTTTGTCCAGACATAAGGAGCACTAGGTTTTCTATATTTTTCAACCCAAATATTTCGATGAATCTTTATTTCTCGAAAGTCTTCACGTGATGAAATAGTATCAAGAGCACCAAAAAGAGTTTCTATAATAGCATAAGCTATATTTTTATCAATATGCATAAAGTCAAAAGTATGCCTAATCGCTATATCCTTAAAGTATGGAAACTTATACAATATGCACAACCGTTTTACACCGCTTTCATTACATGGATCATATCTACTGCTAGTAATCCTATAATTTTCAATAAATGACATTCTTTTTTGTCCATTCTCAATAATGTAATCACCTATTATTAGCAATGGCGCTTCATGATTCTCTTCTTGACCATTGAAATGTGTTTTTTGTCGATGATATAGATGATCCATTTTAAGGTAAGCACGATGTCCACAATAAATACACTTATGCAAACTTCTTGAGTGCCTCACAAAATCCTTAAAGTTGCAAGCAGGACATCCATGGTATCCATGAACAGAGAGACTAGACAATGTGCCATATGTAGGAAGATCATGAATCGTAAACAATGAGGAAGCTCTTAAAGTGAATTTTATTGAATGACCATCCCTTAAAGATTGAATTGCTTCAATTCATTTCCACAATTCCATTAGCTCATCATATAATGGCTCTAGATAAGCATCTATTGTATCTGAAGCCACAACTTTATTTCTTGGTATAATCAATGATAACATTAAGAAAAATGGTTTAGTTGCTAACCATGGAGGCAAGTTGTAATTTATTAGAAACACTGGCCAAGTTGACCATTTAGTACTTTGATCTGAGAATGGGTTCACCCCATCTAGAGCCAAACCTAACCTTATATTACGAGGATCTTGAGAAAAATTGGGCCATCTACTATCAAATTCCATCCATGTCTTAGAATCAGAAACATGTCATTTTTTTCCATTAGTGCTCTTATTTTGGGCATGCCACTGCATAAGTTCAACAATGTTCTCTACACCTATACATTTTGAGTAATCGTGGGATTATCAGAAAGTGGTGAAGAACCTTTCTAGGACCCATAGCTGATTTCAACCCTTGTATATACCTCAGTTCATGACATTTCAGACATTCACTCTCATTTGCAAGTTTTTTGCAAAATAATAGACAACCATTCACACATGTGTGGATGTTTTCATACCCCAAGCTAAGATTACTGATTTTGTTTTTACGTTGACTTCATTTTGTTGGAAAAGTGGAGACAGTTGGTAACAATGAAATTTATAATGCCAATAATTGATCTACACTCTCATTTGTCCAACCATGCACCACTCGCAAGTTAAGAATTTTAAGGATTTTTGTCAAATGATTTAACTTGCAATTAGCATACATAGGCTTTAAAACATCGTCCATTGTCTTGGCCCAATCATCATTTAGACCCTCATTAAAAATTCTATCAACTTCAAACCCTTCATCAAACATTTATGCCTCTTCATCTATGTTTGGTGCCACTTCATCTATGTTTGTTACCTCTTCATCTCTCACAATATTAAATTATATCATATCTTCATAATAATTGTAAGCCCAAGGGCTTATACCACTATGCCCATATCTTATCATATGTTGATAAATCATATTTCTTTTTTTTTACCTTTCCACCAAGACAATTTTTACATGGACATGGATATTTTTCAATGTCCCTCTCATCAACTACTCTTCATAATATGCATGATATTGATTCATAGTCAACCTTTGATGCTCATCCATCTATAATATTGTGCATTCCTATATTAATTTAGTTTCTGATTTAAAGAAAAAAACATAAATATGAAAATAGAGATGCCAAAACATTGTTGAAAGTAGTCACTGTTAATACATACCATAATAGAAAGAAGAGGATATAATGAGTCATTGTTCTGAGATCTATCTTACATTCATTTGAATTTTACCTACCGAGAATAGAATATTCCTATGTTTCCTATCAGCTTACTTTCGGCAATGAGGGTTTCAAAATACCTCTGAATTCACTATAAAGGGCCTCACTGACTTCAAATTCGTTGTAGCAAACTCTGAATTCCTTTCCCGTCTTTTCAAAAGTCTCCAAGTCCTATCCAAACAAGCTTTATCACCCATGCAAGTGCTTTAATACCTGTCCATGAGAATAAAAAATGTCAAAAACAATCCAATTTCATTCCCATGCCAACAATTATACATTTTACAATTTTTTTTGACTTATAAATATAGACAAGTTATGCAAACCACTAGATAAATAACATTTAAAGGTTTTCCATCTCTGACTTATAATCTCTTTTTGATTTCAGCTAATACAACTATTTTAATCGGTTTTTTACTCATGTAACTTGTGCTTTCATATCCCTTTGAGCTTCTTTCCTTATTTCTTTCTTCTGCATTGGTTATGTTATGAAAGTAAAACTTGAAAGTGCCCCTACTGATAAGATTTGAGTCATTAGTTACAGTTTACTTGTTTTTGTGATATTTGACTTTTGAGTCTTAATATATAAGTCTAGATGCTTATCTAGATTGATATGGATCTTGCAAAGTCCACTCTTGAAAGCTCCTAAGTGGTTTAAGAGACCAGTTGGTGTCAGTTTTAGATTTGTAGGAAAGCTTGCTTCATTTCGGCCTGATACAACGTCTTAGAGTGATGTTGGCTCTTCTAAGGTAGAGTACAATTTATACTTTGGTACATGTAATTAAGATTATTTATGGTCTTATTTTTCTACTATTTTCATATGTATATATACACAATCTCCTTACCGAGGACAATCTGGTGCTTTGTTTAACAGAGTTTGAAGCTACAATAGCAGATGGTGAGAAATCATCATTGAGATTTGTGCGATAAGAAGTCTCAAGATTCTTAGTTACTGATCTGTGGATACTTTTTGAATGAGATTAATAAAAATTTACATTCATTTTTATTGTTTCACTTGCAAAATTTTTGTTTTTGCATTTATTTAGTTTGGAAGAAGAGAGGGAGACATGGAATTTCCTAAGAGTCATGTTTGAAGATGAAGGAAATGCTAGGAAAAATCTACTTGAGCACCTTGGATTTCAAGTGCAGTCAACAAAGAATCGAGACTTACAAGAAGCTCAATCTACCAACATTGATGATATTGGCAATGAAATAATCAACAATGTCACTCTTGATGATACAACACAATTAGATCCATCAGTTCAGTCAAAAGGTAGACAAGATGTTGCATCCCCCTATGAATTGGGATCCTGTATGCAAATATATGATGTCTATATTTTTTGTTTTTCCCTTTTTAGGTGCACTCTTGAAAGCTCCTAAGTTGTTGAAGAGACCAGTTGGTGTCAATTTTGGATTTGGAGGAAAGCTTGCTACATTTTGGCCCAGTATAGCATCACAGAGTGTTGTTGAATCTTTTGAGGTAGAGTATAATTTATTCTTTGGTACATGTCATTAAGATGATATATGGTCTTATTTTTATGCTATTTTCATAGGTATATATACACAATCTCGTTGTCGAGGATAATCTGGTGCTTCATTCAACAGAGTTTGAAGCTACAATAGTGGATGGTGAAAAATCATCATTGCGAGCTTTGTGCGATAAGAAGTCTCGGGATTCTTGGCTAGTTATTTTTGGATACTATTTGAATGGGATTAATAACAATTTACATTCATTTGTATTGTTTCACTTCCAAATTTTTGGTTTCTGCATTGATTTAGTTTGGAAAAAGAGAGAGAGAGAGACATGGAATTTCCTAAGATTCATGTTTGAAGATGAAGGAAATGAGAGAACAAAGCTACTTGAGCACCTTAGATCAATTTTCCAACATTGATGATATTAGTAGTGAAATAATCAACATTTGTCACTCTTGATACAACACAATTAGATCCATCAATTCAGTCAAAAGGTGGACAAGATGTTACATCCCCTAAAGACAATGGTGAGGAGTTTTTGGATAATTTTCATAGTCTGAAAGAATATTCCTCACTTCAACTCACTGAAAATGATTTTTTTGTTGGGAAGGATACCCTCGGCAATGGAGAAGAGGTGCAACATGAAGCTACTAAAGATTTGACTAAATACTAAGAATGTGATGAATCCATTCAAATTTCTTTAGTTGTTGGTGATTATAAGGGAGCAATCATGCAATGCGTGTTAGCAAACAAGATGGAAGATGCATTTCTCATTGCTCATGTCAGGGGGAGTTCTTTACGAGAGAAAACTCGTGATGAATATTTAAGAAAAATGAATTGTTCCTATCTTAATGTTATGCTTCTATACTAATTGCATGGAATTTGCAACATCTTAAAGTATTTTAATGTTTTATGTTTTACCCTCCTTCTTGTATTCCACTATTTGGATTTTAGAAGGCTAACTGGCTTTGTTTATCTAAAATATATTTCTTTCTGTGGAATATTTTCTCACTTAACACTATTAGTGCAGGTGGTTTTTTCTATGGTTAATAATGATCTTATTGGCCTTGTGAATATGAGGCCTTTGAAATCTTGGAAATAAACTCTTGCTTTAATTTGTACACTAAGTGTTTTTCCCACAAAAATCATTTAAACAAAAACTTATGTAAATTGGATAATGCAATTTTGATTTGGAGCAAATTGTACTTGACAATAAGTTTTTTTTATAACTCATTTCTAATTTCTATGAGTTGTAGTTTGAATTTTTTGATATAATGAAAAAGCGTACAAATTTATGCATTGTATCATACAATTGTGTACAATATTTTCAAACATTTATCATATTTGTATCATAGATACAATACTTGGACGTAAAATAGTCTTGGCAGGCTGATTTTTGACTTAAGACTTGGAGGACTCGACACAGACTTGGTAAGCTGAATTTTTGACTTGGATGTTGAAGGTAGGTTTTCAAATTAAATAAACCCTACCCCATAGGGTGATGTGTTTTTTACATTATATTTTCATTGAATGCTCTTGGAAAAGAAATAAAATTAGCTATTATGGTTTTTTGTTCACTGTTGCCAATTGATTCTAAGTTTTCTTTAAGAGGCTTAGGGTTATAAGATCAAAGGGGTCTCTAGTAGTCAATAGAGAAATAATATCAGTCCTTGAAGAGATTGTAACAAATATGTGATAATCACAAAGCACAAGGTTCAAATCAATGAGATCATAATGTAAAAACAAAAGAGAAAAATTATGTTTTTATCAGATCAATGATTTTAAGGATTGGCTATGAAGAACAATCATCATAAGATAGTAGTGAATACAAAAAATGATAGTGCCAATGAGTTATCAATACAGTGAATAAAGAGTTCCAATTTTCAATGCATGATAATAGTAGTCCAAGGCATGCAAGGGATAGGAATGAAAGACAATATATAAAGGACAAATAGTTGCAAATGATCATTGTTATATCAAAGCATATGAGTTTTAGAGGATCATAGAAAAATGAAGGAGATAATATCAGTTGTTATGAATGTCATGTGGTCTGATATCATCTACAAAGATGATGTAAAAGACCATGGAATAGAGTCAAAAGGGGTCAATTTCAATGAGATTCATTCAATGTCAAAGAGCAATATCATTATATCAGTGAAAGCACAAGATTGTAACAACAATGAATCGATGGAAATAAAGAATAGTATATGCAACATCAGGATCGATGTCATAAAGGATGAAGATGAGCATGAGGTTTTCATGATAAGAAGCGGACTTATCACCCACATCCCCTTAATGACAGTCATGTAAATATGTGACATAATGGCCATAACATGAAAAATGACACAGTCATAAAGGGGCAATTTGTAGTGCAAAGAAAAGAGTATAGAGCATTGAAAGCCAAGAACCAAACAACAAGAAAAGGGAAGTCACAAAAGAACATTGTCATACATGAAAATCATGCCATAACAAAGATCAAGGGAAGTGAAATCTAGAAATGAGGTTAGTCGTGCCTTTTCACTTGAAGGTGAAGCTCCTTTGAAAAACCTAGATGGAGGTAACATTTTTGAGAAAATCTTGTAAGCACAATGAAGAAGTATGTCACAAAAATTATGAATTTGAAGAGGCTTTATATAATTGATTCCTACTTTTCTTATTAACTTTTCTAGAGCTTTACCCTAATGCACAAAATGGACAGTCTTGTGAAGAGTTGAAATATAGTGCAAATAAGTCTATATGAATGATGTAGCAGAGTTTAAATGCAACCTAAAGAGTAGAAAGTAGTAACATTAAGGTTCTATAGCTAATAGTTCATTCAAAAAGTATAAACCCTATGTTAGGACCTATGATACACTCATCAATGCTTGATGTGTAAAGGATAGATAAGAGAAACATACAAATGATTGAAGTATATGATTGAATATATGATATCCAAAATAAGGTCCTTATCATGGATATAGCCTCATTTCATAGGAAAAACTGCATAAAGAAGATGAATCCATTAAAGGGAAACATTGTGGCCTTGTTTCTAGAGGACAGTAATAAAGAGAAAGTGCAACAACTCAAAATGATATACCATGTCTTGATGCTTATGTGATTTCCCAACCCCTCAAATGGACAACTTATCTCATTTTCCTTAGATCTAGTATTGTCCAATTTATTTAATTCAAATACTAACATCTATGCATCATCAAGAAGTACAATAGTGAAGGTTTGATTTCCCCAAGGATAGTCTACAAGGTCAAAGAAAGGTTCCAGGTCATGAATAGTTAAATACTATTTTTGGGGTAGTTGACAATGGATAGAGAGATAAAGGTTTTAAGGGTAGCCTAGGCATGAAATGATAGATAGAAGCTCATTTGAATGGGACAAGGTTGTATGTGATAGTTTATTGATTTACCAATGATTATTTCAGTGGGGATATTGATTGATATAAAGGGAATTAGGAAATTGATCATGTAAAGGATCAGATTCTTTTGCATGATTTAGTCATTGGTTCATTGTTTACATCTAATGTGCATGATGGGGAAATTGTTGGATCTATTTTTAGGATGGCAAGGCACCCTTGCACAGTATTTTTGAATACAAACACATCAAATATCCTACTACTTTCAAATTTCAAAAATCTTTGAAGTTGATGAATACAAGTGGAGAATTTTCAAGAAATAAAGGCAACTCAGTTTCTTGAAAGATTAGATGGATTTAAAAGGAGAGAACATCATGTGTATGCTATAGGTAATGATCACAAGGTAATCAACGAGGACCCAAAGAGTAGTTCATAGTGGAAGATAATAGAACTTGAAAAAGAAACATTCTCATAGACTTAATAAAAGGAAAATATTATCATTATCTCTTTGATGTTGCCTTCAAGTTGTATCAAGTATGATGGTACCTATCCACTCCAAAACATGATTCAATGTATAATGAATATAGTCAGTAATACTTGGGTGACTCAAGAAAATTTGTGTGGTGCTCATGAATGGAGGGAAATCTTCAACATATTAGATATATGCATCTACTATTGGTGATAGGACTTTATTGTCCGCAAACACAATTTCCCCACAAAATTTGAATATTTCTTTGTAGAGCTCGTGCTATCTCCAATCTATTTTTCCAAAATAAGTGAAAACTCCTTGCATTCATGAAACCCGCACAAGTTCCCCTCCTTTCTTCCAAAAATAATTTTTGTAACTTAACTCTTGCTCATTTTCATGTGGATATTGATGAAAAGGCCATTTAAAAGGATAAAAATACCTTTTATAATGTTTTTCTATAAGAATATCACCCCTTTTTAATTTTACAAAGAAACCAAAGACATAAAAACCCTATATAGCATAAAATAGACTCAATGAAATAAAATTTAATGTCAACCCATTCCCTATACAAACCTAGGGGTTTAAGATCAAATGATTTCAAGTTGCTAAATACTAAAAACCTTTTCAAAAAAGAATACTTTATGACACCTTAAGATAATAATCAGGATTTGAAAAATAACAAATTAGGTGAGACTTGATTTGGATTATAGTAGCAATTAAGACAAATGAAATTGGAATGAATTTCCTCCTTTTTACATGAGTTTTAATTTGGAAAAAAGAAAGATTATCCACATACAATTGATTTCATAGATTATAAAATAATTCTATTTTTAAAAAATAATTAACAATATAAAGCCTGAAAGAGAAAATTTTCACATACCAAAAAGCGATCATAATTGTTATTTCTCTTTTGCATTATTAAGATGGTCGAGTATATCAGCAAGTGAAGATAGAATTGAATCAATTTCTTCATTTTTATTGCAATTGGATTGTTTAAATCATATTTAATTTATTAGTGAAATTGACCACAATTGCTCTTTGATACATTTGACATGCTAACACAACAAGAAAATCAAACTAGCTTCAAATCATAGATAAAAATATTAACAATTCATTAACATAATGAGTAATTAAGGTTAAAAAATGTAAATGTTTATAATTTTTTTTATAAAATATGTGAAAGCCTTAAGACTGCATTGAGAGGCAATGCCTTCCACACAATAGGTATTTTTGGTGCACCAAGCAACCTAGGCGACCAAATGGACCGCTTAGGTAGGGGTCCCATGCATGAGGAGGGCTTAATTAGCTCTATGGATTATGATCAAATTAGAAAGAAAAAATAATAGAGGAGTAATAGTCATTTATTTAGTCATTAATTTAGCCATATATGTAGTCATTTATTTAGTCATTTTTATTTATCTGATATTAGTCATTTATTTAGTCATTTAGTTGTGATTTTACCCAATTACCAAATTAGACACTTATAAATGACCAAATTAGTCATTTATTTTCAAAATACTACTAGTGTTAGTCATGAGACTAAAAGTTTTAGTCACGTGACTAAATTTTTTAATCACGTGGTCATTTATTTGCCAAATTGTACTAGTGATTCTACTATAATACCATAATTATTTTTGGGTTTTAGACTTGGCTATCACAGTGATACATTATGAGTCCACTATAATACCACACTATGTTCAGGTTTTATGACACATGATCTTTGGTGGTGATGCAAGAAGCACATTGAATCACCTGCTCTTTCTTTGTGGGTATGCTCTTGTTTCCTTTTACAAAGCTCCAACACTTCTCCTCTCAAAGGCTCGACCTTATCACACTAAGTCACAACATTCAATGACTACTGTAAGGTGGAATTTGATGGGCCAAAGATCTGGTTGCTAAGGTAATTGACAGGGTAAATTGTCTCTCTTTTTTCCAACATCGAGCTTCTTATTTTGTTTTCCAACGAGTGTAGAAGCATAAAATTGTGCCCTTTTAAAAAAATAAAAATTGAATGCATAGGTATGAAGGTCGAATCCTCGTAGAGTCTTTGATTCTCTTCATTGTGTTTTTCTTATCCTCTATTTGTGGCACTTTTTTTTATCAAAAAAACTCCACCTTATAGATCTTTGGCACTTTGAATATTTATTTACAGCCTGTGAATTTGATCAACAGTTCTAATTTGCAAGTTTATATTGTGTGGCCTTATCTTAAGTGCCTTTGCATAGGTATCTTTCCTTGCCTACTCATATCCTCCCATTTCATAAAAAATAACTATTGGGGAGTCAAACCATGTAGATAGGAACTATCCACAAAGCCTTGACTTTCAAGACCTTTATCGTCCTCTGTAAAATATGATAGGGTTCCTACATCAAGTTCATAGGGAATTTACTTCCCTTCTATATTTTTTTTCGGTGATAGGATGGTTATGGAAAATGTCTCTAAGATTTGTATGAGTTTTTTGTACTACTATATAGTGCTATTATACTGACAAGAATATGGTGATAGTGATTTTCATGCAATCTTATTCTTAACAATTGATATGGATTACAATGAAAGTATCATCTTGCCTATGCACAATGGAGTGATGAAGTATCATAGTGAATGCACATTAAATGGTATGCCTAATATATTATTTTATCAATGATCGATGATAATAGTTGGTATGACAGTGAAATTTTCAATTATCTAACCGTGACAGTTATGGTCTTATACTTCTTGCTTGTGATAGTGAAAAAGTGGCTTGCTAATGGCAGCAGTTGCTTGTCACAGTGGTATGCATCTACATCCTTCTTTTATCATTGGTTACACATAATTGGTGTCAAAGGTAATGGTGTTTTTTGATGCAAGGTAAGTTTTAAAGGTGTTGATAAAATTTGATGCAAGGTAAGGTACTTATACATATAAGTATGACACAGTTGTTTCTTGGTCATTCAGATATTTAGTGGAAGTGAGTATTGTTATTTATGCTTCAAAAAAATTCAAGAGATGTGATTGTATGATTACAAGAGATAAAATTTTGGGACATGTAATATTTTGATATGATCAAAGGTGAATAGATATGGTATTTTGAGACAATTATATTGTTAATTCACAATGAATAATGGCATATTTACTTCATTTTCTTCTAACAGTGGTTAATTAGTTTCAGACATGAATTCTTTCCTCATTGGTTTCAGACATAAGTGTGTTTGTTTGTAGTTGGTTTGTACTAGCAATGATTATAAAGACAATATACATAGCCATGCATATTATGCCTCATGTTGCTAATGGAAGTAGTTATGTGATGGTGTGATAGTAAGCCTTCTAACTTGATGGTGCCATTTAATGATTTTAGATAGTGCTTCTATATGTTTCTTGTCCTTATATCCCTTCTACTTAGATGATTAGTTGTAGGTCTCTACTGGCAGTGTTATGAATTTTTGTATAGCACAGTGGAGTGGTATGTGGAGTAGAGTGGAGTATCTTGATGGTCCTACAACATGAAGTATTTTTTCTATCTTTGCTAATGATATTATTGTTTGCTAGTGTACAGTCCATTTTCCTTGCTATCATTGTGCTTTTGATTAACAAAGGTATGTGGTATTGTGGATGCATTAGTTCTTGAGTTTCCAACTAAGATAGAGACAGTGAGTGGTTTCTTGACAGTGATAGTTGTCTTTATTTACTTGACTTGAAAGTGTTGATATGACATGAAAATGATATTGGTTGTTTGGTTTATGCCAGTGACTTATAACTCTTGTGTGAGTAGTTGCACCTAGGGAATTTATATCTGATTTAGTGAAGTGGCTTGGAGTTGTTTATATTTGTTTATTTAGCTTTGATTTAGCAAAAGACACTGTGTTTAATGGTGTAGCAACTTCTGTAATATTTTTTGCAGGGTAGATATCAATTATAAAATTCTTTGATTTGTGGATTGTTCTACATTACTATTTTCATTTTTTCATTTTTTTTCCAAACAATTGTTTTATTGTTTAGAACTTTACTGTAACTCTTTTTTGTAATTTAATACCTCGAATAATTTAGTCTACACTTTTTCCACATTTTTATATAATGTTAATTTATCTTTTGAATAAATTTGTATTTCTTGGTGTAGACTATGGACAATGACCTTGCATTAAAAATTTACATTAAAGCAAGGCTACCCCAAAGTTGTTGCAACTTTTGCTGAGAGAACAAAATTTGAAAAAATATTTTTTTACTCTAAATAGGTATACCTTGACTTTGTTTTCTTGTCATTTATGATGGAATTAAGGGCTTTTTTATGTTTAAACTATGGGAAAAGATATTCAATCTTTTTGGGAGCATTTATTTATTTTATGTCATCACTCTCTTCTTCTTTTTGTTTAATGCTTATAGTTGTACAAAATAATGTGAATGGTGGCTTAACACAAGGTTCTCCTGACTTTTGTAGGTTGGGTACACTCTTGATTACTTGTTCCTTTAGAAAATTTTGCACTCTGATCCCTAGGTACTATCAATTGGTAGAAATATATTTTTGACGTTGAATCTGAATATGTTTTGAAGAGAGGTCTTATTTTTGAGTAAATTTTGTAGGGTGTTGTAAAATTTTCACTAATGATGTCTCAAATGGAGGGTTGTTTCTAGTTGATTACAATTTCATCACATATCTCTTTATTTAGGTAATTTATTTCTAGTTGTAAATGAATATATCTTCGTCCTATTGATAAATAACTTATGGTTTTTGATATGGAACTCTGAAGTTGAGGTGACTATTAAACTATTTCTCTCAATGTAACTTGTTTTGTTATATGATTATTTCTTGTAGTGCCTGTATTTGATGATAAAGTATATTCTTTAGATAATACTTAAGAGCTAACTAGAAAATATTTCCTCGAAATTAGAGTTAATAACTTGTTTGGGTTACATATTGTTCTCAACACATTGTCAAAGTTTTTTTTGTTGGTCAGTCTAATTTAGAATATTATCTACATATTTTGTAGCCAAATTAAGCATAGGTAAAACTTCTTATGTTGAAGTATAATAATTTTTCAATATAAATTACTATCTATCTTTTTGTTTTAGATATAAATCTATATGTGCAGCATAACATGCTTTGTGAAGAAACATCCTTTTTGCTGGATGTTTTGAAGCCTAATTTTGTAGAACATGTGCATCTTCAAACTAAGTCAAGTTGTTAATATGATCATGAAGCAACTAGATTTTAAATTTTCTTAGACATAGTTTAAAAAATGCTTATGTCCAAAGTTCAAAAAGAGTGAAAATGAACTATTTATACATTGTTGGTTGCAGAAATTATTGTGATTTCATCTTTATCGATTTTATCTATTTTGTAGGTTCTTGAGATTAATATGGTCACTTTCCCCAATGTTGTTGAAGCTATCTTAGCAAATGGATTTTTAAGTCACTATGATTGTCCTCATAATTGCACAATTATGTGAGAAAGTTGGTTTATACATTGAAGCAACAACCAAAACTAGATAAATCAAGGAGTTGGAACATGTAACCACAGAGTCAAGCTTCTATGATGTTGAAAAGACAAAGAACTTTCTTATGGAAGCAAGACTTCAAGATGCTTGTCCACTAATAAATTTTTGTGATCAGTTTGGATTTGTAACTCAGTTTTCTCAGTCATAGCATTGAGAAACACACTTTGTAACACATTTTTCAAAGAAAAGACACATATTTAAGTCTTGTATCTACTGTAAGAACACCTTTTCTCATTAATTTAGTATTTTGCCTTCTTAATAATTTTTTCATTATGCGCAAATGAATGATTGATTATGTTTTTCTATTTTTTATGTTTAAACCTCAAAAGCATTGTCTCATTTCTAGCACTTTTAGGTAAAAATCAATGAGCAAAAAATTTAAATAAACTACCAATTCTCAAAAATTAGTGAATAAATATAACAAAATATATGAATAAATCATTGACTAAAAATATATGGGCGGGTGCATGGAAATGGATAGCAATTTTGTGGACACCTTTTTTAAAAAATCTGAAAAGCAATAATGCGAGCGTGTTATAACACGAGCGCGTTATTGCTTGTTAAAGCAAAAAAAAAAGTGAAAACCTGTCATTATTATTTCGAATATTTTTTTCTTGTAGCCACGGCCAAAATCCCCATACTTACGCGCTTGCGTTCTAGGAGGAGCAATTCAACAAAAAATTTCACCAACAATTTCTATTTCTTCGCAATGATGGCTCCACGACGATGAGGAGATATGAGAGGTAAGGATTTTGTGGTTTTTGTTTTGAATTAGTTAGTTTTAGGTTGAATTTGATATATATTTGTTTGAATTTTTAGGATATGAAAATCAATCTACAAACCCTCAAGATCCTCAAGATCAAAATCAACCACAACAACAACCTCCTCCACCAATCACTCAACAAAATTTAATTAGTGAAATTGAGAACAACAAAAAACAAATTGAGGATTTGATTAGTAGGTTGAGTGATCCAAATGGTTCAACCGTAGAAAGAATGACCCTAGAAAATTCATTGAAAGATATGGTAAAAAATGTAGATTCAATTAGAAAAAAAATAACTGGATGGCAAGATAGGAGGCAGGCGGCTAGGGATTATTATTCAAATAAACTATCATACAAAGATGTAAAGAATTTAAAAATTATAAAAGATGATTTGTGCTCATTATTCACCAACCCACACACAAATCAAAATCTCACCCTCAATGCGAAGAGTTTTCCTATCCATTGGTGCCACCACCAACATATTAGGGACCAGTTTTATGATAGGTGGTACATGGTCTTCGATTACCCATCGTGCAACAATTGCGAGGTCCTGCAATATTTCCTTAGGAAACTATACTGTGAGTTCAAATTGAACAAAATCCCAAATTATTTTGATAAGAGGGATTTCCAGGGGAGAGGTGGGGGTTAGCTTAGGATAGACCTGGTGCATAGTTGGATCCTACGTAGCAAGGTAGATGAGCTCTTGCTAGGCCACCTCATGAGCATGTTGTTATGCCTTTCGTCACGAAGGAAAGTTCTAACATAGAGACATTGCAAGCGATCAACACTTTGACCCAGAGTATCATACATCATACTAGCCCTATTCTATAGTGTCATCCAAGGGAGTCTTCGAGTGGTGGTCATCAAACACATGTGTGTCAATCTTGCGGGGCTACTTGTTCATATGACCCCACCGACACTTAGGATATTGGTACGCAGGATTCATCTATAGCTATGGAGATGGAGAGGGTAGCTGACACTTTGCATGAGGCATATGGAATTGATAGTCAGGTAAAAGTTAGTGCATGTTCATTGAAAATAATTTATTAAAATATCGATTTTGAAATGCAAGATTAACTAAAAATGTTTTATGATTTTAATAAAATCGTAGGGTAATAGTGTTGAGAATGGATACACCACCCCCCCACCAACTTATTTATGTAGTACACCTATCGCTGGGGTATGTAACTAGTAAACAATTATAAATTTATTGCATGTTAATAGCATTGTTTTACGAATGGTAATTTAATATGCGATTTTGGATGTTGAACAAACTAATATTGGAGGTTTTGATGGAACACTTCCCAGTGGTGGTGGAATTACTCAAACCTACATGGAGGTAATAGAATAAAGAGTTTAACTAATGAATCAAGTACTTAATAGATTTGTGTAGTTTATATGCACATTGTTGATTACGTTGAATAATTTGTTGTTTTATATTCAGATGATGCAAGCCAAAACACCTACGAATGTGATGAGGGCAATGGATATTGATGGGTCATGTTCTATACAATCCTTGATGGCTCTGACAAGATAGGTATGAGGAAAATTAGTAAATTTACATTTACATTTGTTGTTATAGATGTTAGTTAGTGAAAAATAAAACCATTATTTATTCACGTAGTTTAATTTCTATTTGTATGGTTTATACAGGGCTTGAGCATGCTTGAGCATGGGTGTGAGAATATTTCACCCATGGAGAGAGATTATGAGATGGCAGTAAGTGATTATTTTGTCAAATATATCATTTTTTCTAATGTAATTTCTATATATTCATGTCTTTACTTCTTATTGTAATAGATAAAACTTCACCATGAACTAAACACTAGGAGGAGCAGCAGGATCACTCCTTGAGTGTAGCAAAAATGAGTGACAAAACTATCACCATCCGATCGAAAATGAAAGGGAAAGAATTTGTTTCCAAGGCATGGAGAGAAATGAATTTTGATTCCAGAGCCCTTTGTTTTATGCCTACATGGAAGTTTTGTACATATTTTTATTGGACATATTTGACATTGTATGCCTATGTGGGATTCTCGTAAGCCTATATGGCTATTTTTTACATATTTTTTATACTTATACCGACATATATTGATGTATGCCTACATGGCTATTTGGTTAATACAAATATCTTTTATCGATGCTTGTCCATATTTTCATTCTAAATTGATGGTTCAATAGATATGAGTTACATGTATTCAAGTGTATACTTTACAACTTACATGTATACTTTGTGACTTACATTCGTTCGAATGTATACTTTGTGGCTTACGTGTTTTCATGTGTATACCTTGTATTTGTGCATATACTTTGTATTAATTTGTGTATACTATGTATTCGTGTGTATACTTTTTGAGGCTTACGTGTTTTTGAGTACTTGTGCTTCCCTTATTGACATGTACATGCTTGAATTATTCATGTGTATAATTATTAATTGGTTAGCCCTAACATTGATCATTGTTGTCCTTCATGAGTTGTCTTGAATATTAATTGATTGATGCTAAACAAATTTATCTAGAAGAAAAAAATGTATTTACAATTGGCATTCCATGAAATGATTCATAAAAAGATTCCAATATGTTCTTTATCTAAAAGTTGGAGGTCGTACCAAGTACGGGATCAACAAGTTTGTATCAAAAATCTAAAAATTAGAGAACAATGTGAATAATTCTTATTAGATCTTCTCCAAAAGTTCATCAAAAACCTCCATTCGAGCCTCTCAAGTCTTTACATAGTGTTTTACACCACTCTAATTGACCCACGCCCTCAACTAACTAAAAACCAACTTTCAAAACAAGTAACTATTGCATTTCAAATTTGTTGCTTTAAGCAACTTACAAATTTGCAACTTTAGACTCCTCCAACCTAATGAGTACATCTAATGACCTCTAAACTCACACAAATGGCATAAAAATAGCCTTATTAAATAAATAAAAATCCATTGTTTTACAATCATATACAAATTCACAAATTTTTCTTCAAAGGCTACAAAGACAACTTCTAGTGCAAGATTGAAATTTTCATATTTTTTATCACTAGAACCAAAAGTCACCCTAAAACATACCTAATGGTCTTAATTAACCTTATTCAAGACAAAGCATGCTCAAAATACCCACAACAACCTATTGACCAACCTATTCACCATCAGATAATCACTAAAACTACTGAACTAGACCATCTTCATCAAATGGAGAAACAAGGTGCTCTGCACCAATGATCATACATTTTTTGGTGTGGAACACTCGAACTTCTCAATCGTCATTTGTATTTTTCTCTTTTCCAGTGTTTTGCATGCCATCATACGGGATCAAGCCAATTCAACACAAGTCAGATCAATTCCATGTGTTTGGGTGTGAAAGAGGACCATGCATAGCGTAAACCTACCTATTGGGATGTGTTGGAGTAGTTAGTTTGGTCACACGAATTGTAAAATGAAATTTGCACCACTTTGCAACTTCGCATAGCTTGAATTTGACACTTTTTCCATCAAGTGAAAATCCATCGCCATAGGAAAACCGTTCTGAGATAGCCAAAACGAAGAGAGGTTTTTGTAGAGGGTCCCAACATAATCCTATAGGATTAGATGATAAGTTTCTAAGCATCACGGTATCTGAGTAATAGCATGTTGAAGTTTGCAGCCATTTTGCACTTTGGACCCTTAAGGGATCGATCTGGTGGAACGTAGCTCGAAAAAATTTTGCATGTTTCGGTGAAAAAGAGGACCATTCATAGTGTAAAAATACCTATTCAGACGTGTTGGAACAATCTACTTGGTCACAGGAGTTGCAGAGCGGAATTTGCACCACTTTGCAACTTTGCACTACTTGCATTTGACGCTTTTTTCATCAAGTGAAAATCCGCTGCCACGGGAAAGCCACTCCAAGATAGTCAAAACTGAGAGAGGTTTTTGTAGAGGGGCCCAATGCAATCCTATAGGATCAAATGGGAATTTTCTAAGTGTCACAGTATCTGAGTAATAGCATGTTGAATTTTGCAACCATTTTGCACTTTGGACCCTTAAAGGATCAATTCGGTGGAACGTAGCTCGGAGCGATTCTGCATGTTTCAATGCCAAACAAGACCATTCCTAGCATAAAAATACCTATTCCTATGCATTGGAGCAGTTAGTTTGGTCACATGAGTTGTAAAGCAAAAGTTGCACCACTTTGCACAACTTGAATTTGACATTTTTTCCATCAAGTAAAAATTTGCCGCCACAAGAAAACCACTCTGAGATAGCCAAAACTGAGAGAGGTTTTTGTAGAGGGGCCCAACATGATCCTGTAGGATTAGATGAGAATTTTCTAAGTTCCACGGTATTTGAGCAATAGCATGCTAAAGTTTGCAGCCATTTTGCACTTTGGACCCTTAAGGGATCGATCCGACAGAACATAGCTCAGAGCGATTCCATGTGTTTTGGTGCGAAAGAGGACCATTCATAGTGTAAAAATACCTATTTCGACGTGTTGAAATAGTTTTCTTGGTCACACATGTTGCAGAGCGAAAGTTGCACCACTTTGCAACTTTGCAAAACTTGAATTTGACACTTTTTCCATTAAGTGAAAATCCGCCGCCACGGGAAAACCACTCCAAGATAGCTGAAACCGAGAGAGATTTTTGTAGAGGGGTGCAATTTGATCCTGTAGGATTATATGATAAGTTTCTAAGCATCATGGTATCGAGTAATAACATGCTGAAGTTTGCAGCCATTTTGCACTTTGGACTCTTAAGAGATTGATCTAGTGGAACATAGCTCAGAGCGATTATGCATGTATCAATGCAAAAGAGGACCATGCCTAGCAGAAAAATACCTATTCAGACACGTTGGAATAGTCTACTTGGTCACACGAGTTTCAGAGTGAAAGTTGCACCACTTTGCAACTTTGCACAACTTGAATTTGACACTTTTTTCATCAAGTGAAAATCCACCGCCACAGGAAAACCACTTCAAGATAGTTGAAACCAAGAGAGGTTTTTGTAGAGGGGCCCAATGTGATCCTGTAGGATTAGATGATAAATTTCTAAGGATCACGATATCCGAGTAATAGCATGATGAAGTTTGCAGCCATTTTGCACTTTGCACCCTTAAGGGATCAATCCGGTGGAACGTAGGTCAGAGAGATTCCACGTGTTTCGGTGCAAAAAAAGGACCATGAATAGCATAAAAATACCTATTCATACATGTTGGAATAGTTCACTTGGTCACACAAATTTCAAAACAAAAGTTGCACCACTTTGCAACTTTGCACTGCTTGCATTTGATGTTTTTTCCATCAAGTGAAAATGCGTCGCCATGGGAAAACCACTTCGAGATAGACAAAACCGAGAGAGGTTTTTGTAGAGGGGCCCAATGCAATCTTGTAGGATTAGACGATAAGTTTCTAAGAATCATGGTATCCAAGTAATAGCATGTTGAATTTTGCAGTCATTTTGCACTTTGGACCCTTAAGGGATCGCTCTAGTGGAACATAGCTCGGAGTGATTTTGCGTGTTTCGATGCGAAAGAGGACCATTCCTAGTGTTAAAATACCTATTCAGACGTGTTGGAGCAATTATTTTGGTCACATGAGTTGTAGAGCGAAAGTTGCACCACTTTGCAAATTTTCACAGCTTGAATTTGACACTTTTTCCATCAAGTGAAAATCCGCCACCACTGGAAAACCACTCTGAGATAGCCAATACCGAGAGAGGTATGTGTTGTTGCCCCTGTAGTTTTTGATGGAAAAGGGAATGAAAAATGAGGTTTCACCCTAGGGTTTGATAAAATATTGCATGTAGAGGTTGGGTGATTGTCTTTTGAGTTTTTGCAGGTGATTTTAAGAAGGTCTAAGGTGGTGGCATGTTCTGGTAAGATGTGGAACCATTCCTTTCAATAAACCCTCCTTATATTAGCATAAAATAAGGGTTTTGGTTTGTCATGGTGGAGTGAGTTTGTTCTAAGACAAATTGCGGATCTGAGGGCTTGCATACATGATAATTGATGCCTCAACAAGTTAAGGGGGTTCTTGAATGTTTAAAGGTATATTCCTTTGTTTCTTGAATTCCCCTGCACAAATAAACACACACATACCTAAAACATCCTAATTTGACCTTACATGCTTTATATCACTTCTCTAATCACCTAATGACCTCTTTGAGACTTTGAATACATTACATATGACCTTTACATGACCTTTTTCACATTTTTTACATTTCAAAATTCAAATTTTGCAAATTTTCCTATTGAAGGCATTTACAGAACAAGGTGCTACTGCACCAAACATGAACTCCAAAATTACAATATTTGAGTAAATCTCATTACAATGCCTTAGGTACTTCATTCTCACAGATCATTTACAATGTCACTCATACATTCGAGATTCTCTTTAAATGTCTACATCATAGGTTTTCATTATGAGGTTAACTTCAATTGAGTAACTTCAGATTCCCTCGCTAAACTTCACATGCTCTTTTATAATGGCTTGAAATCAAAATTGAGATTTTTCAAGATCATCAAAATATTGTGTTTCTTTTTTGGCTGAGATTCTCTTTGATGGCTCATAAATCAACATTTTCTGCAACGAGAGATCAATTTATTTTTAGTAGTTTACTTACAAATATGCAAAGTAAAAGAAAAAAATAAAGAGCATCCAAAATGGAAATGAAATAAAAATAAATGGAAGGCACTTATAGATAGGCATGCAGGTCTCACAACCTATTCACTCTTGGTCATACATCTTCACTGGGAATTCCAACATACCTATTGCACACAACACCTCTCATGAATAGAGTAAGTTGAAATTTCAGATGCTCTTATAATGTCTACATAATAGCTACTCATGATAAGGTTAACTTCAAATGAATAACTTGAAATTCCCTCACCAAGATTTGCATACACTTTTCTAATGGCTTAAAATCATGATTGAGATTTTTCAAGATCATCAAAATAAGGATGTTGCATTGCTTTTCTGGCTAACATTCTCTTGGATGGCTCATATATCTGCATTTTTTGCAAGGGGACACCAATCACTATTTAGTATGTTACTTACAAATGCAAAAATTAAAAGAAGATGACAGCATTGGCATCAAAAAAATTAATGTGCATACAAGTATAAATTAATAAGAACTAATGTGCATATACTTACAAATTAATCCAATGAACCATTCGGGTCTTCTATACTCTTTATTGTGTCAATTATTGCCTCATGGTTAGACTCACGGACCTTCCACAAGGTCTTCTTCAAAGGTCTACCCCCATATTTGTTCAAAAAAACATTGGATGCCACAACAAGGTTCAAGTAATATCTTACGATGCGTGTCAAAGTCCTCAAATAGACAATGTTTAACACTCGAATGTGGGTACCTTCTAAGCCATGTTCCATTAACCACAACTAAGCCTATAGGGTATTCAATGTTTTTTCCATATATAACTAGGGCCTCCAATTTGGCCTCAACACAATGACACCAGTAATAGTTTGTTCCCTCTTCATTGTATTCATCTACAATAACTGCATAAACATGCCTTGCTTGGATATGTGCAGAAAATATCTTGAAATTTGTCAACATTACGAATACAGTACAAAGTAAGATAACGATATGGAAATTCATCAACTAAGCAAGTAGATATATCACCTGGTTGAACTAGATCTGATACATTGTCAAAGTCGACCGATGATTCCATCTGTGTTAGTTCCAATGCCAATGGAGGGTGAGACGTGTGAAGTTGGATAAGATAACTTGTCAACCATATGTCAACCCACTCCCCTGACTCACAATAATTCCAGGATTACATTGTACATGAAGAACAAAATCATGCCACGTTTCATGTATCGATACTCCATGAACCTGCATTTGAGCTAAGGAAAGAGTGTACCTCACTCAATCTTGTTAGTGTACAACAGTCCTCATATGGTGTAATGTTAGTATCATTCATCAACCAAAAAAATATACTAACTGAAGGCGTACCTTCATTACCTGGACCCATCGAAGCATTACACCACTCGACGATTTATTTTGTATCCGTAAACTTTGCACTGTCTTTATACTTTAACTCTTCTCGTACTAATGCTCTTTTCATGCATGCTCCTGCACCATCATGCTCCCCCTTTCCATGTTTGGCCTCACAAAAGTTCCACATATGTCAAACATCTGTACTTACATGCATCCTGCACAACCAATAGAACATGCACGAGTTATTGAACTGTGTTGCATAGTTATCAGACCATATTATATGTCGGTCATATTTTATGACCCTCTAAGCCAAACCACTATAAAACATTTGGAAGCAACCTTTCACGAACTCTGGAGAATGTGTGTGATCATCACTAATGTAAAAGTGGTACTCCCTCAATACCTTCCTTTGGTCATCTGTACTATCAGATGCATGAATTAATTCTATGTGCACAAATATCAAAACCTGTGTGGAGTTGTAATACTATGATTGCACCTCATTTTGTGGTTTTAGAGTGTAGTTATCCACAAATTCAACCATTTATACTATGCTTCTAACTGGAAAGGTGTCCTTGCATAGCTTGAATTGGGTGCCCAACCATCGGGCTCTATGGGTATGCATTGCATACTCAGACAGTATATTGTCATGAAACATGGACATAAACTGGTACATTGGAATCTTCTCAATAACCAAATCACACCTTTTTGCTTAAGACCCATCTTTTGTAGCATATGCCACTATTTTATAATTCCCGAACTCTACTAGTTTTTGTCCCATCTCATCTATGATTTCCATATGTTGACATACTGGCATATGTTGGAAGCCACCGCAACACTCAAATGAACCATCCAAGCATGTTGTCCTATAGAATATCTGGCCATCCTCTATTTCACATAAAAAAAATTCTAAGAACTCTCTTGAAGATTTTGGTGGGGCTTCTATGCCACAATCCTGCAAAACATCATTAGTATGCAAATATACACATATAGAACGATAAAAATCATAATGGTTAGAAAATTCAATATGTAGTATATAAAAACAAGTAGTGCGTGTGTGATTTATCTTGACATAAAATGGTTTAAGCATTTCAAAAAATATTTGAGAAACACTAATTTGAGGATAATCATTTTCAAATTTTTGAAAAAATTGGGTTTGAGTCATATTCAAAAAATGCTTTGGATGTGGCTAATGATTCCGACTACCGATTCTCCTTCTTACCACATCCCTTTGATTCAGAGATGGCCTTGTGTTATTCTTCCAATACTCTTAAATTAGTGTTCTTAAGGCTTCAACAACTTCTTTATCTTTTCATGACAGTCTCCCAGAGAATGCCCATAATTCATTTGAATCATTTCCTTCAATTCTTTTCCACCTTTGAATGGCTCTTGATAAAGTTTTTCTACTAATTCTCATGTTCACTCATATTTTTAATGAGACGATCTCTCTTTGTTTGACAGCTTACCAAAGTCAATGTAATGACACGTCGGGTGACATTACTATCCTTTGAGCGTGAGGTCTTACCCACACTCTCATAAGAATCCATTAGATTCTTCACAATAGTGTCTTCACTAGATGCATTGGATGTTATCAACCCAAGAGTCTTCATGATGTTCCGATAATTTACACCTTGCATCATTTCAACAAATAGTTGACATCTTGCAGTCTCATTTAGCCTTTCAAAGAATCGTTCCCAAATATTACCAGCATATCTTTTACAAGTGCATGTTAAAATCTTAACTTCCATGTGCTGCAAAATATCATCATCAATATTAATCAAATAATTTGGCTTTCTACACAAAATTCTAGGTGGTGCTCTCCTAGGTACATACATCTCAGCATTAGGAATTTCATCAATATTTAATTGAGGTGGGATAGATTGCGTACCTTCGATCGAGGGTGGAGAAGAAGACATAACCTGAGGTTCACATGGGGATGATGGCATACCTTTGTCAAATCTGAGTAATGATGTACTCTCAACTTGAGATTTGTTGGATGGTGTCCAACAATATTCACTTGAGGTAGATGGTGTCCCTCCATATTCACTTGTAGTAGATGATGTTCGTCCATATTCACTTCTGCTAGATGGTGTCCCTCCATATTCGCTTGTGCTTAATGGTTTCCCTTCATATTCACTTGTTGTAGAGGGTGTGTCTCCAACTACGGTATCTGAATTTGTCTTATGATGATGCTTTCACATTTGTTCCTTTTGTGCTGCCAATTCTCGTTCTTTTTTTTACGGTTGAGGTTCCTCTTCAATTGGCTTGTTTTTGTCAATTATTTTCAATTTCTTCTTTTCACGATATCCCGCCACCCGAACACTCTCCTTTTCTTTGAAGGTTTCATTCTCTTCATCTATTAGTTTCCTCTTTGTCTTTTGCTTCGACATGGCGGATAATTTTATTTGTACCATGGTAATGAGATGAATATTAGTTCCTAAAAAATGCATCCATTCAAGTTAATTGAAAAATATGTCATTCAAGGATTCATTTAAATAATAATTACAATCATCCTATACAAAATTTAACCTAGCATAGAAAAATATGAAATGATTTTTTTCAATCCAGAATGCCTTAAATAAAATTGGTAATGTGGCATGCCATGATTGCAAGATAGGATCAAAATGGAAGCATGGGCATTTGCAAAAAAATGCATTTTTTGGAAAAGTTGTGAAGAGATAAGTTAGGTAAGAAGTTAAAAAAATAGTTAGATACATTGGGGGAGTTGAGTTTGAAGGTAAATAAGATAAATATCATGTAAGTTACAATCATAAAGAGTGTAATGGCATTGTGAGTGTTTGATAAGTTTGTGGTGCAGGAGGACCTTAACAATCTATGCTTCCATTTTGAAATTTGATTCAATTTTGGGTATCTCCATGTTGTAAGAGGGTCATTAAAGACATTTTCTATGTATGGTAATTATTAGCAGGTTTAATGTTTAAGTCCTATGTGTATTTTGTAAAGTTGTCACTATTTGCAAAAGTTGCACAAATACAAATTTCTGAAAAAAGTTACAAAAACTATGAAATAGGGAAGGTGAAAATGTTGGAGTTGAGAAGATACAACACCACAGAAGCCCAAAAGATCTTTGCAAGAAAATAACCTGTTACAAGGAGAAACAAAGAGAAGCAACAAAAGAAATGCTCAAGAATGTGGAGCCATGAATTCACACAAAATGTAAAATGAATTAATGATACAAAAGATAGTTTTCAACTACATATAGATGAAAACCCTAAAAAGGAAAACCCTAGGCTTGCACAATAATAATTAATAAAGTAATTAATTATTATGCACCTAATGTTAGCTTAAATGAAAAGAGGTAAAAGGGAACTTTACGTAATTAAACAAATATTGTTTAATTAATAAAGTAAATACCCAATCACTCTAACACCCCCCCTTAAGATAGACATAGGGAGAAGCTAAAACCTAGAAGAAGCTACTGAAAGCAAAAGCAATGGGTCCCAGCAACAAGGCCAGATTAGGTACCCATGTACAAAATCAATGAAAACTAAATGAAATGGGGTAAAGGAGAAAACCCAGTGGGAACAAAACTCCTCCCCAAAATAGAATGCAAGGAAGAAATGCAATGCACTAATGAAAGAAGGATAGAAAGTGGATAACATAATAGCCCCCATAGAAAACTTCTATCATATAAGTACATGTACAATGATCTCCATAGGAGATATAAAAAGAGAGAAGAAGGCCCCCCCACAATGAAGAAACTCCTATCACAATGGTAGATGCCTGATGTAGAATCCAAAAGGAGATCCTGAAGCAGCAAAAGATATTCCTCCCCTTGGGAAGAAACGGATCCATGGACCTGTATCGAAGAAACCCTGTGAAGAAGGAAGAACCAATCTGTCTCAAGATGTGTGCCATGATAGGATGTTGAAGAGTCTCACTGTCTAAATGGAAACAAATAATGTCAAATCCAAACTGATGTGGAGAATACTGAAATGCAACCTCTGAATGCACAGATAATGGTGGGTGAACAGTGATAACCTGACTGTCAAGGTAGAGGAGATGAATGTCCTCAAAATAATCCTCCAAATCTGCAATATAGAACTCAACAAACAAGAAAGATATGTCTACAACATAAGAGTCCAAAGTAGCTATGTCTAGAAGATGTATGATTCCGTGTTGCACTGAATCAAGAACAACAAGAGATGCTGATGAAGTCTCAGTCTGAAGAGTAGGAACTGGGAGACAAACCTCTGATCCATCAGAATAAGTAAGGGTGTCTAAATACTCAAGCTCCTCTAAAGTATCATGATCAAATGGTGTATTCTCTCACCAAGCAATGGGTATGAGACAATCTGAAGTAGGATCCTCTAGGAATGGAGATAGAATAGGGTCTCCATAGATCTCCCAAAGACGTGTCCAAAGTGGGTGAGGACAATCAATGTCCGATATAACCAACACAGTGTCATGATCAACACTAGACAATATAACTCCTGCAATGTGATTTCTAATAATATCCCATGCTAATTTTCCCTCTAAAGTTGTTGGTTCAGGTATGAGATCATACAAATAAGGCAAAATATTAAGCCACCTACAATGTGTAAGTATACCCTTTGCCCATGACTCATAATTACCCCGTTCCAGAAGAACAACTGAAGGGTGAGTAGAGAAACCCATGATAACTCTTCAAATGACAAAAAAACTGAGAAATCTGACCTTACAGCATTTAGATCAAATTAATATAACCCATCCCACACAAACAAAACTCATGTAGGAGCCAGGATGACCAAGTAATTGAGCAAAGTGTAAAAACACACAAAGCTGAATAAAAAATACCTGGTAAATGTACTAGTAAAATAGACTATGAATCTGGAAAGAGCACTGTAAAACCTTTCCAACGCCTATTTTTTTGCGCAAAACGGAGTTCAGACACAAAAGATACACCCCTTGGAGTGAAAAAACCAAGTTCTAACTTTGACTAGAAAAAAACATTGCAAAACTACAAAATTAGGAAAAATTACTAGTACCACTGGAACGGTGCTAGAACCAGCTTTCCAACAATATCTCATTTGCAAAAAACTGAGAAAAATTGCCCATTCTATGCCCGATTTAGCGCAAGCTACTCCAATGTGCAAAAAAAAATTGTTTGCAGCCCTCAAGGGCTAAAGTCTTCAGCCCCTGGTCATGTGGACGACCAGGGGGCTGGCGGCTGTAGGCCCACGGTCACCCATGTGACTGGGCAGCAGGGGTTTAAAGGCCCGTGGGGGCTGGCATGGCCGACTCAGGTCGGCGAGGTGAGCTGAGCTCGGCGGGGTGGCCAAAACGAAGTCGGCGGGGTGTGGGTGGGCTCGGCAGAGCCGACGGAGCTGGGGAGCAGGTGGAGCGCTGGGAGCAGGTGGAGCGCTAGGAGCAGGCGGAGCCAGGGAGCAGGTGGAGCACTGGGAGTAGGCAAAGCCGAGGAGCAGGCCGAGCGGAGCATGGGGTCGGCAGCGACAAAGCAGGTGGGTGGCCGGGGAGCTCGGTGAGCTCGGCGAAGTCAGGCGAGCTGAGCGCGGCGGAGCCGGAGGCAACGGGCAGCGGAGTTGGAGCTAGTGGCCGCTTGGCGGTGCTGTGGTGGCCGTCGGGTGGCGAAAAACAAATGCACTGGCCACGCAAAAATTTTATCAAAAAACCATAGATTTTGATTTTTTTGATGATTTTTTTGCGATTTTTGCTTTGTATGACCTTAGGGCAAAAAATAATTTTGCCTTCCAAATTGACTATAGCCAAAATCGACGATTTGACAGTCGATTTAGGGGTTTTTGGGTGCTACGAATCCAATGGCACTGTCCATTTGAGCCCAAAGTGAACCCAAAAAATGGAGTATGTTGAATCCACCCAAAAAAACCTTAGAACCCTAGATTTACTTCTAATTGAAAATCTCAAAACAAGAACAAGTAGCTGCATATCTGAAGCTCTGATACCATGTTGGATTTGAGAAGATACAACACCACAGAAGCCCAAAAGATCTTTGCAAGCAAATAACCTGTTACCAGGAGAAACAAAGAGAAGCAACAAAGGAAATGCTCAAGAATGTGGAGCCATGAATTCACACAAAATGTAAAATGAATTAATGATACAAAAGATAGTTTTCAACTACATATAGATGAAAAACCTAAAAAGGAAAACTCTAGGCTTGCACAATAATAATTAATAAAGTAATTAATTATTATGCACCTAATGTTAGCTTAAGTGAAAAGAGGTAAAAGGGAACTTTACGTAATTAAACAAATATTGTTTAATTAATAAAGTAAATACCCAATCACTCTAACAGAAAAGTCATATGGGCTTATTTTCTCTTGGAGGCACTTGGAAGTTGTTAATACATGTATCTAATACATTATTCTTAATGTTTGAGTTAGATATTGCAATTTTTCTCTAAAACTATCAAACCCTCTGTTAGGGTAAACAATGAGCTTGAGAAATTGTGTTTCTCCCATTCTACTAAGTGAAAGTTCTCAATTTTGGTGTACAAAATCCTTGTGGAATGTAATTTCATATTTCAAAGGTTACCAATCATATGGTGAGGACTAAGGTGTGAAGAAAATATTTTTTCTTAACTGTAAAATTGTGATTAGACTGGTAAAATAGGGAATTGTGAAGCTTAGAGCTTAGGGTTTATGGAAATGTGTTTGGAAATGAACTTCTAATGGACTTATAAGCTTGGGTAGGTAAAATTAAAGGTATTTGATGTAATGGTTATGAGTTTTTTTATGTTGGGGGTAACAAAACCAATAACCCATGTTTGCACTAAGGCTTAGTTAGGCTTATTCTCAGACTGAAACAACTAGTTTACAAGCATTTTCTCTGAAGGACTTAATATCCATCTTGTAATATGTTTTGTATGAGGGAAATGTGTGTCCAAAATGAGTATTTCAGTCCAAAGTTTGTACATTTTTTGGGAGATACATGTGACAGTTTTCAAATGCTTGGCTACTAGTAATGTGGACAGTCAACAAAGGAACTAAGTTTGTGTGTAAGGGCAAACTTCTGAAAGTTTCATTTTTGTTGTACTAACTCAAACAAAGATTTATTAAGAAAATAATGGTTTTTTTGTGCTTTAAGAATTATATTTTGTGTTTGTAAACAATGGTTCCATTATGGAAGATTTAAGACAACTTGTGAATGACATAATCATTGGTTGATGTTTTGAGGAACCTAGTTGATTGTAATCAATTATTTTAAAGATTTTCAAGGTGTTTTGAAGGTCCAACCTATAACCAACTTTTAACTACCAACCTATAACCACCTATTAACTACCAACCTATAACCACTTGTTAACTACCAAGACCTTCATTTGTCTTAAAAATTGCTAACATTGACAACTTTTTCTAAATAAGCAACATTATACAACTTTGTTGTCCAAGAAACCTAAGACCACTCAACCACATTTATTTCATCCCTAATAAAACTTCTAGAATCTTTTCTTTCACTTCCATTTACAATTTGAATAATTTTCCTTCAAAGATTATATGGCAAAATTGACAATTTTTTGAAGCAAGAGTGCATACTTGCACATTTGATCACCAAACTCAAAAAATCACTAAATAGATAGAAGATTGGTCTATTTAGACCTTATTTTCAATAAAATATATGAAAAATAATCTAAAAACTCTTGAACTCACCCAAAGACCTTAATACATATTGCCACCAAAGTAGATTTCAAAACATGGTTATAGGTGCCCCTGCACCATGGGTTTCGAATACTGCAAAGGGAAGCATGCTCAAAGGATGAATTTTTAATGAGATATTTGGAATGTGTATTTGGTTTATTTCAATCAATAACATTCTGATTATAGTTTCTTGGATGTCTAGATAAAGGTTGGTAGTTACCTTCCATGATTTGTTGGTATTTTTTCATATAAGTTGCAGCATTGAGTTCTTGAATTAGTGAATCATGAACGAATTGAATGGTTTTGAGTTTATAATAAGATTTATGCTATGTTACAATTAATTTTATGATGGTTAATCTATTTTTTGAGTCTGACAAAGAGTTGAAACCAAGTTATAATGTTTTGTGGAAATATGAAATCAAGTGAAATTGAAGGATTTTGATGAAAAGATGATTGAATTTTGTTTGTTGATCTTCTTCAATTTAAGTTAGGGTCAGAAGTACCCTTGATTATTTGTGGATCCTGGTAGATTCTCTACATCAAGTTTAAAATGGTAATTGGAAAGTGTATATAATTGTGTAATTTAAAATGTGCATTGACAATGTAAGGTTATAATGACAAAAAAAAATGAAAGCAATCCATAATAGAATGAAAGAAAATGTCTAAAGACTTCACATACCTAAAAAATCATACTTTCAAATTGAGGCGTTCAACCCAATTATGAAGGCTTAGCTTCTTCTTTCTTCAAACTCCACAACAATTTGACTTGTTCAAAAGCTTGTTCCCCTCCAAACTTCAATTGTATATCAATTTTCAATGGAATTCAAGCTTCAATTGATATTATATGTCTTTCAATGTGGAAACTCTTCTATTTCATGCAAAGGTGGTAGAAAGATCATGGAAAAGGTGATGGAAAGTGAAAAACATGCTTGCACACTTCACAACATCATCAAAAAGCTACTTTTTGTCAAAGCACGCACAGAACCAGGAGAATATGCAGACTATGGGCCTTGACATCATGGGTATATTCAGTTTTTTTACCATTTTTAGTGGAATAAAAAACATGCTCGCATTATAATGTGATTGCGTTATTTCTTCCTAAAACGATAACATATCTACTTCTTCAAAATGCGCAAGCGTTATATGAAATATGGTTTTCTTAATATATTTATTTTCTCCCTCTTTGTCTATACCTTCTATCCTAATTCTATATATCTCCCCTACACCCTTATAGTAGAGGAGATAGAGGTGAGTGAGTGTGTTTGTGTGTGAGTGTGTGTGTATGTGTGAGAGAGAGAGAGAAGGAGAGAAAGAGAGAGTGGGAGAGAGAGGGATAGAGGCAGGGAGAGGGAGAGTGAGAGAGTGGGAGAGAAAGAGGGAGAGGTGGGGAGGGAGGGAGGGAGAGAGAGGGAGAGAAGAGAAAGACAGAGGGAGGAGATGAGAGGAGGGAGGGAGAGGGAGGGAAGGAAGGAGAGAGGGAGGAGGAGGAGAAGGTTAGAAAGAGATAGTGGGAGAGATGAGATATATAGAGGAGAGAGGGGAGAGGGAGAGAAGAGGGATAGGAGAGGGATAGAAAGAGGAGAGGAGGGAGGAAGGAGAGGGAGGGAGGGAGGGAGGTAGAGGAAAGGAGGAGGGAGGGAGGAGGAAGGAGAGGGAGAGGGTTAGAAAGATATAGTGGGATAGAAAGAGGGAGGGGGAGGGAGAGGGAGGAAGAGGGAGGGAGGAAGAGTGGGAGAGAGTGGGAGAGAAAGAGGGAGAGAGAGGGAGGGAGTGAGGGAGAGGGAGAGAGGAAGAGGAGAGAAAGAGAGAGTGGTAGAGAAAGAGGGAGGAGAGGGAGGGAGGAAGGAGGGATGGAGGGAGGGAGCGAGTGGAGAGAAAGAGAGAGGGAGAAAAGAGAGAGAGGAGGGAGAGAGAGAGGGAGGAGGGAGGGAGGGATAGGAAAGGATGAAGGGAGAGACTAAGGGAGAGGGAGAGGGTTAGAAACAGATAGTGGGAGAGATGAAGATAGATAGGGATGGAGAGAGGGGGAGAGTGGGAGAGAAAGAGGGAGAGGGAGAGTGGGATAGAAAGAGAGAGTGGGAGAGAAAGAGGGGAGGGAGGAGGGAGGAGAGGAAGGAGGGAGGGAGAGGGAGAGAGGAAGAGGGAGAGAAAGAGGGAGAGGAGAGTGGGAGAGAAATGCACAGTGGGAGAAAAAGAGAGAGAGAGGGAGAGAGGGAGAGTGGGAGAGTGGGGGAGGAGAGGAGTGAGAGAGAGGGAGAGAGGGAGAGGGAGTGGGAGAGATGGAGATAGAGAGGAGGGAGAGAGGGAGAGAGGGGAGAGTGGAGAAAGAGAGAGTTGGAGAGTGGGAGAGGGAGAGAGTGGGAGAAAGAGATAGTGGGAGAGATGGAGATATAGAGGGAGGGAGAGACATACTGAGAGAGAGATAGAAGGTAGAGGGTTAGCCTCAACCATTAAACCCTTAAACCCTAAACTCTAAAACCCTCTACCCTCTACCCAATACTCTTTACCCTAAACCCTAATCCCTCAACCCTTACACCATTAAATCCAAGGAAAATCTCTACCCTAATCCCTAAACCCTCAACCCTTAATCTCTCAATCCTGATAACCTCTACCCTATGTATTGGACCCTCAACCCTAATCCCTCGACCCTATACCCTACACCCTATACCCTCAACCCTCAACCTTAAACCCTCAACCCTTAAACCCTCTACCCTCTACCCTCTACCCAATACATTAAACCCTCAAGCCTCAAGCCTCAACCCTCAACCCTTAATCCCTCAACCCTCAATCCTTAAAACCTAAACCCTCTACCCATATACCCTCTACCCCTTATATTGGATGTTGAACCTAATCCTTCAACCATATACCCTAAAACATATACCCTAAACCATCTACCCTTAACCAAGTAAACCCTTAACCCTAAACCCTTCAACCCGAATCCCTCAGCCCCTATACCCTCTTAATCCTTCAACCCTCAACCCTTAAATCCTAATCCCTCAACCCCTATATCCTCTTAATCCCTCAACCCTCAACCCTCAACCCTTAAACCCTAATCCCTCAACCCCTACACCCTCTACTCTATAACCTCTCAAACCCTCAACCCTCAACCCTAAACCCTTAAACCCTAACCCGTAAACCCTCTACCCTCTATCGTCAATCCTCTAACCTCTACTCTCAACCCTAATACCCCAACCCTTAAACCCACTTAGTAAAAGCTCTACCCTAATCCCTCAACCCTCTTGACCCTTAAACCATTAACCCTATACCCTATACCCTATACCCTATACATTAAACCCTCAACCCTCAATTCTCAACCCTCAGCCCTTAATCCCTCAACCCTCAATCCTTAAACCCTAAACCCTCTACCCCTTACATTGGACCCTGAACCTAATCCTTCAACCATATACCCTCAAATCTATACCCTAAACCCTCTACCCTCAACCAAGTAAACCCTTAACCCTAAACCCTTCAATCTTTAACCTTTAAACCTTCTACCCTAGACCCTCAACCAAATACCCTCTACCATCGACCCTATTCCCTCAACCCTCAAACCTTAAACCCTAATATCCTAGAAACCATCAACCCTATAGGTCCTCCACCCTATATCCTCAACCCCTATCACTTTATCTCTATCTATACTTATCACCTCTCCATCCCTCCCTCCCTCCTACCCTCTCTAATTATCTATATCTATCCTCTCCCTCTTTCTATGTAACTCTCGCTCAATCAATCCCTACCACCTCTCTCACTCCCTCTATCCATCTCTCTCTATGTCCCTCCCACTCTATCCCACTCTCTCCCAATCCCTCTCTCTCCATCTCTCTCATGTCTCTCCCTCCCACCCCTCCTCTCTCTCAGGTCTCTCCCCCTGGAAACCTACCTAGGTAACTCTCTATCTCTCTCCCCTCTCTCTATCTATCCCTTCCACCCTACCTAGATAAGTCCCTCTCAATCCACCCCCTCTTTCTCTACCTCTACCAGGTCACTCCCTCCCACACCCTCTCCCTCTCTTGGGTCTCTCACTCACACTCCCTCTCTCTCCCACTCCCTCCCTCTCTCACACTCCCTCTCTTTCACACTCCCTCTCACTACCTATCTCTCAAGTCTCTCCCTCCCACCCTCTCACACTCTCAAATCTCTCCCTTTGGAACCCTACCTACATAACTCTCTTTTTCTCTCTGTCTCTCTCTCCCCCCTCTCTCTCTCATTATCTCTCAGTTATCTCTCTCCCTCCCCTCTCTCCCTCCCTCCCTCTCTCCCTCCCACCCTACCTAGCTAAGTCTGTCTCATTCCAACCCCTTCTCTCCCACTCCCTCTCTCTTAAAATATGACTTCCACCCCCTCTCCATCTCTCTAGACTCTCTCTCTCTCTAAATTCTCCCTCCCTTTAAATAAATATGTAAATACATACATACAAGCATAATACATATGTACATATAATCCTACATCCATACAAGCATACATACATGTGTAGATACAATCTTACATACATATAGGCATACATACATACATACAAGCATGCATACATGACATAAAAGCATACATGTACATACAAATATATCAACATACATTCAATATATTGGTATTTAACATAAAGGAGGACATAACGTGAGCATGTTATAACGCACCCGCGTTATGTATTAGTTGACATGTTTCCTACAGAAGCAAAAACAATGTCAAAACTGAAATATAACGCGAGCACGTTATAAGACGCTTGCGTTATATCTTAATTTCGGAATTTCCAAGCCTTAGGCTTGGTATTTGCCTTGGAATACCAACCTAAAGGCTTGGAAGGCATTCCCAACAACCAGAGACATGTTTTTAAAAAATCTACCATATATCACATAATCGAGTTTGTGCTCACCATCGGGATTGCACGTGGTTCAAAATAGAAAAAATCGAACACATGGGTAATGTTAGGTTCTCTCTTAGCTATCCAACAATGTAATTTTTTTCACTTTCTGAAAATGTTAAGCCTTTCATCCATAATCTATTTTACTTGTATGTCTTTCTTTTGCCAAAAAGCAATGTTTGGTTTTTTTTCATTATAAATTAACTGTTCATCGAATTTTTAAATAAATTACATTTTTTATAAACTAGACTCCATTCTACAATTTTTTTTTTTTAAAAACCAGTTCGTTTCCAAAATTTGTAGGGGTAGCACAGCCAAAATTTTGTTTTTCAAGAAATGTCTACTTCAAAAATTAGTTAAAAATCAAATATTCATTAAAAAATTATCAGAAAAATCATGCATCAACTACATATTGTTAGCTAACTTCTGACCATTGTGATTTTAAAAATGCTAAAAAAAAGTTCACGGTACGAGGGTCGTACAAGAGTTGCTATGTTATGTTTTTTTGAACAAAAACAACACCAATTTTTGTGCATCCCTCTTTTGAACCCCTTAATATCAACCATTTTAAAAATAAATTAGTAGTTTAGAAAGTAGACTCCGAGAAATTCGATCCTTGTTTTTGTTCCATCTCAAAATTTTGAGTGTAACTATCCTCAATTTCATGTCCAAGGTTAGTATTTCCTGATTTCAGAAAAAAGTTGTCCACTTAAGTCCCCTTTTCTGGAACCATCTTGGTGCACTTACCCATACTACCAAATTGATCAATAAGATAACATTATAAATGACTAAAAATGGTTTAGTCATAAATTTGGTAATAAATGATAAAAAATGGTTTAGTTATAAATGATAAAAAATAAATTACTAATGGTCACATGACCAAGCTCAGTAAAAAACATGACTAAATTAATGACTAAATATACTACCAAATTGATAAATCAAAACGACCAAATAAATGACTAAAAATGGTTTACTCATAAATTTGATCACATTATAAATGACTAGCAATAAACTACTAATGGTCACGTGACCAAGTTTAGTCATATATATGCAATTTTTAGTAGATTTTTTAGTCATTTATTTATGTTTTTCTTCTAGTGTTCTACAAGTGTTGATGAAGGGTTTGGATACTAGCAGTATGGACACACCACGTCTATCTCCTTAGCAATAAGCGTCAAATGGCCTTTCTTGGCCTGATGAAATCATTCCAACTAAGTTGGATCATTCATGACCCTGACTACCTCATGTTTGCAGCATTAAAGTGTATCACTAGGAAGGGTTTCATGGCAGGATCTAAAGGATACAAGTTGGATGCCAATATCTCCTCGAGGGTCTTGGTGGGTTGGATAGACTTAAAGGTCATAAAGGTGGAGGTGAAGGTGATAATGCAACAACTGTTTATGAAAGATTTTCTAGTTGGGTTGGAGGATACTCTGGCTGCAACTTCCCTGGGAATTAGCATCCCCCATCCACATGACTTGGGGCTTCTAGCAGACCCAAATGAAACAGTTAAATTATACCCTTTCCTACTAGATATTCATGGCTTGTAGATGACAGAGCATTGTAGACTAGCTACCACGGGGGTAGATTTCCTAAGGAAGAAATATCAATTGGTGGTAGTCCAGAATGCTTCCTAGAAATATGACTTTAGAGTCTTTGCATAAAATAATGTTTGGTAAATGGTTTGGGTGTTTGATTTAATGTTTTATTTGGGTGGGCTGGTTTGGTCTCTAAGATATTTGGTCTACTTAGAATGGCTTTGACCATAGTTTAGGTTCTCTTATTCTATGCTCGAGAGTATATAATGTTGTAGGTTTAGTAGGTTTTGGATGCAATATTGACCCCACATGGTCATTTTTGGGAGATAATTAGTTCTAGTAAAAATGGTGGTCATCCTCTACGCCACAGTAATGGGAATGAAATGTAATATCTTTTTGATAAATCAATATAATACTCTATCTCAACTATTAAGAAAAAAGAACCAGTGACAAAAGGAGCCTTATAGTTGGATGACACTATTGTCGAAACAATGGGAGTAATTAAGAACCTAAAATTGACCTTGCATGCATGCCCTAGTTGTGATGTGTTGCAAGATATTTAATTCATATACCTCCTTTCTCATTTTTCCATTTTTTTGTCTAGATATTTCACTACTAAGATAGGTGGATACCTATCTTCTAATTGGTTTCACATGTTATTTAGAACCAAATATCGCACTAAGGAAACCATTCTGTCTGAACCAATAGAAAATATCATCTAGAACCTTACACTCCTAGTCCCATATACATTAAATACACATTACATGATCAAAATGAGGAGTGTTCTATTCATTATCTTGTCACTCCTATAGAGGAGGTACTTGATTTTTTGTTGGATGAATGGGGAAATTCTTTACAATTTTACCTACTTATCATAATTGAGGTGGACGAGATTGGTCTTAGTGCCTATTTTATTCATGAAGAAAATGATCCTATCCCTAATATCATAAAAACTCAAGAGGATCTAGGGGAATTGTGGTAGATGTTTTTTGATGGATCTAGAAATAAAAATGGTGTCGGTGCTAGTGTAATTTTGGTATCTGCAAGTAAGGAGAAGTATTATTTCTCTTTCAAGATTTATTTTAGTTTTACTAACAATGTGGTTGAGTATGAAGAACTCATCCAAGGTCTTCATCTTTCACAAAAAAAGGAACATCAATTTGTTGCAAGTATTTGGTGATAGTGAATTGGTTGCTCATTTGGTCAGAACTCAAACCTCAACCAAGAATAACCTGCTCAAATCCTAAAAACATAGGGGTTGGGATTTGATAGAGGGCTTTGACGGTTTTAGCATCCAAAAACTTCTAAGAAATAAAAATAAGCATGTTGATAGACTTGTATCAGTTGGTGCTCAGTTTAACATACCAACACATATTGCAAGCAAAAAAGAGTAGCATATCAGGCTTATTGTGAGGCCTATTGTTCTAAATAATCAAGATCATTGGTAGGTCTTTGAAAGTGACCAAAAGATAGTTAATTTTCTACAAGAGGAGGTAAAATTTTCTAAAATAAATCAGTCCAAGCTACAAGATCAATATGGTGATCAGATAGTGTAGTTGAGCAGCAACAAGCTACCAAATGGTCTCATAACCCTTGAAGTTATCTTCAACTCGGATGACAAGTTGAAGGAAGAAGAGATGAACTTAGCTACAAAGAAGGGTGACTTCAAGCTAATTGAGATTGCAAAGGGAAAGTCTCTAAACTTGGCAAAGGTATGCCCTACTACTGAACATGAAGTTTTCATAGATATTTGCAATAGATACAATGTAGTTGCTTGGACTTATGAGTACCTAAAGGGTGTTTACCCAAGCCTTGCCCAACATACCATTGAATTGGATCTAGATACCAAACCTGTAAGGAAAAAACAAAGAATTATAAATCCTAAGATTGAGCCTTTGATGAGAAAAGAGTTAACCAAATTGATTGAGGCTAAAATCATATTCCCTATCAAACATTCTTCATGGGTGGTAAACTTAGTACCTATCAAAAAAAATAACGGGGAAATTAGGCTTTGTGTATATTTTAGAGATCTAAATAGAGCCTCCCTAATGGACCATTATCCCCTCCCTTCCATGGAGCCGATTTTGAAAAGAGTTAGGGCCAAAAGGGTTTTATTTCTTAGATGGTTACTCAAGCTATAATCAAAATTTGGTCCAATAATTTGATCAACATAAGACAATATTTATTAAAAAGTGGTGGACCTATGCTTATATTGTAAAATTCCTTTTGTTCCAGCCAATGCAGGTGCCACTTTTCAAAGAGCCATGGATATGGTGTTTCACGACGTGTTTAGACAATTTTTATTGGCATACTTGGATGATATCTTAGTGTTTTCAAAACATACAGGAGACTATTTCAGTCACCTTGAATAGGTATTTCATAAATGAAGGGAGTATGGTATTTCCCTAAATCCAAATAAATGAGTCTTTACCACTAACCAAGGAAAATTTCTTGGATACACTTTTTTAAAGGATGTCTTGGTCTTTGATCTCGTAAGAGTAAAATTTATCCTATCCATGCCAATTATTAGTCACAAGAAGGGACTATAGAGTTTCTTGGGCACAATTAACTTTGTGAGGAGATTAATTCCAAATCATGTTGCTTTGGTAAAACCTCTTTCCTCTATGCTTTATAAAAATATGGTATTCAAATAGACCAAGGAAGTTAAGGATAGCTTTGAGTCTATTAAACAATAAATTGCTCAAGCTCCTACCCTTTTCAATCCTAATTATGACAAGGATTTTATTCTCTATACATTCAGAGGTGAAGCAAGTATATCACCCAAGTTCCAACCCAGCTAAATAAGGGAAATATGGAGCAACCTATTTCTTTCTTTAATGAAGGGCTTAAATAATATGAGTTCAACTAAAACTATGTTGAAAAATAGTGATCTTGTTTTTTGTTAGAGCATTGAAAAAGTTCACACATTTTGTCTAACAACAAGATACAATTAATGGTACCCTGGATGTCAGCATTAAACACTTTTTGTTCAACAGAGATATCAATGAAAAAGGGTTGGATGGATCACCAAGGTGATGGAGTATAATGTTGACATCAAAATCACCAAGTTAGTGAGAGGAAAAGGGTTGTGTAAATAATTTGTCTCAGCACTTGAGTCTCCTACAGAGGTTGCCCTTATGTTATAAGAACAATAAGAACACAACATTGATGCTCATAGTAGTTGGGTGAATGATATGACTACGTTTTTGTAGGAAGATAGATATCCTTCGGGTCTAGATAGGACCAAAAGAAGACACTTCAAATTATAGTGCATTCCCTATGTCATAGTAGATGGAGTACTTTTAAAAAAGGATCTCAATCAGGTCCTATTAAGATGTGTAGAGATATATCAGGGACCAATAGATTGTTGGAAGAATTTCATGATGGCTCTTTAGGTGGCCATTTTTTTGCAAGGACCACTGCAACAAAGACCATGAAGGTTGGTTATTATTGGCCAACATTTTTGAATGATGCTCATAAATGGGTGAGAAATTGTAAAAGGTGTGCTTTATTTTATAGAAATCAAAGGTTGGCTTCCCTCCCTCTTCATTCCATTCAAGTTGATCAACCATTTAAATAATGGGGTTTGGATTTTATCGGCATGATAAATCCACCATAAAGTGCTAGTCATATAAATGGATTTTGACAGCCACAAACTACTTCACTAGGTGGACAGAGGTAGTTCCCTTGAAGGATTCCATTGATGCTTTAGTTTTGGAATTACTTGATGAAATTTTTATAAGATTTGGCACTCCTTCCATTATCATTTCAAATAATTCCAAGGCTTTTATTAGTGCTCAAATCCTAGATTGGGAAATTAGGCATGAAATTTACTTGAAGACCTCATCTAATTATTACCCTTAGCAGGGTAATGTCTTGACTAAGTCTTCAAATAAAAACCTCATCAGGATTATCAAGAGGACCATTGAAGATAACCAAAGGGTCTAGCATAGAAAACTAGAGAAAACCCTTTGGTCTGATAGAATTACTCCTAAAAAAGCAATTAGTAATTCTCCTTCCATGCCAGTCTATGGAAGGGAGGCAAGCTTACCATTATCATTTGAATTGCCTTCTCTTGAGTTGGAACATCAACTAGAGTTAGAAGGAAATGATGTTATGATAGTAAGGTTGGTTGAGCTTTTGGATTTGGAAGATACAAGGAACAATCTATGAAGTCATAAAGACACATCAAGCATGAGTCAAAACAAAATTTGACTAAAAATTAGTCCATGAGTTACTCCAAGAGGGAGATCTAGTGCTGAAATGGGATGCAGAAAGAGCCAAAGCTAGGAGTCACTCCAAGTTTGATGTCATTTAGAGTGGTCCATTGTCATCAATTGAAATGAGGCCAATGCATTCCATCTCTCCAAGCTGGATAGTCAGGTTCTTCCAATCTTATTCAATGGAATTCACCTCAACCCTTATTTTTGAAGGTTTTGAGTTTCATGTACATATTAGCTTAGTTGATGCTCTTCCAAGAATTTCTTTTCCACACCCTACATTCAACTTAAGGGTTCATGTATTTTCTATTTTTCTACTTTCCTCCAAGTGTAGGCTTGCACATGTTTTATTTTTTCCCTTGAGAGGCCCGATTTTGTAATCCCTTTCATGACTATGTGCCCAATGGACTAATAAGGCCCCTAGACTCTATGCTTAGTAGATAATAGTCCCATAGAAATCACTAAAAATGTTAACATTTCATGCTCCTTAATGACCCATCATTTATAATCAATTTGAGAGATCCTACATGGGTCATCTTGTATGAGATTTTTTTGACAAGGTTCCTAAAATTTGTTGTCCTAAGTTTTCAGGATTTTGAGTTTTCACTTACCTACCTTTTGGCATACCTTCTCCATCACCCTCAATCCTCCATCTCTTTCACTTCTTATTTCCTTTTCTCTCCTAAGTGTTTTAGGTTTTGGCCTTTAGCATTATCCCTTAACCCTTATCGTTCTTTCTTCACAAGCCCTAAGCTTTCCTTTCGACCCCCGAAGTTTTGATGAAGCCTTCATGATTTTTCTTAAGCTTTCATTCTTCAGACTTTCAAGTGTTAGGATTTTCTCTTACCTTTTACCACTTTCTTTCAATAGCGTTTGAACCTTCCTCTTGAACACTGACCTTGATTTTTCTTTCGATCTTCAATAATCGAGCCTTTCTTCTCTCTCCTTCCTCCTGAAGTCTCGATTGAGTTTTTCATAAAATTTGACTATCAAATTTTTATACTTTGGGGATAAATCTTCCCTCTTACCTCTTACCTTCTTTCAGTAAGAAGTGTCTCTTCTCCCCAACCCCTAACCCTCGAAATCCCTCTTCAACTTTTGGGTGTCATGAAAATTGATCTTTCCCTTTCCCTCTTACCTTCATTATCATAAGAGGTAATGATTCTTCCTGATCTCTAACCTCTGATGGCTCCCTTTAGACATCAGGCTTTGGTCTTACCTTTTACCATTTTAATCTCTATGATAAGGCCTAATCCTTCTCCCCGAATTTTGATGTTCAACAAGGGAAACCTTTTCAGACTTCTTGGTTTGTCCTTTCTAGTTTCTTCCTTCTCCATTCTTCTAGAAAGCGATATGTTGAAGGCCCGGTGCCCGATGAAGGATTATATTTTTCTAGGTTTCAAACCATTTAATGATGCAAAGGTTTCCTTTTGGGCTCGACACCTTGATATTTTATGGAATGGCATGTTTTTCATGATGACGCCTTTAATGCTCAAACCACCTCCTTGGCTACATGTTTCAACTTTTGGGCTTTAAGGAAAACATTCAATGCATTCTCTGACTTCTACAAGTGGATTTTGTGGCACCCGTACTCATTTATTATTGTTGTTTTTTCCCTTTTAATAGATCCATGCCCATATCATTAATTTTAAAGGGGGATTTTGATCCACATTCAAGAAAATATTTATGGTAGGGTTATGACGCGCAAGTCTTGGTTTCTCCAAGCTTCCCTTTTGGCACATATTTAATGAGAAAATATTTCCTTGATCAGATTTCTTCTAATTGCTAAGCCTAGTTGTGTTAGGGTTTGGTTGTAATCATCTAAGTTATGCTTGATCTATAAAAGCAACACTCTTTTTTTTTAATGGGTTCTTTTTTTGGGCTCCTCTCACATTTTTCTATTGTAAAGTTTGGATTTATGCCTTATGTTAATGAAATCTAGCTATCATCACAATTATTTCTTGCATGTTTGAGTAAAATTATTTACATGTGTCTAAATATGTATCTTACTAGGTTTATTAGTGAATTGAGTAATCTGAAGTAAAGAAGAAACAAATTTATATCTTGGTGTATCACCTTCATTTCCATGTCATGTGTTCTCCTTTTATCCCTTTTCCTTGTGAGTTGTTAGATTAGCTCGTAGTGATAGGTTTTCATGTGCTAGGTTACACCAACACATTTTCACTTAGATTAGAAGAGGAATTCAACCTTCTTTGGAAATTCAACCTCATTCATGCAAGTTCCCACACCTTGAGGTTATTTCCATTGTTTCATTAGAACATTGAACTCCTTGTTCAATAGGGTGCAGTGTTTAGGTGACAAAATTTACTATAATTCTCCTAGTAGCTACAAACTCTTTTATCATCCTTAGTAGGTATAGTAAATAAAAGAATATTAGAGAATAATTATTTATTTTACAAATGACATGTTTTATAGAATTTTAAAATGAAAAAGGCTTCTAGGAAATACTATCTCACATTATGGCCTCACCAATGATGATTTTGGAAGAATTGACACAAATCAAGGCTAAACTCTTTTAACAAAACATCAAGATTTAATATAAATCTCAATGTAGAAAGGATTTTATTGAAGAATAGTAAAAGAAACATAAGTTAATTAGAAGTAAGCCTCTTGTATTTTTGTTAATAGAAGATAGTAATTGAGTCTCAAGCAATATAGTACAAACATGTAAAAAAAGATAATACAAGGTAACTAAATATCTTTCAAATAACGTCACAATCTTGGAGTAGGGTAAGTGCAAGAAGTTGGGTCCACGAAGAGGGGAAGTTTTGGACGAAAAAAAAATTCTCGCACAAAACGCGTACGCGTTTTTAAAAAACGCATACGCGTTATGCATCGCATACGCGATCCTAGATCAATAACGCGTACGCGTTACGGTTTGGGTTAGGAACCTAAAATGCGTACGCATTATGAAACGCGTACGCGTTTCTAAAGACTATTTATTTTTTTAAATAAGCGATTGCGAAAGTCATTTTCACAGCCGAATTAGGAGCGCTAGACAAGAGACAGCAAATTGCGTACGCGTTTTGGACGGCCAGAATCTTCAAAATTTTCACTCTCACCTCCTCCAGTCGACACACCTGACCTTAGCGACCTCCAGGTTGGTTGAATTTTACAATATTTTTGCATTATAATTGCTATTTAGTTATTTTTGTTTAGTTTGTTTTAATTTAATATTTAATAGTTTTTAAACTGCATTTAATTAACCGAAAACATCAACGAAACAAACAACATAAAATTTTAAATCGAAAACCTAAATTTGACACATTTAGTTTTGAAATTTAAAACCCTAAACTGTAGGTTCTAAAAAACTAATTTACTCAGACCGTTAATCTTTGAACCTAAACCCTAGAAAACGTAAACTAAAACCCTAGAAAACGTAACATAAATTAAAACCCTAGAAAACATAAACTAATTCCTTAGAACTTTAGAAAACGTAAACTAAAACCCTAGAAAACATAAACTAAAACCTTAGAAAACGTAAACTAAAACCCTAGAAAACATAAACTAAAACTTTAGAAAACGTAAACTAAAACCCTAGAAAACGTAACGTAAACTAAAACCCTAGAATTTACGTAAACTAAAACCCTAGAAAACGTAACATAAACTAAAACCCTATTTGTAGGTTAAAATTAGGTTAAATCTAGGGTACAATTAGGGTTTGGCTTAAACTTTAATATATATTGTATAGTTAGATTTCAAAATTACAATTAGGGTTATGATTAGGTTTACTTGTTTAATATTAAAGAATTCAATTACCTGCTTCTAGGGTTAAAATTCATTCTAGGGTTAGGGTTCTAAGATAAATATTCGGGTAAGGGTTGAGGTTAGGGTTTGTATTCAACTAGGTTTAGAGTTAGGGTTATATTTTTATTAGGGTTAGGTTTAGGATTATGAAATTATGAATTAAAATTTAAGATGCAGGTTAGGGTTGGAGTTAGAATTAGCCCCGTCAATTGGTGTAGAGTTCTAGGGTTGGGGTAAAAATTAAATTAAGAGTCTAGGGTTAAATGGTTGTAATTTTGGTGAGAGTTAAACATTCAATCAATATTTAATTAGGTTTATGATTAAAAAGTTTATATGCATTTAGGGTTAGTGTTCAACTAAGGTTATGATACCCGATTTAATTACAATTAGGGTTAGAGTTCAAGTTAGAATACATTAGGGTTCAAGTTATAATTAGGGTCTATGGTTCAAGTTATAATTAGCCCGTCTATGGTTCAAGTTAGAATTAGTGTGATAAAAATTCTAATATAAGGCAACATATCCCTAGATGAAATCGTATTTTAAAAAATTCTTCATCTATATATCGATTAAATTTTTTATCTTAAACTTGAAAAATAAATCTATTAGCAATGTCTTTTTGAACTGAATCCCCGTACTTAGGTACCTAAGGTTTTTGATGGTTTCATAAGGATTTAAAAATCATGAATACTAGTGGAACTTTTTAAAACACATAGGGTTTTAGTCTTATTTCTTCAATTTTTGTTTCTCACAATCTTAGTTTTGAAAGAGTTTATTTACAAACTTATATAATGTAGATGGGGTCTTTAGGTGTGATCAACAAAGTTTATTTTTAGTAGAGATAATTGTGAGGTATCACAAGACAATGCATTTCCCTCAATTTGTTATAACAACCATAGACTTTTAGTCATAACATATTGAATTTTCATTTCCTTCACTCTTGATTCAACATAATCTAGGTCGATTGTTACCATTTTGTCAAAGGGGACCGTCCTAGAACATCAACTTATAGATTTTCCTTCATTATTATTACTCAAAATTTAAAAAAATCAAGAAATTAAAATGTATAACTCTAAATTCTATAATTGATGAAGGATTGGTTTGCAAACTTTCTTGGATTTGACCCTACTGAATTGGTAGTTTGGATTCCTTATTTTTTTGCATAATTATTACTTTTAATCACTATAATTTTAATTTATTTGCATCCTTTAAGTTTCATGTAGTATACTATTGTTTAATAATTTATTATTAAAATAATATTCAATTCTCATACCTTTTATGTCTCTCATATGAACAATATTTTGTGTTCTATGGTAACTCCTATTATCATTTCCCCTTTTCAAATGTACCATGATTCCTATGTTTCTATTATTATATGTTTAAATGTATCCTCAATATGTTTAAATGTATCCTTATAACCAATTTTTTTAATTTCTATCTATCTTAATGGACCTTATTACATTATTCTAATATACATAGACACTAAACCCTACATTCTAAAATATGAACACAAACCCTTACCCAAAACTCAAATTGTAAACCACAAATTTGAAATTTTCAAAACTTGTACAAACTTAAATTATAAACTTTAATGTGTACATGCTATGGATTTTTAATGAACATTATTGATTTTTTAATGATAAATCGAATGGTCTTCAAATGAATTGCATTTTGGATTTGTGCACGTTCAATGTGATTTTTAAATAGTTCTTTCAAATTGTCTGCATTATTTAATTAGTTTGTTGATATATATTTTTTAATTGTTTAACATGTGCAGTTGCCATTTGGTTGTACATTCACATGGATCCACTATTTAGCATTGAGGATTTTATGCCTGAACCACATATTCCTATAGATCCCATAGATCCTAACCCACCACCACCAGAAAACCCCATTCCTCCTAACCCACCACCACCAGAAAACCCCATTCCTCCAAACCCTCCACCTCCTAACCCCCCACCCCCTATAGTAGACCAGGATCAGTTGAGAGAGAGCATTAGGGCAAATCTTACAGTCATTCAAGAAAATATAGATCTGATTAAAAATGAGCCTAGAATTCCCCCCCATCTCTCACGGTTTGCATCTACGATGCAAATTGTTGTCGATTCTGTTCGATCTATTGATGCGGACCTAGATAGGTTCCATCAATGGAGAGACGAGAGGAGACAATTCTATGCAGATGGATTGTCTTATAAAGAAATTAATGACCTTAAAATTACTAAAGAAGCCATGTGCCAATATTTTTTTAACCCTCAAACTAGCCAACCAATTCCACCCACCAAAAAACGAATTTCAATTTTATGGTGTAGGCACCCCTTGATAGCTGCACATTTTTGGGATAGATGGTGGATGGTGTTTGATACTCCACCACATGGCAATTCTGAGGTGCCCCTATACTTTTTGAGAAAGTTATGGGCAGAGTTTGAGTTGGGTTTAAAACCCAACTATTTTGATATGAGGTCATTTCAGGGAGCTGGGCGTGGCATGCCCCAACATAGATTGGGAGCACGTGTTGATCCTCAACGACGTGCTCCAATTGCTCCTATTGTTCCTCCTGCTTCTCCTGGTGTTCCTGCTGCATTTCAGCAGCAAACCATGCTATCGACATTAGGAGCATTGAGTTCACTTTCAGGACATCTCACTCATCAGACTTCACACGCGGCGGCTGAAGTGGTCAATAGAGAGCATGGAGGCTCCAGCAATAGGAATACTCAGGCATCCACTTCAGGTGACCCACCTGCGTCTGAGACAGAGTCATTTATGGATTTACTATATTCTGAGCATCATCTTACACAGGTATGTTCATCTTTTGAACTTAATATATATTTTTTTGGAATGTGCAAAATTCATGTTTAAATAATAACATCAAATTATATATATAATACAATATTAATTCAATAAGTGTTTGGTGTAGACGCATGATCAGACAATGCCTGAAACTCAAAATGATCATGTCTATATGTCGAGTGTTGTAGATATGGGCTCACCTTTTGGTCAGGTACTTAAACCAATATATATTAAATTTAGTTTGTGTGGATATATATATATATCTAATTTATTTTGAATGTTTACACATGATGTGTGATTGATATATATTATATCTAGATGCAAGGAGGTCAGATGAGCATGCCTAGTGCTGACCAAGCACAAGTTGTGGTGAGCGCTCCTGAGTCATCATCAACTCAGGTGCATTCTTTCAAAAAGTTTGTTAAGTTTGAATTAAATACACATCATAGATCTAATTTAATTTTTACATTTACATACACATGCGTGAATGATCTATACAAATTGTTGTACATATATATGCAGGCATTTCATGAGACACCCATTGCAGGTGCACCTGAGACATCGTCATCATTTATGCATGGGCAATCTCAGGTGCGTGATCTTGAGGTCATATCATTCAAGGTTGTAAACTTTACTAAATATCCTAAACAATTTTTATGGATCTTTTAAATATATATATATATATATATATATATCGAGGTTTTAACATATTGATTGCTTTATATGAATATGCAGGATATAGTAGATCAGGCATTTGAATCTTCTCAAGTGACAGTTATGCTACCCGTTGAACAAAATGTTCCAGTAGATCCACATGATCATATGGTAAATTATTCATGTCTTAAAAATCATTTTTATTGTATTTACTAGATATTTAATTAATTTATTTATTTTATCCAAAAGTTTATATTTTGTCAGGTTTAAATATGTTTAATTATATCAAAATTTATAAATAAATTTAAATCTAATTTCAAGTTACTTGTACTCTTTTACAGCATGATGTAGGTACATCTAATCGACCTGGAACAAAGAGGAGACTTGATTTGACTGATCAGCCTGATAGTTAAATGGTTTTAAATTTTAAATAGACCAGACATCTCTAGTTTTATTTAAACTTTTATGTGTTGGACTTGACATATACATATTTTTGTTTATTTATATCAGATGACTTTAATGTGATGATTATATATATGCAGTCAATTATGATCATGTTATGTTCATTTTGATGATTATATGCACTCATATGTATATGTAGATCTAGATATTTTATCTAATTTTCAAGTAATACATGCACTAGATATAAATTCTTATCTCTACAATCAAATTTCATAAATATATAATTTATCACATGGTTAAAGGTGATAAAATTTAAATATTCCTTAAATAGTTTAGATTATATTCATAATAAATTAAGAGCTCGCGTAATTTTAACTATTTACCAATTCTAGAAAATATTTGAACAATTATATGAAATGTATAATCTATAAAATTGGAATGAGATTTTTAAAATGCTACTAATAAGTTAATTGAAAATCATACAACTATACAACATGATGAAACATATATGTGTGCACATGTATATCCAATTATTTAGCTTATCAATTTTTACGTGAAGACCAAAAATTGATATTTACATAGTCTCTTGATAAAATAATTTTTCAGTGACAATCGCATGGTAGACCAACTTGATGAGAACCTGCAAAAATAATTAATGTAAACTGTAAGTAGTTCTATAATTTTTTTGATTCATTTAAGTAAATATATAGTAAAAGTTACAAAATTGGATCTTATAAATTTCATAAAAATTCAAATGATGTTTTCCATAGGATGGATGAATGGGATGCATGTCATGAACCCTAAGGTATGGCTTAATGGGTCCTATGAGAATGGCTTAAGGGGAATTATGCGAGTGACTTAAGGGATGCAAGATTGTGGAATAAGGGTACATGTAAGAGGATATGACTTAAGGGTCCTAAACCCTTAACCCTTAACCCTAAACCCTAAACCCTTAACCATGTAAGAGGATATGACTTAAGGGTCCTAAACCCTAAACCCTAAATGCTAAACCATTAATCCATATAAATTTGTTATTCTAAGCATCACATGAACCCTAGAAACCCTAAACCCTAAACCACGTGACCTAAATCCTAGGAGATCAACCCTAAACCATTAATCCATGTATAAATTTGTTATTCTAAGCATCACATGAACCCTAGAAACCCTAAACCCTAAACCACATGACCTAAATCCTAGGAGATCAACCCTAAACCATTAATCCATATAAATTTGTTATTCTAAGCATCTCATGAACCCTAGAAACCCTAAACTCTAAACCATGTGACCTAAGGGGATGGCTTAAGGGGATGTCTTAAGGGGTGTTGAGAGAGTGACTTAAGGGGATGCAAGAGGATGGATTAAGGATAGATATACAAGGATATGGATTAAGGGGTCCTAATAGAATGAATTAAGGGGAATTAATAGAGAGACTTAAAGGGGATGCAAGCGGATGGATTAATGGCACATACGAGGATGGCTTAAGGGGATATGAAATAAATTATAAACTTTTTATAAAATGACAATGAGTTAAATTTAGTTTTATATTTATACTCTCAACTAAATGTATCTACAACTATATATAGTTACCTGTCTGTAGATTTGAATTCCATTGTAATAAGAGTGCATCTCCTCTCTTTTTTGTATCAAGGGAGACCTGAAACAAAAAATGATATAAAACTTTAATAAGGAAATGAATTTAAAGACAAATATATATATCAATTAAATATATACATACAACTAGATATACTTACCAATATTTATTTACTCTGTTGTACCATCCACATCCTCTCTTTTTTGTAATGCATCTATGATTGTCTCATGATCATCCATTGAAAGTGTCCATAAAACTTTATTAGCAGGCCTCCCGTGATATCTAACTAGTTTTATATTGGTTGCCAAAATCAAATGTGAATAATGTATAATCTTCTTGTGTCTTTCATAATCTTCAAATGCAGGCAAGCCATTCTTTCTTATCAAATATTTTCGAAGCCAGGTGCCAACAACAACGACTGAACCAGTTGGATACTCAAAGTTATCATCATCCACTCTAGGATGTACCAACTTATATTTTCTCTCAACACATCTAGCCAACCAGTACTCTGTCTCCTCTTCATTCCCCTCGGGTGCAACAACAGCATACACATGTCCTACAAAAATAGATAAAAAATTCAATAAAGAGCACGACTTATATTTAATTCATGTATATAAACATGCATACATATAAAATTCATCTCAATAAATAATGTACCTTCTTGTACAAGATCAGAAACACGGTCATAATCATCTGATGCGAACGCTTGATTATCTTCAATTATTGTTCCATGTTGAACATGTGTCGATGTAGGTGTTAAGGCTCTTTGTTGCCATTGTTCAACCCATTCCATATTTTCACAAGCCTCCCAATCACCTGCAATACAAAATTGACAAAAGCATGCCAACTCCCTTGTCCATATTGTCCATGTGTTTGCATTCGAACTCTTAAATGAATGCCATTTTGCAGATCCATTAATTGTTTCACAATCTTGTTGAGAACAAATATCATTTTCTTCAACTAACCAAAAGAAGCGGTGAATTATTGAGCTCTCACTTACTCTTGTAGATAATTTGGTATTGCACCAATCTACAATTGCATGTGCATCTCTAAATTTTGCAGCATCCTCAAATTTTAGTTGCTCTCTAGCAAGAGCTCTTTTCACACATGCACCTGCTCCATCGTGTTCTCCCTTACCATGACCGGCTTCAAAAAAACTCCATATGTGCTGGATATTATTTTCCTTATGAACTCTACATAACCAATAAAACATCCTAGCATTTTTGAATTGACCCGTGCAATTATCTGACCATATGAGATGTTCTAGCAATTGAATTCCTCTTTCTTTTAAATTTTTGTAAAATATATCAAAACAATATTGAACAAACTCAGATGAATGTAATCGATTATCACTTACATAAAAATGGTACTCTCTCAAAAAATTTCTATTATCTTCTCTACTATCATCTGCATGTCTATAAACAATATGAACAAAAATAGATACTTGCACTGAATTATAATACTGTGATTGAATTTCTTCTTGTGGAGCAAGAGTATAATTTTCAGCAAAATCAACAACCGACAATATAGTTCCAATTGGGAATGTGTTTTTACATAAACGAAATTGATTATCAAGCCAATGAGCATACTGAGAGTGTTGAACATATTTAGGTACAATCTTATCTTTAAATTCTTTAATAAATGCATGCACAGTATTTTTTTCCATAATTAGCTCACAACGTTTTCCAGTTTTTCCATCTTTTAAAGAATACTCAACATTTTTGAATCTTTTTACATCTACTAATTGTTGTCCAAATTCATTTAAACTACTTTCATGCATACATTCACCTAATAATGAAAAGTTAGCACATCTATCACATTCTCTAGAAATACATGATTTTAAATAAAATAAGTTTCCGTTAGAGGGTTCGCAAAACAAACCTGATATAAAATCTTTGATTCTTTCAGGTGGCATATTAATACCACAAATGTCCTGCATAATTTGGTTAACATGCAAAGTGCATCGTATATATCGAAAACTATCATAATAATAACGAAATTGTACATGAGTCTTACAACAACAAGAAATTCGTTGCTTATTAATTCTAACATACCAAGGTTTACACTTTTCGAATGATCTTTGACTTATTTTAATATTCAATGGTAAGATTGAAGCATCTAAAAAAAATTTATATAATTCAGTTTGAGTCATATCTAAGAGATGCTTTGGATGAGGTACACGAATTTTGGAACCCACCCTTAATTTTAAGACATCTCTAATGTTAGGTGATACTCTTGTATTATCATGCCAAAATTTATTGATTAAAGATTTAATTTCATTAGTTAATTTCATGTCTGATCTTGGGAGTCTACCACTAAAACTCCAACATTGATTAATTGGATCATTTTCAATATTTTCTCTTCTTTTAGCAGCTCTAATCAAAGTTTTGGGATTTACTTTTATACATTTACTAATCCTACTTAACATTCTTTTATTTGAAGTTGCTTTATCAACTAAAGCAGTTGTTATTGCACGACGAGCCGCATTTTTATCTTTAGATCGACTTTTCTTACCTATAAAATCAATAGCATTAGCAACACTAGAAATGACTTGTTCTACTGAATCATCTTTCTTTTTTGGTTTTACAAAAATACCTAATTTTTTCATCACTTTTCTCATTTTCCACATTCTCATCAATTGCACCATGAGTTGACATTGGAATCCTAATTTCTTTCTATAAAAAAACATTTTATATATTTTATTTCCATAAGTTCTAATTTATCTCCAAGAAACTTTACCATGAAGGTTATCTAACACATCTTTTTCAATTGTAAAAAAAACATTTTCATCTTCATCCATACAAGGGGTTTCATTTTCATTCACACAAGGGGTTTCATTTTCATTTTCAAAAGTAAAAAAGATTTCATTCTCATTTTCATCAATATGAGGGATTTGATTAGCATTTGTATTCTCATAAGATATATTTTCATAATTTTTTTGTTTTTGCATTGTTTCAACCCTATAATTATTGATATCATCAATGGTGTATCCAGCTTCATCTAAACAAGCAAAATCAATATTATCAAGACTTGGGTTTGAAAGAATACCTGGAGAGATTGTTTGAATAGGTGCATTTTCCATATCATTGGGAGGTGGATTTGAAGACATACCCGAAGCTATTTGCATATGTACTGTTTCCATATCATTCAAAGTTGTAGTTGAAGACATAGTTGAGTTTCTCTCCATAATTGTATTTTCTTCTATATTCACCATCTCCACATTTGCATCATCTACATTCATTTTATCATTCATGACTTTCTCTTCAACATTCATTGAAGTAGATGCTTCCAAATTTTTCATTTGACGAATTCTTTCTCTTCTATCTTTTTGTCTTTTTGCCTCCATATCTTTATTTGCTTGAATTTCTTCGGGTGTCATTGACATTCTACACTTTTTTCTTTGTCTTTGTTTTGATCCCATGGTTACAAAACCCTTTTTGATGAAAAATGTTCAAATGATTTACTTGTAACCAATTTTCAAATTTTTATCTCAAATTTTTATCTCCTTCAAATATTCAAATAACACTCTGTACTATGAAGATCCTTTCTTCTTTGAACTTTGAAGTACACAAAAATATCATGAATACATCCAAAAACTTTTTTTTGAATCTTCTTGTAAATTATTCTTGTACTTGATTCCACTTCAGAAAATTCAACCTGCACTTGACTTTTCAACCAATTTGCAATAGAATATGCCCTACACAAGACAAATTTGTAATAAAAAATGCAGAAAATCGAACTTGCGGGCCGTACTGCAGAAAAAGAATATTGCAGAAAAATCGTACTCTATCAGAAAATATCAAATCAGGATAAACGGATATATTAGAAACGCGTACGCGTTTCTAAAAAAGAACGCGTACGCGTTACCTTTACCCAACGGGTAATAAAATAACGCGTACGCATTATGAAACGCGTACGCGTTTTGTTTCAATAACGCGTATGCGTTATTAAAAAATTTGTTTCCCAACCCGCCTAAAGACTTGGTTTTAGGTTCGGGAAAGCTTTGGCTATCCGAGCCTTAGCCTTTGACCTGCAACTAAAAAACTAAGGCAGATTGAAGAAGAATGTTCAACTTTGACAATATGGTTGATGAATTTTTTTTCTGAATCAATCTATAAAATTAAAACCCATTACAGAACATAATGTCTAATTTTTATATATATAATTTTTATTAAGATTGGATTATATTTTCTATTTTTTAATTAATTTCAAAGCAAACTAGTCATTAAACTTGAAATATCAGACTTTTTTTGTTTTTTAATAACTTTTTTTTGGTTAAAGTTTTTAGAAAAAAAATTATATGACATCAATCTTTAGACAATTCTTTACACAATGAAAAAAAAAAATTCAAAAAAAGTTTAGTTTAGGTCAAATTATGCTGTCCGTACACGTTGATTTTTAAAAACAACAATTAAGGCCAATAAAAATTAAATAATAAAAAAAATATTCAACAAAAAATTACAAAAAAAATTCCTCATCAATCTTCATGTTGTTAGCTCTCTTTCCCCAAAAGGAATTAGTAAAATACTTTTATTTGATTCAAAAAGTGTTGTCCGTACACGTGCATGGTATGGTAAAAAAACAGGGACTTTTAAAAAGTGGTTTTTATAGATCTTTATCAAAATTTAGTTTCTACAATCTGGGTATTTGAATAATTTACATATTTATAAACTAGATTCAAATCTCTAAATTTCATATTACTGACTTTTTTAAAAATTCATTGTGTAAGTGCCTCAAATTTTCAGTTCAAGTGTGACCAATTCTGAAAAACAGCAAAAACACTTCCACTTTTTGAGCTTTTTGTGGACCCAACTTCTTGCATCAGCCTAGTAGCTCATAGTTGATCTCCACCCCACAAAGGATAGTATCATGCCCGCCCACATACACATATACAAATCAACATAGATATTATGCAACTATTTTTTCTATAACACATAAATATAAAGGGTCACACTACTCACCATAATAAATTATGCACACTCAAAAAATTTGTATGTGTAATCATGATGAGAGTGCACCACTTAAGGTAAATATAAATGATAATAAAATTAGGTGTGATGGAATACCATTCATAACACCCTAGAAAAGATAATTTAACAAGGTATCAACATTATTATGCATGACATCATGAAGAGAAAAAATCGCACAAGTATTTTTCCTCCAAGATTCCTAAGAGGAAACCATAAATCTCCATCAAGTTATAAAAACTTGATCGATAAATTATAAGAGTCCAAAAAGAATAATTTAATATTGAATCTAATCAAGAATTTAACATTATTTTTATTGTCTTTAAACTCAATATCTAATTAAATAAAATTGATATAAAATTATTCAACCCAAAACTTGATTTACAATAAATACAATAAATTCATGAAACAAATAGATAGTTATAGACTATATAAATAAATCAGCTTAAAGTTGACTGAAAATATTAGATAAATTTTAGGATACACATTCTACATTAATCCAAAAACGAATTATTGTTCTATTCAGATTATATTGTAGTACATTGTCTAATTATTCTTTATTATAGCATCATGCTTATTAAAAATATTTTATCAAGATTTTTCTTTTTATAGAAGTATATTCTCAAATAAGATTTGTATCAATATTTTTTATCAAATAAATTCAATAATTATTTTTTAAATGATATTATTGACAATTAATAGTAATTAGCTTTTACTCAAATATTATTTAATTAGTTATATTTAAACTCAATAAATAATCATGTTTTTTTATGAAAATATTATTTTACTTAAAATTTATAATCAATTTATTATTTAAAGTGGCTTTAGTTAGGCTTCTACATGAACGAATTTTATTTTGAATGGAATATTTAACCTTAAAATAAGCCCACATAGAATGGAATATTTAATCTCTTGTCTACAAAATTTTTGTACAATGATTATAGAAAATAATTTTATATATTCTTATATTTAATTTTAGATTTGAATATCTAAAATTAATTATAATTATATATATATTATAAGTTTATAAATTAATTAAATTAAAAAAATAAATTTATGCTGGAATAGAATTAATACCTTGTTTTACTTACTATTTATTATTGTCTAGATTTTATTCTAAATTAACCTAATTTATAACACAATTACATTATTTTTTTATTAGATATATTTATAGATAGAATAATTATATGAAATTTAAGTAATATAATTTTATGGTGGTTGTGTTGTATTTATAGAGAGCTATGCATGTTGTTCTTGAGTCCATTTTTTCCATTGACCATTTGTTCATTATGTTGAAATTAATAGCAATTAGAATTTGGTTTCATAAAGAATGTACAAATACTCAATATTAGGGAGAAAGCACTGAAATCAAAGTAAGTTGTTGGAATAAGGAATAGTTGTGGCTTCCACCTATTTTTCTAGCATAATTATTGTATGTTAAATGTTTGAAAATTTTCCATTTCTTTGTACTTACAAAGGTGTTTGGATAGTAGAATTATCCTAGTAACTTTTTTTATTTTCAGAAGATCTATTTTTTAAAAGTATTAGCCCAATCAAGACGTAAATAATTCTCAATCTAACAAGTTTCCTCAGCTATATCTCCATTGGTCATTCTTGTTTGAATATCCTTAAGTTTTAAAGTTAGATTTTTCTTGTGATCTGAAACATCGCCAAAGATCAACCTATTCTATCATTTCACTTTATTTTTAATATTTTTAAGGTTTTGATTCACCCTATACATAGAAAAACCTTGGATAGGAATACTCCACTAATTAGAGATAAAATCCTTGAAGTTAGGATGTGAAGCCCAAATAATCTCATATCTAAATGAGAATGGGCCAATAGGAGTACTATCTTTTCAATCGAACAGTAATGGGTTGTGGTCTGAAACAATTATAGGTAAAACAAAAAGGTTTGAGGTGTCGATGATGTCTCAACAAGGAGAAAACAGGAAATGGTCCAATTTCACATGGATAAGGGGGTGGGGGTGCCTTAACCCTTAATACCTCTAGTTGCAAGCCATCCATTTGTTTGTTTCCTATCACAATGCTTTCTTTCCTAACAAGAGAGATATTTAAAGGTCTTTTTCTCAGGTATGCCAAGCTTAACTTCTTTAGAGATATCATTTTTGAAAGGATATTTGATTATATTCAAGATGTCATCATTAAAAGGATAACCCTTTGATGCATCCATTGTTGAAACCAAAGGCTCTTTAAGTTTTTGGTTTTTCTTCAAGGGGGCTTTGCAATCAATGATTAAATATCACAATTTTAAATAATTTTGATAGAAGACTATAACATTTTTATATAAAATTGGTTGCCAGAACAACTTCCAAACTTAGAATCCAGAATGATTAAATTTGGAAGTCTTATGAATATCAATATTCACACAAAATCAAGTAAATACTAATCTAGACTTATTTTTTGTTATGGTGTCCCCTAAAACAAAGTGGCCAATGGAGTTTCCAATCCATTGAAACACCACTTCATCCTAGAACTCAAGAGGGAGCCAAAGTAGCCTGACCCAAATAGGAGTTGTTTTAAATTCATATCTACAATAGGGTCAAATCCTGGTTTCCATCTGCATTAAGATAAATTATGTTTTTCATATCTCTAAGGGTCCATGGTGAGAACCGAAAAAAGATCATCCTTGGAAGTGAACCTAGAGAGGAAAAAATCACCAACCATAACACTCACCTCCACATTTCCTTTTAGCATCATTTAGAAGCAATTTAGCATCGAACCATATCAATAGTGGGTGAAAGGAGAAGAATTTACTAACCAAGGAGTTCTCCATTGAGGAGATGATTCTTTGATCATGGAGTCAAGAAGTTTTATTTTCATTCCATTTTCAAACTTGAAGAATTCATATAAAGTAGTTTCACACACATTGTCACCTCATGCATTACCTACAAGAACACTTTTCTAGGTCTTGAGATTCAAAAGAGTTCATGAGGTCAAGAGGATCGTCCAAAACAATATCACGAGCTAAAGGAGGCCCCCCTAAGTTTGGAATACCGGCCAAAACAACGACCTTATTTGTTTGTATGATCGATGTAAGCGAAGTGAGAGGGGGGGTTAGGGGGACCTTGTGACTATTGAGCACCATTCACAAGGAAGGTTCAAACATGATAGAACGAGAACTTATTTTTTAATATATAAAATAATGTTATTATTATTAATAATAGAAATAAATGAATAATGACTAGAATAAAAAATAAATTATTTTGTTTGATAAAAATGAATAAATAAATATATAATGCTTTAATCCTTGTTGGTATATATTACCAGCATTATTAAATAAAATATAATTTATAACATTATAACGATCAAACCCACCACCATTATCATTTATTATATGGCTATACTCTAAATGCTATATCTACATTGTCAACACCCACATGCCCACTATGGACTTGACTTGAGAGGCCACATATACCCACTATGGTCTTGACATGATAGGCCACATATGCATTGAGTGTGATAGCCTCAAATTTATCACATGTCGTGACAATAAATAGACAAGACAAAATAAAAATATTTGATTATCTTGACAATAAACATGCATACCAAAAAGTCAGAAGTTTTGATAAGTATTACGTATCCATTCATCCAATTTTCTTGTAGAAAATCAGTTTGGATGAGTATTTTTCATTCTTGTCTAGTCATTGTTTGTTTATTTTGAATTAGAGACTTTTGTCATTTTGTCTAAGCGAAAATTTGGCCACGCTAACTTCATCGTAGACACGTGAAAGTTGACTGGTATGCCTATCAGACAGTGCCCAACTCTGAAGATCTTATTTTCTCTATAAACAGAGTAAACATGTAATGACAGAGGCAAACATGGCTTCTACAAACACTTCAATGGAAGCACATCTCCAACTCTATGAAATAATGCTTTCAGCCGCCAAGCCCATGGCTCTTCAAGCTGCTGTTTTACTCAACATTCCTCACATAATTGCTACCCATGGTCATGCAAATCCTCTCTCTGTGGAGGACATTGCTTCATATATTTCTGCCTCCACTAGAAAATCTACCCACACAGACTACCTGGCTAGAATAATGAGATTTTTGGCTTCCATGGGTGTCTTCAAGGAAGAGACCACAGTCATTAATGGCGGCTCTACTCACTTCAAATATGGTCTGACCAGCGTATCAAGGTTATTGATAAAGAAAGACAGCCAGCGTTCCTTGTCACCATTACTAGTTATGTTAAATAACAAGATAGTGCTTGATGCTTATCACCACCTTCACGAATCAGTCGTAGAAGGCTGCTATGCATTCAACAAAGCCCATGGAATGGATCTCTGGGATTATGGAAACACCAATCCTGAGGCCAACAGGGTTATCAATGAGGGCACGGCCAGTCATACTCAAGATTTGATGCCTTCGGTGGTGAAGATGTACAATGGATTTAAGAGTTTGAAGAGCCTGGTAGATGTTGGGGGAGGGACAGGCTCTTCATTGTCTACGATCATGAAAGAATACCCACATATTCATGCCATTAATTTCGATCTCCCTCAAGTCATACATTCTGCCACTTCTATACATGGTCGACAATTAACCATGTCTAACTGATCCATTATTTACAGCATATCTTAACACTTTTTTAACTCACAAGTTTCTGATTGTCATGTAATATTGCAGGAGTAGAACATATTGGTGGTAATATGTTCGACCAAATTCCCTCTGCAGATGCACTTTTTATTAAGGTGTGCATATCTGGACAACTCATGAGCTACTTTTCTGATATTTTTTTAAAGATTAGCATTGTGTTTGCAGGGTGTTTTGCATAATTGGGACGATGAGCAGTGTGTGAAATTGCTGGAAAAGGGCTACGAGGCAATACCAGAGAATGGGAAGCTGATGATCGTTGAGGAAAAGGAAGGGGGTATCAGGCAATTCGGGTTAATGTTTGACATGCTTATGATGGGTTATACGAGTGGCGGAAGAGAGAGAACAGAAGAAGAGTTTAAAATTTTATTTGAGAAGGCGGGGTTTAAAAGCTACACAATCATAAAGTTACCTTCCCTCTTTGCGCTAATAGAAGTCCTCAAGTGTTAGCTTTGAATTCAGGTGTTTGATATATTTCCTGAATAATTCCATTTATTTTGTTGTATTTGTAAACGAGTGAATAGCTGGGGAAAGGACCCGGGTGCCGAGCACGATACGATGCTTATAAATGCAAAACGTACTTCTCATGGCTGTGGTCTCCATGCCTGAATCATTATGTTTTATGTGATCGATTCCTTCGATTCTTTCTCAATGTGATACAATGAATCATTTTAATGGAATCTATATTCAATTGAGCTTCACTTAAAAAATAAATTGATATTACTTACATTGATATGATAGAAATCAGAATTATTATGGAATTTATCTTTAGTTGAACATTGTATATTCTATTTTGTATAGATTTTAGATCATATTCTATTTTGTATAGATTTTAGATCTAAAGTTGAATGTTAGGTATGGGTTATTGAATGTTAGGTTTCAAGTTTTTGAGTTTTAGGTATTTGGTTGAAATTTTAACATTCAAATTAAAAAATTATGTTAAATTCTATATATTAAAATAAAACCCGATTTTCAAAGGATAAATCTTCTATATTGATTTTTGAATTATTAACAATGAACATTAATGTTGGTTCATGTAAATAAACAATTGAATTTAAGTTTGAAATAATGAATACTCAATATTGATCAGTGAACCTCAATTTTAAAAATTGATTGATGAACCCTTCAAGTTGAAACTTGATTATTGAAAGTAAACCCGAAATCTTAAAAAATGACCTCTAAAAATAACACCCAAACCCCAAAAATTTGAAGCCTAAACTCTATAGCTTAAACACACCCTAACTCCTAAAAATTGAATCATGTGCATATATTTTGTATTGTTAACAACTAGCCTTTATATTGAACCATATAAACACACAACTAAATAGTAAGGACATCTAAAAATGAAGGTTACATTCAATGAAAAAAAATGCATTCTGTCATAATGTATATACTTTAGATTATAACATATTCATGTGGGGTTATGCATATTACTATATATCCACTTTCTTGAAAAGAGAGGGAAGGCGGTAATGTCAAGTCTCTTTAGAAACATGTTTTCTCAAGAATTGTAGATTTCTTTATGTACTTAGCAAGAGTCATTATTGTTGTTTTTAGTTAAATTTTGTTAAGGGATTATAACTTACCCAAATTAGTTTTTAAGTGTCTAATTATTCTTTAGTGTAGGATCATGCTTATTAAAAATATTTTTTCAAGGCATTTTTATATGGAAATATAAGCTTAAATTAAGTTTTGAATCAATAATTCTCTATCAAATTAGTTCAATAATTATTGTATGTCATTATAGTTAAAGTAGTTATCTTTTACTTGACTAGAATTTAATATTTATTATTTGAACTTGGAGAATGATACTACTTTCTATAAAATACTATTTTGTGTAAATCTATATCTAATTTATTATAGTATGTGAATTTAGTTAGGCTTTTGTATAAGTAAATTTGTGTTAAATGATATATTTACTCTTTCTTTTCTTATTGATGAACTTCGTCTAAGGGATATATATAACCCAAGCTACTCTTATTGAGGACCAAAATAAAAAAACCCATAGGGATACATATATTACAAAAATGTGTATACGTATAAACTACTAACACATGTTTATGGCATATTACTAAACTATCTTAAAGTTAGACCTATGGAATAACACATGTTTCATCATCTTCACTTGACTCCAAACTCTTGGATTTCATAGAAAATGTCTATTCCACCTCCTTCAACAATAAGGCTTTAGTAATAGCCTTGAAAAATCTGATACCCTACTCTATTTGAGTGATGTACCCATTTCCTCAATTATCATGATGATGAATGGAACCTAGGGACCAATGTTAAAGGATTGAAAACAAGGTAGGTCTCCATGCTAGGATGGAAGACTAAACCAAAAACTACATCATTCAAAATTTTCCTCAATCTACATCCTCATTATAGTTTGATTAAGGAATGTGTAATAGGCTTATAGATCCTGTTAGACTCTCCAGCATTAAGAAAGAAAATAATGGACATTAAGGGTATGTTTGTGTTGACACAATACTAATGTGTTAAGGAAAAGATGATCTCCCCTAGTACTAATTAAATTGTATGAATCATAATAATAGTTCTTGTCTTAAAGATCTTTTTAAGCCTAAAATATGAAATCTCCACATGATTGTAATTTGATGCTTATTGGCTCTCAAGAATAATATGGTATCCATGCCCCAATTTCTCATATATATTGCGTAATAAAATGTGATTCCATCAATGTTAGCTTATATACAATTTCCATCATGACTCTTTACCTTTTTGCACTAAAATTCCTCAAAACATCCTTGGCAAGAAGCAAGCTAAACCAAACCAACTAAAAATCATTATAGATGCACTCAACTCAAGCATGGAGAGATGTAACACCCTACCAAAGAACCCTAGAGGACAACACGTCTAACTACAACAATGACATAATTTTTTTTTAAGTGTAGTAACAAGAAATGTAAATCATATTTAAACATAACATATAAGCTAAACTATGTCCTCTAAGGTTCCACGACTACATTACGAAAAAACCTACTTAACAAGATCTAAACATACATCATGGATTAACTAACTATAAAAGTTCATTTTAAATCGAGTATTAAATGAATAAGCACATACATTTTGTACATAACATCAAATAAATAATCATCAAGGATCATATATAAAGAACCAATAAGTACATGTACAAATTCCCTTTCATGAGGGTACGTCATGTTAAATTGTTACAAGCTTACATCAATGCTTCCCTGAATACAACTCGATTACATTCCATGATACAAATGATATATAGGTTCAATACATAACATAAGCAAATGTCTCCTTGAATTGATACAAGATCTGGAATTAGCTACATGAGGTACATCCTCCAAGCTCACGAACAATAGAAAGGGACACCCATTGGAGGAAAAAGCATAATCCACCCGACCATGTGGAACCCTAAGGTCCATCCCCTATGCTAGGAGATAACATAAGGTTCCACCACTAAACAAACAATCAAGAAGGTAGAAGGCTATCATAAACAAGGCTAGACAACACTGTAACAACAATAACATCACATACAACACATACGTTGCTTCCAACAATGACTTCACTTCCAGAGGCACACATACAACAGAAGGGGAAATCATACTAGGGAATGCTAGACTGCAATAAGGAAGAGTGTCATCACATGGTCCTGGTATGGGTTACCCTGATAGTCTCTCACTAGACGTTGGACCCCATCTATGGTTACCCTGACAGTCTCTCACTAGATGTCGACCCTATAGCATGAAACATGTGGAACCAACATTCTTTTTGTGGGGACAAGGAAGTTGGTCTTGCCAACCAGGCCTTCTCAACCCATCCTTAGCCTAAATGAGCACTACAAGCATGGGTGAGGCATCCAATTATCTTGATTAATGTGAAAATTACACATCCCCCCAATTCATTAATTAGGTTATCACCAAATTAAGGAATTCTCCAATAGATTACCTTGACATTCTCTCACTAGATGTTGGCCCCCATTGAGAGCCACTCCCCCTACTTGCAACTAGTAAACCCTAAAAAAAAAGCAAGGCATTTACCATCTTACATACACATGACATAATCACATGAATCCAACAGAGCAAGGCATTAACCATCACACTTATATATCACAATCACAAGAATCAATAAATAGTGCATGGCATAGACCCTCTTGCACACATCTCAAACACATTACCAACCACTTAAAATTGAGACAATCATAAAACTCAATATACAAGATACTCCCCCTAAGCCTCTAGAAGACTACCAATAAACACTTTACAAGGCACAAAAACTTAACCAAACCTACACAAAAGATATCCATCCTCAACGATAAAATAAACACTTAAACCAATAGTCACGACACAATCAATTACTCATAACCATGAACACATTCACAACTCATGCAATGAAACTTAACAATTTAAAATCTAATTGCCCAATATTTATGTTATTACTAATTAACCCACAATTCACTCAATCAATAACCATGTCAAATATTAATGCTCACATAACTAACTTATAATTTTTAAACTTCAATATGGAAATCAAAATAACATCATCATAAACAGAAATTCAAATGTCTTATGAGACACCTCATTATTCTAATTATTCAGTTTCATTTTATTAGTCTTTTCCTAGGTAAGGTATCACTTCCTGACACTAGCATCTATAAGTAAAATTCTCTTATTTAATTATCTAATACATACTTCAATTTAAATAATACTAAGTCACCTAACATTGAATTAGAATTATTTAATTTAAATAACATATCTTTTTTAATCAATTTACTTTAACTACATACATAATTAGATACTCATTCAATAATAATTATCCAATTAGAGAAATCTTTTATTTTATCACACTTCTTATTTCTTCACATAAGAGAAATCACTCTTAGTAAATCCCTTTCGATGAATTGATGAAATTACTTTCACTTGATTCAACGAATCATGAGTTCTACTTCCTATACATTCCTTACCCTTAAGGAAGATTAATAAATACAATAAATTCTGACTTAATAACAATAGTTTATTCAAATCTATCTATTTGTATACATATTTGTATGTGTGGTTACACCTTACAATTTTTAGATATAAGACTATTTGCCATTTTCTTAATCATCTTTTCTATATCATAATATTTGCATTATAAAATAATGAATAAGGTGAACGTAACTTAGTCTTTTGCCCTATAGCTACGATGATGCTTAATTTGGCATTTACTAAAACAAGAGGATCGTACTTTCAATAAAGGCTAATATAATAATCACATGAAAGAATAAAACCAATATCATATTTATATATTTAATCCAAGGTAATGTGAAATGGTTGCAAAATATGCGCAAGATGGATTTTGCAAGGAATCTCCCAAAATCTTTTGAGTTATTGAAGCACTTTGGAACACATCCTAGCATTGTAAGCTTTCCTTGGGTTTTAGGCACACACTGCCATGCACTCTCAAGAACGCGCTTTCACACGGGAGAAAAAAGTCCACTCTATCATCGTTCACAGAAAATTTGCATTTGGCAGGCATGGAGCCAAATTCCACAGCTAAAGCCAGAATTCACGCTGTCGTGTGAAAAGGGGAGCCTTCAAAATAGAGTATAGACACCCATCAAAGCATCGAGACAAGGAATATGCATTAGCTGTTGTGGTTGCAAATGCCACAATAGGAACAATGGGTAAGCGTAGACAAGGCACATGATTCTGTTTGTCACCTTATACCTAAAGAGCTACAACGATTTCAAGATCAACACAAAATGGGTTGGTTAAAAAAAAGGCTTTAGAAACTTTCAAGCAAATGTAATTGGCAGATCGACATTCAACTCTATGTGAACCTCTTATAAAATGTCTCAAGGAGATATCATTTCATGGAATGAAATAATTACGGAATTAGAAAGTAAGATCACCATACATAAGGGTATCGATCGGTTGGAACCGAATAATCTGCAATGGAAAAAAAGGCAAGGAACTAAAATGAAGGTCGAAGACTCCTATATTTAGGAACGGTTCAACTACATATATTTATTATCTCATAGGATGATAAAATCCTCCTTTCCTTCGCTATCAGATTCTATACGGGTTGAGTTTTCTACATCTATTATTTCTAATTTCATGTGATAGCCTTTACGATCGATGGAAGATTTATCCTCTAATAGTTTTGTCTAAAAGAAAACTTCGCTGCAAGGTTATAAAAGAAATTCGAAAGCTAAAGAAAATAATTCGAAGCACAATCATGACAATGCATATGCAGAAATTCTAAGGCGGAATATAAGCATCGGACTCAACTATAATGGACTCCATGAAATATAGGTTTTAAGCAAATAAATCAAAGACATATCAAAAATGCAGAAAGAGAAGAACATCAAGCTCTATTCAGGGAGATTCGATGAGAGATTTCAATGGACGCCAACATAAGTCGAGGTAATAGCATTGTATGTAGGGAATAAAATGTGTAAGAAAAATCAATCTAAACCACACACCAATGAAACATTTAAATTAAGGAAATTGAAATAACAAATAAACTGATAAAACTATTCTTTAAAACCGTTTTATTGTTTTTTATTCTCAAGGATCCTCTAAATCATGAATGCTCTCAGATCATATTTATTTTGCACATGAATTATCAGATGACAACCTGAAAAATGAGATGCTATGATGAAATGCAAGTGTTCTATCCCTACATCTACATGCTTGATCTATTTGATATGCAATTCTAAATGATATGATGTTAATATTATTCTACTGTTGTGTTTACATCATTCTAAGATAATGCTATCATAATAATGCAAAAGCTATGTGGAATGCTATGTGAAAATGCAACAATTAGGATTCTAGGAATAAAATTGCCATAATAACATTAATTTAAGCTAAATGAAGAATGTTAAACTAAAATGCTATGCTAAGCTCACAATACTGATATGGTTTTTGTAGAGTAGATTTATGCTTTGCTTTCTATCTCAAATGTTGTAAATGAGCCTCTATTTATAGATTTCTCCAAGGCATATTGTGATTTGGAAAGATTCGACGACCAGGATTTAGTCTGGAGAGATCAACGGTGGAAGATGAAGAAGTTGGAGGGAATCATGGAGGATGTTCCCTTTAGGAGAAAAAATGTCCAAGTGTTGAAGAGCATCAAATGGAGGAAGAAGCCATGTGTCTCCAATCTTGTTAGGAGTTTGTTGATGGAAATTCCCATTTAGAAATTAGAAATATTTAAATTCATGTGACACATGGTGAGGTGGAAGGAGGTTAGAGAATTATGTAGGAATGTGACAAAATTTGAATTTCTAAATTCAAATTTAATTGAGAGGGAATTAATCAAACAAAACAGATTATTTAAATTTATTTATTTAATTAAATCAAGAATAAAATGATTTGAAATAGGAAGAAATTAGAAAATGAACTATATAAATAAATTTTGTAATTTATTTATAAGTATAGGAATTTAAGATTTATTAATTAAATAACTAGTATTTAATTAATTTTCTTCAAACCAATTTTAAGTGTATACATTTTGCCCCTCTTTGAAGTGATGTGTTTACACATTGCTTCAAAGAAAAAAAAATTCTAGACCGTGATGATAAAAATTTCGACATGCCTCAGATGCTGATTTCGAATGATGATGGATATATGCTCCCTCGGGAGATAAATCGATGAATTTTTAAGATTTTTTGTGATTTTCTGATGATTTCCAAATTTTATGATGTCTCAACGATTTATCTCCTGAAAAATAATATTGAACCCACCACTTTGATTGATTGATGCCCTATGTTGCCTCCTTGTGTTTGATGTTTGATGATTGCATCAGTCATTGATTTGATGATGTTATGATATGATAGATGATGATTGACCTCATGATAGGTGAGGATCAATGATAGAATGATGATGATTGACCTCATGATAGGTGAGGATCAATTATAGGTGATGATGATTGATCTCATGATAGGTGAGGATCAATGATAGATGATGATGATGATTAATTGATAAGATTTCTGATTTCTGATATATTATGATTATAGGAGGATTTGGATTCGATTAGGTGGCGTGGTTTGACTCCTTTGTTTGATATGCCCCAGTATAGGGTCAATAGGGGAGTTTTGACTGCTTTAGTTGATAGATTGATTGATGCACTGAATCTTGATGATGTATACATTTATTCAGTTGGGGACATGATGAAATTTTGCCAACTTTGGAGAATCTAAAATGTAGATGCAAAACTAATATGGATTCAATCTATCTTAACCATGCAAATCTAAAATACAACATTGTTATCTTAACAGTTGATTTGTCATGCTTTTATCATCATTGAGCTTTTGAATTGTTGAAAGTGAGTACAAACATCAATGGTATAATTAAACCATGATGACATGTGTACTACTTCCATGATTTTTGATATTGCAAGTTAACGCAAGCATCGAGCTATAATTGAACTGAGATGACCTGAGCATTCTTGCGTAAACAGACACGAGTTAATCCTTTTCCTATAAAAATTCAGAATGTCGTCAATGATACTTTGTAGAGCATGTCCCATGACAATTTGCACAGTGCTAATGATCAACTCAGAGACAATAGACAAAGAAAATATCATACTCCATCCTTGCTTCTCTGGTTCAAGACATCCTCGAGGTGCTCCAGAGATATGATAACAAAAATTAAAGTACAACAGTTGAACATTGATGTGCTAAAGTATTAAAACCATGATTCAGAAGAATATCATCCATTTAATTTTATTTTAATTGATTGATTTGGTTGTTTGATGTGGATGGTTGATTTGGATGGTTTGTTTTTGAACAATTTTATTGATATTCAATGTTGAGTTGTACTATGATCGTTGTGTTCATTGTGTTGTCATATTGCTATTTTTCTTGTTGGTTTAAGCTCAAAGTTTATTGCCTCCAATGAGTTCAGGATTTTTCCCCCAAACCAAGGTGAGACACGACCACAATGCCAAGATATGTACATGAGGTTCCTTTTCGATGATAGGCATAATGATAGCGAAGGTGAATGGTCAACACAATGCTCAAATAGATGGAGCAACTAATATATCACAAATAATGCTTGTTGCTAGGTTTTCACTACTTGTTTTTATTGCACTCTTTCAGATTTTATGATTTTTCACTTTTTCTGTATTTTTTCCTTTTTTATATTTTTGTATTTTTGTCTTTTTTGATTTTTTTGTTGTCACCAAGATGCCTATTTACCAGGTTTTCATCAGGATGATCATTTTTTCAGGACATTTTTTTCATTTTTTTAATATTTTTTTCAGAATTTTTTACCGTGCTCTATGAAGCTAGATGTAGAATTGATAAACGCCAGATCCATAAACTACCTTGATGATGCCTCACTTCTATGTGGATGACCATGTTGGATGAAAGGACCCAATCAAAATGAGGAGTACGAGTGGAAAGTATGAAGGATGATAGATGTGACCGATGAACGAGGCTATGGTAGGATCTCTAATGTGCACACTACGTTGGCCATCAGGCTTCAACCGAAAAGGAGTTTGGGCAACCAATGGGTCAAAGTCTATGAAGGGGTCATCATCAAAGACATATTGAAAGACATCACCAATGGATGTGTAATGATATGATGGGTAAGTGAAAATGGATGGATGGAATGGCATATATGGTACAAGTGAGAGTGACATGAATGGAGACCTTAGATCAACAAGTTCTTTCATTGGTTTTCTTCCTTGATAGATGCCCTCAATAATTTTTGAGGGAGAGGCATGTTTAGAGATTAACTTTTTCTTGCTTTTATTTTTTACTTTTATTTTTTATTTGTCCGATAGCTTTTTATTTTGGCTAGGGGACTTTTCTTGATCTTCTTTTGTTTTTGATTTGTCCAATAACTTTTTATTTTGGCTAAGGGACTTTTCTTGATCTTTCTTTCTTTGCAAGCTTTCTTTTGATTCTGGATCTCCATTTGAAAAAGGCACTTTTACCTTTGATTCTTGAATTACCTCCTTTATATTTTCTTTAGGTGATACTTGTTGATCCATGTCTACAAGATGGATGGATGTGGATGAGATGGATGAAATAGGTGAAGTGAAAGGAATGTTTGGTGGACGGATGGGAGTGGTGATGCCATCAATGGAATCTTTGAGAAAATCCTTTTCGGTACTGTTAACATCAAAGGAAGCTTGCACATCCTTAATGACTTGGAAAGATGGTTTAGTAGAGGCAACAATAGGAGATTCATACCCTAGCGTAGGGCAAGTGGGGTGGAAGGATGATGGTTGGATATCTTCAGCAGGATCATGATCAAAGTGTGGGTTATCATAGATGTCTTGATCAAATAGGGGGTTATCAGTGATATGAAAATCTTGAGTGGAAGCAACTATGGAAGAGGTAGATGTGCCATCAGGATCCAAAAAGATTTCAATCCAAGCATGGTCATCTTTTTTCCTTCCTTATGTAGCTGCCTTGACATCATTGTTGGAAGTCTAACCCTTCTCAATGATAGGAGCAGTGTCTTGTACTAGAAAATTATCCAAAAGGTATTCTCCACATCCCAGATCATGGATTTGGACCTTGGGGTTTGATAGTGCAATGAATGAAGTGGATGCTTTTAAGGATTTAGAATCAACACATGTTGGAGAAGGAGGTACATCACAATTGTGAGGGATGGTGATTTCAGCTTTAGGGCTTAGATTATGGAATTACATGAAAGGATTAAGATCTCCTTGTATCGTGATTTCAACTCCATCGTGAGGGAATTTCAAGCATTGATTGTATGTAGAGGATACTTCTTGTATTGTATGGATCCAAGGTCTTCCAAGGAGGATAGTATAGGTCAAGGGGAGATCAAGGACTTGGAAAAACACATCCTTCACCACAGCGCCAACTCTAATTGGTAGAGTAACTGATCCTTTAGATGAGTGTTCCTTTGCATCATATGCCTCCATGGTAATATTTTTACTGGAATCTATTGCATTGTCTGAATATCCCAATGTATGGATAAGCTTTAAAGTGCAAATATTCAAACTAGCTCCTCCATCTATTAGAACACGTTTGACTAGAAATTTATGGATTAAAACTTCAATGTGAAGTGGAGCATTGTGTGGATGGGTAAGTGATGTATCATCATTTTCAAAAAATGATAGGTAATGAGGTGCAATCAAAAGTCCCACCATGGCTTGGGATTGACAAACTTCCAAATCCATATGTACTAGTAGGTTGTCTTCTTTAACATTGGTTTTGATGGCATTACTTTGATTATCAACAAAATAAATGTTGAGGATGGTGGTCTCATAGACATAGTTCACATTCTTCCCTTTGTTGTTCATAGAAGAAGATTCCCCTTTTTCATAGTTTGGTAGAGGAATCTTGAATGCTCCATGATCATTATTCATTTGAGATCCTTCTACCAATATTGTCTTGTTATCAATCAAGTCATGTACCAAATGTTTCAGTTGCATATCATCATTTTTTTATGCCCTTTGTTTTGATGATAATCACAGTAATGTGAATCGTTCCACCATGATGGTTTAACTTGTGGGTTATAATCTCGTGCCTCTGGTAATGTGATAAGGTTGGCTGAAAAAAGTTCTTTCAATTTTGATTCAATAGACTGTCCCAAAGGCATGAATTTTCTATGGTTTGATGAGGTTCGATATGGTGTGAAAGTTGGTTTAGTTTCAATATTGTTTTGATTGTTGTTTTGATTAGTATTTTGATTGGTGTTTTGATTATTGTTTTGACTGGTCTTGGTGGTAGTTGCTATCAAGTTAAATAATGGTTTTTTGTTGTTTGTATCAGCTACAACATCATTGTTACTGGTATTTTTATTTCTTGTCCAAAATTTTGATTTTTCATTGTTGTTATGATGATTGGACGAGTTTGCATTGTTTGATCCATCATTGCAGATTTTCAATACACCTCTCTTGATGAAAGCTTCTTCGATATTGTGACCATTTTCAATCATCTTCTCAAAGCTAGTTGGACATTGTAATTGCAATCTATAGCTCATTTCATTATTTAGATTGTCAATGAAGATTTCCATTTTTTCTTATTCGAGTATAGGTTGAGCATATCGAGCAAATAATCTTCTCCATCTTTGCAAGAATATGAGGAATGATTCTCCATTTTTCTATTTGGTATTGCAAATATTTTTCATTGTAATCTCATGTTGAATGTTATAAGAATATTGTGTGATAAATTTATTGACTAGTTCTTCAAAGGATCCTATGCCTGGTGGTAGTTTCGAGAACCACTCCACACAATGTCCACCCAAACTTCATGGAAATAATCTCATCAAGTAGGTGTCTTCGTGTGCAAACTCTAGACCCATGGTTCAAAATTCTCTTATGTGATCTATGGGATCAGATTTTATGTTGTATTTATCATATTTTGGGAGGTCACAATTGGGTGGAAATGGTATCATGTTCAGATTTCTATCAAAGGGGTATGGACAAATGTCTTGTAGAAATTCTCTTCATAGTTCCCCTTTACATGTCTTGTATTTTCTGTTGGAGGGTTTGCATTTGTTGTGTCAAAGCACCTATGGGATCATTGGTTATTGATTCATTTCGTGTTTCAGTTTCGGTTGTCTTAGGTGCTCCCTTTAATTTATTGACATCAAAATAAGGTGGTAATTTGGTGCCTTTGTTTGCTAACATCAGCAAGTATCTTTCTTCGTATTTTTCAAAAATCCTTTCCATGAATTTGTGGAATTATAGATCTTGTTGTGCTTGTTTTACATCTTCATCTGTTATTTCGTCTATTTCATTTTGATGGAGTTTGAAAAAGGGATTTTCTTCTTGTTTAGCCATGGTGTTTTGAGTTTTAGTTTCCTTTGGTTTAAGTTTTTTTTGGGGGATCTCATTGAAACGGGCATATAAGTGATGAAGATTTACTAAGCTTTGATCATTGTTTAGGAGTGCCAAAAGGACTAAGTTAAATCTGATTATACAACGTTTGTTTCGGGATGAAGGATGATGAAACTCAACTGCTAATCACAGATAGGTGGGATGATGAGGCACTTTTAGATGTTTGATCAAGGCTTAGGTAAAGGATTTTCACTTGCAAATGATATTTTTGCCAAGTTAAAAGCAATGTTGGGATAGGGAATAAATGTTGGTAAAGAAGAAATCTCTAAATCTGGTTTCAATTGTCAGATAGAAACTCAAATTTAGCTCTCTGGTTAAATTTTTTTTGGATGCACTAGAATAGTGCACAGATGCGCTAAAGAATGGCCTGGATATGCTAAAAGATGGCTTGTATGTGTTGTAGAATGGCACATATGTGCTAAAATATGGAATGTATGTGCTAAAAGATGGCTTTTATGCACTACAAAATGGCACAAATGCACTAAAATAAGGAATGTATGCACTAAAAGATGGCTTGTGTGAGCCATAGAATGGCACAAATGCGCTAAAATATGGAATTTATGCACTAAAAGATGGCTTGTATGCACTAAAATATGGCTTGTATGTGTCGTAGAATGGCACAGATGCGCTAAATTGGGGAATGCCATTATTTTCTAATAGTTTGATTGGTTTTTCTTATTTTTCTAGTAGGGAAATGATTGTTTGAATGGATGTTCTTCTGAATCAGTGGTTGTACATTTTTGTCTGTGATGTTTGTTCGAATTTTATTTTAAAACACACATGTAAGACCCATCAAATAAGTATAATTCCTGAGTGTATTTAGGACAATATTCACTAGATTCCCACTTGGATTTTACTCCAGCTATGCTTACTTTTAGTGAATGATTAGAAGCTTGACCACACTAGCTCCCCTCCATGGCACTCACTTCTCGTGTCAGCCAAGCTTAAGTTCTGGTGAATCTCCCATGACAAAATTTTCATCTCTACTAAAAACCACAAGAATATGGGATGGCTTTAGAGGCTAGACCTCTTGCACCAACAAATAGAATGGGATTTTGGCTTACTATAACAAGAAGGTTCTAGTATAGGCATTTCATTCATGGGGGGTCATCCATATGGAAAGAGACCATTGTTTCCCTTATTTTCGGAACAACCCTTGTGATACTTGAACTTTCATCAAGTATCCACACTTATATACCGGGTGGAAGTTGCTTGGCTTTAGCCTATTCCCAATTTGGGTCGTTCCCTGGGGTGATTACTTTTTCCCACCAGGCAGGCCCTCTAAGGATAAAATTGAAATAAAATGAAAAGATTGGGTCTGGCTTTTTGATCACCCAGTTAAGGGGAGAGCATATGCCTACCACTCTACAAGCACATCAGACATGGTGTTCATTTACCTCTTAATTAAACTAGGTTCTTAATTTAATCAAAAGAAACAACAATAACTCCAGCCCCTCCAAAACAACCCTTAGTAGTTTCAGATTATTTTTCTTTGACAATGTTCTTATAGTTTCAACAAAGTCTCTGACAACGTTTAAAATACCTGCAAAATAAAGAGAGATAAGTTAGCTTTCAGAATTTGAAAAATTTGCAAAGAAAACCAGATGCGCCAGAACAACAACCAGATGCACTAAAAGATTTACTAAATGCACTAAAAGATGCACTATATGCGCTAAACTGGAAAGCAGTAAATGAAATTTAAACTCTCATATGCGCTAAAAGAACTCCCAGATGCACTGAAATATCACACGTATATGTCGAAACAGGGATTGTATGCACCGAAAGAACTGTCGAATGCACTAAAACAACAACCGTATGTGCCAAAAGATCCGTCAAATGCAGCATAAAATGTTTCAGGTGCGTTACTTCAGAATTCAAGATCAAATCTACGAACAAGAACCTGACATAAAATGTTTAAAATGGAGCTAGGCCCCACGTTGGGTGCCAAAATTTATGTGGGGAATAAAATATGTGTAAGAAAGATCAATCTAAACCACACACCAATGAAACATTTACATTAAGGAAATTAAAATAACAAATAAATCGATAAAACTATTCCTTAAAATTGTTCCATTGTTCTCTATTCTCAAGGATCCCCTAAATCATGAATGCTCTCATATCGTAATTATTTTGCACATGAATTATCGGATGACAACCTGAAAAACGAGATGCTATGATGAAATGAAAGTGTTATATCCCTACATCTACATGCTTGATGTATTTGATATGCAATGCTAAATTATATGATATTAAGATTATGCTACTGCTGTGTTTACATGATTTTTGAGATAATGCTATGATAATAATGTAAAAGCTATGTGAAATGCTATGTGAAAATGAAACAATTAGGATTCTAGGAATAAAATTTCCATAATAACACTAATTTAAGCTAAATTAAAAATGTTATGCTAAGCTCACAATACTGATATGATTTCTGTAAAGTAGATTTATGCTTTGCTTTCTATCTCAAAAGTTGTAAATGAGCCTCTGTTTAAAGATTTCTCCAAGGCATATTATGATTTGGTAGGATTTGACAGTCATGATTTAGTCTGGAGAGGTCGACGATGGAGGATGAAGAAGTTGGAGGGAATCATGGAGGATGTTCCCTTTAGGAAAAAAAATGCCCAAGTGTTGAAGAACATCAAATGGAAGAAGAAGCCATGTGTCTCCAATATTGTTAGGAGTTTGTTGATGGAAATTCCCATTTAGAAATTAGAAATATTTAAATTCATGTGACACATGGTGAGGTGGATGATGAGGTGGAAGGAGGTTAGCGAATTATGTAGGAATGTGACAAAATTTAATTTAAAAATTCAAATTTAATTAAGAGGGAATTAATCAAATAAAACAAATTATTTAAATTTATTTATTTAATTAAATCAAAAAGAAAATTATTTGAGATAGGAAGAAATTAGAAAATGAACTATATAAATAAATTTTGTAATTTATTTATAAGTATAGGAATTTAAGATTTATTAATTAACTAACTAGTATTTAATTAATTTTCTCGAGACCAATTTTAGGTGTATACAAGCAAAAGAATATCAAACTCTAAAAATGAAGTGCGGATTCAGCATACAACCAACATACAGAGAGATGAACAATCATTCGTTTGCAACAACAAAAAGAAAACAAATTCCTATTACACTAAATGGATAAATGAACAAGAATAGAGATGAAGCCAACCTGGATTCCAACGCTACTGAGATGGAAACCAATGTTGAGATTGACTTCTACAACTGCAACAATCTACTTCTCCAAAGCCTTAATCAAATCTTCAGTATTTTTTTCCAATCCAATTTTTTGAAAAAAATTCACTAAATGCAATTATTCTAAAGATAATTTCTTGCAGATCGAGTTCTCTATTTGAAAACCCAAAAATCCATAATAATCCAAAATCTCCCAAAATGGTGATTATTAACCAAGGAAAGTTGTTAATTTTTTCAAAACAAAATATCAAATAAAAATCTCACAAAACAACAAGTTTCTATTCTACAAATAGTTTGAAGTCACACATGTGCTACAAGAAATCTTTTTCTATCTTTTTTAATTATTTTAGCTGATTGACCATTATCACATTCCATTTTTAATATTTTATTTTGTAATGTAATATTTTCCCACATTTCTAATTTATTATAATCCCATTGTTAATAATAAATATATTTATATTTAGTTATAAAAATACTTTTTATCTTAATAATTTAATTTAATAAATTAACCAAGAACAACATTTAACAAACAACTTAAACCAAACAACCCAAAACAATATTTATCAAACATCATAAAAGGGTGAATCATGGAGGGCCACTACAAGAGAAGGATGAAAGATCTAACATTGTCTTTTTCCATGTGATTGGGATCATGTTGCTATTGTAACTCATGTCTATTCCAATCACCATGTTTACCAAAGCATCATCCACCATATTGGTCTCTCAATAGGTATGGTCAATGGTGTACAAGTACGGAAATCATCAATTAATGGATAGCATAAATTAAGTATATTTTCAATCTTCCAACTTAGAGAATTTTTTTAAATGATTAGTGTTAATAATAATTAATAAGTCCCTTTCTATCTATATATTTGACACTCCCAAATTCTTGTAAGATTGAAGTCCAAGTAAGATGGTTTTGGCTTCCACTTTGTTGTTTGTGCCAATTGGGATATTTTTATCCACTAAACCAACCATATTTTCATTTTTGTCTCTAATAATACATCCAACCCACCATATTTTCATTTTTGTCTCTAATAATACATCCAACCATAGATTAGTTGGGGTTTGGACCCTCAATGCATCATCAAAATTGAGTGTATGCTAGTCATTAGCTGGGGGAATTGATCTAGTGTTCACTCATTCATTTGAAGTTGGATAATCCCATGGAGCCCCATGTTTCAAAAAGATCACTCTTGTAAATATTATTTTATGTTGGAAAAGTGATCCCATATTAGGAAAATTTAAAAAAATGAGAAAAGGTTGAGAATGATTTGTTAGGTTGTCCACATATATATAATATGTCTATGTTGAATAACAACAATTTAATATTGATGCAATTTGAATATTCATGACAATTCACATTTTATTTTTGACCTATTTTAATGGAATACCTTAATATTATAATTTTTGAAAAACATCTAATTATTGTGCATTGATTTTTTTTCTTGTTCTTTGTGCTATATTTAAATAAAGCTAAAAAATGACTTTTTATGAGTTTGTATGTTCAATAGTAGTTTGGTCCTTCTCAAAACTATAAAATTTGTATATCAATAACAATTTATCTATTATTTATTTCCTTTCTAAAAATAAAAATAGAAGATGAAGCTAGGAAACAACAAGGATACGAAGGATGTAGGAGACACAAAGAATAAAGAGAAGCACACTCAAGATAAGACAACTTGAAAGGAGTCTCTTGAATCCATTTATGAGGATTTGAACTTAATATGTTAAGTTATTATTTTCTCGTAGGAGTTGCTTTATGTTTGGGTTACTTGTTTTTTGTTGTTTCCTTAGTGTTTCTTAGTCAGATTGTTATGTGGGTCAAGGTACCTACTTTTATTAATGTTTTCTCTATTATGTTTTGAGCTCTCTATGTATTGAAGTCTTGGGATTAGGGCCCTTTCCTTACTTATCTTATCAAAAATAATTTATCTATTACTATTATATATTGATTATGGCTTTAATGTGTTTACTAGATTGAATAGAATAAACAAAGAGAAGCTTAACATAAACCCACATAGAAAGAAATAGCTAATCTATTATCTAAAGAGATTATGCACAATGATTATAAAAAATAATTTTTTTTTAATGTACTTTTCTATAAAAAAAATGTGTAAAATTAAACTAAGTAAAAACTAAATATCTTCATACTATTTATATTTAATAATTTATTTATTATAATATTATTTTATCAATTAATTAAACTACTAAATGAAATTTGTGTCAAAATAGTATTAACACCTTATTTTATTTATTTTTACATAGAATTTATTTAAAATTGTCATAATTAATTAATATTATGATTACATGATTATTTTTATTAGATGTATTTTTAATAAAAAACAATTATATTGAAATAATAACAAAATTTTAGGTTGGTTTTGAGGTATTTCACAAGAGTAATGCATATTGTCTGTAAGCCCATTTTTCCCCTTGATTAAAATTGTTCATTATGTTGGAATTTAGTAGCGATGACATTTGGATTCATAAAGAATGTATGCATACTTGATAGCAAGGAGAAAACACTTAGGGATGATATTTTAGCAAAGATCATTCTAGTGAGAATAAATCAAAGTAAACTATTGGAATAATGATTGGCTTTTGGTTCCAACTATTTGTTCTAGCGCAAGTATTATATGTTAATTTTTTGACAAATTTCTATTTCTTAGTACTTAAAAAGGTGTTTGACTACTACAATTCTCCTAATAACTAGAAATTATTTTCTATCATCCTTAACTTAGGTATAATAAAAAAAGGAATATTAGAGAAAAATATTTAGTTTACAATTGGCATATTTGAAAAAAATCTAAATGAAAAGGGCCTATAGGATAATAGTATCTAACACTATGTCCTCACTAAAGATGAGTTTGGAAGACTTGATACAAATTAGGGCTAAAATAAATAAAAAATTAAACTCCAAGATTTTATATAAATAATCTCAATGTAGAATGAATGTGATTAAAGATAACCAAAAAAATAAGTTAATTAGAAGGAATCCTCTCATATTTAGTCTCAATCAATTCATGAATAGAAGATAGTAGTAGAAGATTGAGAAAAGATAAAAAATTATCAAAATGATTTTATAAGAAACCAAGGAAGGTATATCTCATTTTAATAACATCACAATATTGGAGTAGCCCATATTTGATCTCCACCCCACAAAGGATACATCCAAAGTGATTGAATCAATTAAAGAATACACTTTAGCTAGCTTAGACAATGAGTAAGAGTTTTATCTTTCCAAGTCTCACTTTATTGTTCTCCTATAAATCATCATTCTAGTGGACCTTACCATTCTAATTTCATCCACTTTTACCACCATCTTTATTATCAATGCATAAATATCCTCAATATAAGGTTATGTTGGTTTGATAGTCTTACAATATACTCAATCACTCTCTACCTCGCCCAAGTTAGTTGGTCTTTTATATTAAACATATTCCCCATTATAACCATACTCTCCACCTTTAAATAAAATAGGACTTACCCTTTTAATTATTGGTGTTATGAAGACTATAAAAGAGTTCATAAACTAGCCAAATATATTATGATGAATAGACCCCCTAAGTTAAAGATAATGTAGGTAATATATATGATTGTTTTTTATTAGGGGTAAATAGGTTTTGATGGGACCCAAAACCTAGTACATAACGGTTTTAAAGGGAACCGTCAACCTATCAAAGAAAGGAAAGCTACAAATAAGATAAAACAAAAATCATTAGCAGCCTTGAAAAGATAGACATGACTACACATGATACATCAAACAAACAAGCAAGGGCCCAAAACCCATTTACAACTTGGTTTTAACTAGGACCAGAAACCCTTAGATACACAAAGAACTCACTTGCATCTTTTAGGCATTAGCAAACCAGCCACTCATGGATGACACCACTGAGCCAAGAAGGATAACCTAATTAATGGTGTAAGACACCATCAAACCCCTAAGAAAAAACACCAGAAAATCCAACAACCCCACCTCAATAGGGGTGTTGGAGAGCACAACAAACCATTGGACACAAAGCCACTATTCGAACAAAGAAACCAGCTCCAAATCCAGCTTATTAGGAGGGAGCTCCCCTCGATTGGAGAGAATGTCATGACCACCAATTCCACTATAGCCTAAAGACTCCAACACCCTCAACCTTCACCTCCATAGGATAAGTGTCCACCTCAATAGGATCAGCAACTGAGGAAGCCAGAGAAAATCACCTCCCAAGTCCACCTCCATAGGATCCAAGAAGACGACCAGTGTAGCAACTGAACAAGCAGCCATACCACCCTTTGGAAATACTTGGTAAGAGGCCAACACCCACAAACAACAAGCCTCAAAGGAAAACCACTAAGCCTGAGGGGGCTCAGCCCACTGGGACACAGAGAAAAACATAGAATACCACCCATCCTACAACAAAAGAGGAGAAGTTAGAGAACCCAAAACATCCATGAATAAGTCCAACAACAAAAACTCTTTCAAACCACTCTACCTCAACACAAAGGTAGTATAAGAAAACTCCAAATCCATGAATAACTAGGCCTTGAAAAAGGTCTTTGAAAATAGCCCAGCCAAGAAATGAAAAATAGAGGATAGAAGATAATGCAAGCCATAGGGGTAACCAAAGAGTAGAGCCAAGCATAGGAGACCAGAAAATAGAGAGAAGGGTAGGAGTGAAAAACCATGAAGCACACCATCTGACCCTACAAGGTCTGAAAGAATGCAATCTCCTACCACATGCAACCCCATCACATTCCACCCATAAACCACACCCAACACCAAGAAACCCAAAGCCAAAGCAAATAGGAGACCCACATCCAACATCCATCTCAGGTTTAGCAAGAAAAATAAGAAGTTTAACCCAACCCACAAAGAGAAAAACTTAACCAACAACAAGCCCAAGAGGCCCAAAACCAGAAAGGACTCAAGACCACAAGGAAAAACAACCCCAAGAGGAAACCCAAGGAAAGGGCCCAAAGCCCACAACAAAAAGGGAAGCAACGGACAACAAAATGGACCCAAAGCTTCCAAAATCCAGGAGAGCACAAAGAAGCAAGAGGGGCACAAGTGGAAGGGAGCCAATGAACAAACCAACACAAAAAATACCCAAGCCACCCTAACATACTGGTTAGAGCCAAATATTGGCCAATCCAAAGGCAAACCAACCACAAAGGCCCAAAAGAAAACAAAGACCCTCTAGGCCACAAGAGGAAGCTCCCACAAACAAGGAGGAACCAAAGAAACCAACGCAGGCAGCAAAGGGAAGACAATTCTTGAGAAGAAACCTAAGCAAGAAAACCAGTGAACCATATCAGAAAAAGTAGCATCATCATCCTATGCATCAGCATCCATTCCAAAACTAGAAAACAACCCACCAGAGATCACTCACGTAGCTTTCCCGCCCGTACATGTCCACCCTTCCCCAGTAGAACCGACACAACCAAGCCAACAAAACTAGGAAGCAAACATAGCCTCAACATACCACTCAACCTCTAGGAAGCCACCATCTAGATCGTCCTCATTTTCTCCTTCTCCATCACCAGATTCAAAACTCTCTCCTGCTTGCGCCCTCGTCCTCTCACTCACCATCTTTATTTTATCAATTGTTACGAAAAAATAATAATATATATGATTTTTATTAGGATAGTAGAGAGGAAATGTCTCCTAAACAAGAACAAAACTATTCAAGCAACAAAATTTGGTCCACTCTCAAGCTCTTAAAAAGAGGCTTCATCCCTTAGATATTAAAAGTGTAAAATATCCAATCTTTCTATTTTATTTAACTATTCCTCTATCCTTTTCGATTTTTAAAACCACCCAACCATTCAATTCAACCAAAAACATATTAGTAACTTATATTTCTTCTATAATAACCTATTCATTTAATTAAAAGATTCATTTAGATAATTTAGATTGATATGAGAACCAAAAATCTAAAAAAAAATAAACATACTTCAAAAGTGTTAGAAATGCATAAGTTACAAAATTGTTTAACTACATGACTCCATGGGATGTAGGTAAATTATTTGTTGTTAAGTATGGGAAATAGTTCTAGGCCTCTTTCCTATAGTGTGGATAGATAGTACATATACATGATAAATTATATTTCAGTATGGGAGTGTCATTCGGGTTAGTTTTATGGGCCCTAGTATCTATAGTTAGTGACCCATGGATTTCTACCTTCTTTGAGATCTCATACTATGACCATCTCATCCACAACTATAGTGAGAATTTAAATAATCCTTATTATTATTGCACTATAATTTTTGGGCATAAATTTTCTCAAGAATTTTCTATTATTATAAATATCTATATATCTTGATGGGCTAAGATAAAGGTTTTGATGCCCAAAAGGTAAGTAGATTTCTTGAGAAACCATTAATTTACCTTTAATAATAAATTCTATTTGACCTCTATCATTGAGGAATCCAAAAAAATTAAGTGAAACATCTTTATTTTCTATGGACTTCCATAATGTAGTTTAAATATTTCCTTGACACTTGTTAGTTGACTAGTTTAAAATTTTAGGTCTTCCACCCTTCACAGTTTCACTTGTGACAAAACTTTATGAGACTATTATTATAAAGGTATGAACCTAGGGGTTCAATGAATAAACCAATGACATAGAATGTGAACTTAGAGGGTAATAATAAATACCCCTAGAATTTCAGTTCTACCCCTCAAATTTATATTTTTGATACCCCCTATACATACACTAGTATAATTAAAATACATCCCTATTTTTCAGGTATTCTATGTACCTATTTTTTGTTACATTTATATCCCCTTATTATTATACCCAATCAACCAATATCATCGCCCACTCTTACATTTGACTCAAAAACCATTTTTTATTGTCATACCATATATTAAAATCTCAACACATAATCCTAGATGACCTATGACAAATATGTCATTCTATAGAAATATTTATCTTAAAAAAACATATATATTAATCCAAGAACTCTTGACAACCAACTCTAAAAAAATCAAATCCCCCAAATTTAATAAATATCTCAATAAAAAATGCACCTAAATTATAATAGAAGGCCTTTAAAGACACCTATTGATTCTTTAGGGTGTGATTAACGCATTACCAAAAGGTGTCCAATAATTTTTTTTAGGAAACTTGGGTAGGATTGTACTAAATTTGTCCTTGTTAGGTTAGGTGACATTTACCTTGCAAACCTATGTCATTTTATGTGTCCATATTTTTTGGAAAATCTCCTAGGGAACATGTGAGAAATATATAAATAATATTGGCATATTGTAATTGCATTTTCAAGAGGAAATTTAATGTTGGTAGAGGTTACATATTACTAGAGGAAAAAATTATCCCTCCTAGGCATTCACATTGGTATTCCACCTGGAAGTTGAACAATCACTAGGGCTTTGAGTGGGGTGATAAGTTTGGAGGGAAACATGTGTCAATTGGTGTTCCACCTAGAAGTTGAACACTCACTGAAGCTTCTTGAAGGTATAATTTGAAGAGGCTATGGGTTAGGTGTCCATGTTGAAGCCTTGCACATTAATTAAATTTATTACCATGACTCTTGTATTTCCAAGGATGGGGAATGGGTTTTTTCAAGTGGCTTTAGCACCTCTTGTTTTAGTTTACCACTATGGTTTTGCCTCTCATAAGTTCTATAAATTGGAGCCTTCAAATGGTAGCATCATCTTGTATTATTTGTAGGTATATGGAAGCATCCAATTTGTAGGAGAATAGAAAGGAAGTGTATTGTGGTGTATCTCTCTTGTGAAGATAAATAATATACCTTCTCTCTTTTCTTATGTGGAATTTTTTTCACAAAAAGGTTTTTCCATGCAAATTTGGTTTCATATTTGTTTACTAATTTTTCTATTATTGTGAATGTACAATCACATAGATATAATCAGATTTGATTAAAAAAAAATCAAATTTAATTCGCATACATAAGTTGATATATTGCAACCTAGTTCCACCTTGTTTTCAACATTTGGTATTGAAACTAACAGTTTTTTAGAAAGGGACACGTTTCTCTTAAGTGTTGGAGGTATTTTGGTTGCAGTGGGAGCTTTTGTTTTTCATGGTATATTAAAAATTTGTGAAGAAGATTATATGCCATATCTTCTACCTCTCCCTAGGATATTGAGAAGTTCAATGGAATGAGCTATGAGATGTGGAAATTAAAGATGGAGGATATCCTAGAAGAGAGATAAGTGGTTTCCAATTTCACAAGAAATTAAACCAAATGCAATATGTTATGAAGATTGGAAAAATTTAGACAAGAAGGCACAAGGAACCATTTGGTTGTGTCTTACGGATTTCATCATTTTGAATGTCTCCACTGAAGACACTACATATAAGTTGTGGAAAATGATAGGTGATATATATCAAACTAAAAGGTTGTCTAACAAGTTCTATCTCTTGAAAAAAATATTATATTCTTTAAAAATGAAATATGGTGAATCTATAACAGCTCATTTAAATGCTTTTAATCTAATTATAAGTCAACTAACATCCATAGATGTTAAAATTGAAGATGAAGATAAATGTATCTTGTTTCTTTGTTCTTTGCTCAAATATTGGGAAATTTTAATTATTGCCATAAGAAATGGTAATGCAGAACCAAATATGGACTCCATCATATCCATAATTATTTTAGGGGAGATGAGGATAAAGTCCATGAATTTTGGCTCCCATGATGCCTTGCATGTGCAAGGTAGATCAAAAGAGAAAGGGCCTAAAGGGGATAATAAGAGTGATAAGTCTAAAGGACATTCTAAAACCCTTAGAAAGAGTAGAGTAAAGTTTTTGAATTGTGATAAAAGAGGGCATATAAAGAAGGAATATAGGAATAAGAAAAAGAATTTTGATTCCTCCATGAAAAAGTCCTTGATGATAATTTTGATGTTTAATTTTATTTCAGCTAACACTAAATTAGTGATGATGCTTGGCTTGTTGATTCAAGTTGATCCTACCATATGACTCCTCACAAAGAGTGGTTTACTAATTACAAAGAATATAATCCAGATAATTTTTCCTTAGTGACAAAAGTTACAAAGAGGATTGTTAGTAAATGAAAAGTAAAGTTTTATTTCATTAGTGGGAGGATTAAAACTTTTGATAATGTTTTTCATATTATAGGACTTGCAAGAAATTTACTTTCAGTGTCCAAGTTCAATGATTCTAGTATGCATGTGACATTCAATAAGTTTTGGTTGCAAGTTGGTAAGAGGAAGTTTCATGATACCTAGAAAGGATCTCAGATAGGGACTTTTTTTAGGCTAAATGTCTCTACTTGATGCAGCTCTACCAATGTAACTAACATTGAAAATGCATGTATATTGTGGCACCATAGATTGGGTCACATAGGTGAAAAAGGACTTAGTAATATTCTAAACAAAAAGTTGGTTGACATTATTTATGATTATTTTATTGGTAAAAATGAGTTTTGTGAATATTGTGTTTAAAAATCAAAATTGATCATCACTTTCTAGAAGAAATAATAATGCAAAGAGATTATTAGAGATTATTCATTTAGATGTATGTGGACTAGTGGATATTGACTCTTTGGATAAATTTGGGTATTACGTCTCTTTCATCGATGATATCTCAAGATATGTTTGGATTTATTTTATGCATTCAAAATCCAAATTTTTCACTGTTTAAATAATTTAAGGCCTTAGTTGAAAAGAAAAAATATTATAAAATAAAAGTGTTAAGGTTTGGAAATGGAGATGAATATTTTTCTAAAAAAATTGATGAATTTTGTAAGCATGTAAGGTATTGTTTAAAAAAAGACAACTCCTTATATTCCCCAACAAAATGGGGTAGCAAAAACAATAAATCGAACCTTAATGGAAAGAGTTGGGATTATGTTGAGTAGTGCTAAACTTGATAAATGTTTTTGGGTAGAAGAGGTTGGTAATGATTTTTATTTAATTTGTAAATGTGAATAAGGTATAAAGGAATAAAACACTTCTTAATGAAACATTGTATCAAAGATCAAGTAATTAATCTACTGAAAGCATCTTTTTGTCTCCTATCTTCAAAGATTTATTAAGCTATTGTGCTCTCAAATTTAAATAACACTATAACTGTTAAAATGACAATCTAAAGAACGGAATGATGTTGATGCAATGATATGAACCTATATGATAATTCTAAATGATAAAAGAAACTACTATAGTATGGATTGACATAAAAAATGATAAGTGAAGCTATAGGAGGCAGCCATGATTATGAAAACTAGAATGTTGGATGCTTGGATGCTGGATGATGGATGCTTGATGCTTGATGCTTGAATACTTGCAGAGTAAACTTGATAACCTGGGATCCTTTTCTTGGTTGAATGAGGCTTTATTTATAGATTTTTTGGCTCTAGAAATGCATAGGGATGGCAAAGAGAGGCTTGGATTCAATCTAGAGGATTGAATGGTGAGATATGGAGGAGATTGAGAATATTTTGGGGATTGTCTCTACCCATGAAAACACCAGGCAAGAGAAGAGGAACGATTGATGGAAGAGGATTGAGAGATAAATTTTCAATTTGTCTCCAATTCTTCCCGTGAAGTTTCAATCAATTAATTTTGACATAATTTTGACATAAATTAGACATAGGATATCTAATTTGATTTTGAGGAAATATAGAGGAATATTCCTTATGCCTTCATTTAAATATTTTTTATTTATTTAAATTAGCCAAAGAGGGATAAATAATTTAATAGAACAAACTATAGAATTTGTTTATTAAATTAAAATGGTAGAATATGGTAATTAATTAATAAAGTGTTTGACCTTTATTTAATTAATTTAAGATAGATGTGATAGAATAAAATAGGGAAATGATAATTAAATCAAACAAAGTATTTAATTTTATTTATTTAATTAAGATGAGATAATAGAAGAAATAGAAGAATTTAAATGTGAATGTGAACGTGAACTAAATAAATAAATATTTCTATTTATTCAATAGTAGAGGAATTTAGGGTAATTAATCAAATAATTTGTATTTAATTAATCGGATTCTCCAGACCAATTTTAGGTGTATACACTTTGCCCCTCTTTGAAGTGATGTGTTTACACATTGCTTCAAAGAAACTTTTGCTTCTACTGCCAGTATCGATGAAAAAAATTCAGTACGCCCCAGACATGCCCCAGATATTGATTCTTAGATATTGCTGATAATATGCCCCCTCGGAAGATAAATTAATGATTTGATGATTTTTTAGAATTTTCGAATTGTCATGATGATTTGATCAAGATTTAATTTATCTCCTAACATTGATGAAGAAAATATAGCCCATTTATGAATTTCAATTAATTTCATAAATAAAATTAATCAAAATAAAAGAAAACCCACAAAAATCCCTTTTCAAATATCTATATAAGGTCCAAAAGGTCATTTTCAATCCTCATTTGCACTTTGTGACTTTTAAATATCTAGTGAGAGAGACATTTGAGCCAGTTGGAGCTAGATGCCTATCCCCTACCACACTCATCATTTCAAGCATGTGCGACATCACCAGCGGTTGGCCGCCTACAGATCTCTGGTATGTACTCATAATCCACCTCATTTTTTGTGCATTCTTGTTTTTCGTGTATTTTTTATGCATTTGTGTGTTTGTTATAGTTTAGCGCATCAATGTCGCACTGTAGCACTTTACACTTCGGTGTAGCACTTTGAGAAAGTAGTGATTTTGTTATTTTCTCTAGCGCTTTCATTAGATAGTTTAGCGCTTTCATGATTTAGCACTTAGATAGTCAGATTTAGCGTTTCGACACCAGATCTTAGCGCCTAGAATGTTCTAGCGCTTTGATGGACTAAAATGGCGCATCGATGGTCTGTTATAATGCTTTGATTAAAGCGGCACTTTGATGGACTATTTTAGCGCATTGATGTGATAAAATAGCACTTTGGGTAAAAAGGCGCTTCGGATGCCTTTTTTAGCACATCGAAGTGTCGAAATAGCGCTTTTGGTAAAGTGGCACTTTGAATGTCTGTTTTAGCGCATTTGAACAATGAAGTAGCACTTTGGATGCTTTTTTTAGCGCATCCATCTCAAATTTGCAAATTTTGACATAGTTAACCTTGATTTCGTCAATTTCTATGATGTCCATTCTTCGGTTTGGTATGATTTGATTATCCAAATTCTTAATGACTGATTCTGATGATTAATAAGACTTACTCTCATGATAGGCGAGAAATAATCATATTTGTAATGATCCTCATGATAGGCGAGGAATGATTCACATCTGATAAATCTCATGATAGGTGAGATTAGATAATGTTGTGATGAACCTCATGATAGGTGAGGTTTGTTGACATTTGTTCATGAATTTTGATCAAAAATTCATACCAAAGTTTGATTGGATCTGATAGTTGAATGACTTTTGATTTTTGACATAGTGCACTAATTTTAAACTTTTCATGGTGATAGGAGGATCTGGGTACTCTCCAGATGCGAGAGCAGTCGTGGACCACAGATTTGATTCCTCATCTGAATCCTGATGAGATTCAAGTCATAGGTTGATGCGGTCTTTCTAGTCTTCTCGATATTCCCCAAATTAGGATTAATCGAGGTCTCCTTACTACTTTGGCCGAGTGGTGGCACAGTGACCATAACACGTTCCATTTACCCACCGGCGAGATGACAATCACACCTGAGGATGTCTGGCAGATTTTGCGGATACCATTTTTGGGAGAGATTGTTGTATATGACTCACATGAGGCTAGTGGGAGAGATGCTCTTCGTAGAGTTTTTTAAGATCAACATATTGCAAGACCAAGTGTCCAATGGCGGACGATTGTCGATGCTTATGCTTCACTACTAGCAGTATTAGTTGGATTCATTGGAGGTTTCATTTGTCCTGATCACAGGTCAAAGGGATTCTTTGTGGGTTGGGGCCGTATCCTTGAGAGTATGGTCATGCATGGGATGAGATATGCGTGGGGGATGTGTATGCTAGCCCATCTCTATCATGATTTACATTTAGTAGTATACTTGGGAGAACACAGTCTATCAGCAGGGATGACTTTACTACAGGTGTGGGTATGGGAGCATTTTTCCATTGCTCGACCATTTCCAGTTCTTGACAGACCAGCAAGCAGACCTTATGTTTTCCAATACAGTGGTCAACTTACCCAGGCTAGGATGGGTAAGTTAGAGCATTGGAGGTGGGTTTTGGATGATATGGAGAGTGTTGTTTGGTGGCCCTATCTAGACTATGAGCAGTGGGATGAGGATGATGCAGTGCTTGGGTACCTATGTGATTCCATGTACCTGATTGGTAGGACCCCTTTTGTGTTGGAGATATTTCTACTGCAGCGGGTCTATAGGCAGTATGGTATAGTATAGTGTATGCCTCAGGGGTAGCCCATTATGCCCGACGATGGAGTGATGTAGTAGATTAGGGGCCATGTTTATCATATGAGACACTAGTAGAGGGATATAGGACTTTGTAGTCATCAGCTTGGGATATGCGTGGAGATATTGCAGAGGTAGCTATGATAGGAGAGTATGCAGCTTTTTTGGCATTTCATCCACATCTGTGGATTACCATTCCTGATGAGCCAACACCCTTACCTGTGGAGGAGGATACTGCTGAGGGTGAGGAGGATAGTGGGGATGATACTCGTTCAGGTAGCAGTACTGAGAGCAGCAGTGGGGACAATAGCAATGATGATGGGGATAGTGGTGGTGGAGGTGGCAGAGGGGTTAGGCCAGTCAGTGTCGGTCCATCATCGAGCAGGCCTCGCAAGAGGCGAGCAGTGGCAGTGCCTTCAATTGATCATCAGAGGAAAATTTCTAGTCTACAGACACAGGTATAGACTAAGCAAGGACAGTTTGTACAGGCACAGGGTTTTCTTGTACAGATGCAAACTCGGATGCAAACCCAGGCACAGGCTCATGCATAAGCATTAGCACAGGTACAGGGATAGTTGGCAGCTATTTAGACTCAGGTTGATATCTTGGTAGCTGAGCAAGACAGTTCCAGACAAATTGTCGAGAGGGCATAGGAAACTGTCGAGACACTATAGAGGGTAGTTGATGGTACTTCGATTGCAGATTACATGAGAGAGGCTTTGTGGCCTAGCTGAGAGGTAGAGTTTTACAGGGGTAGATATCATGATGCAGTGCCTACCAATCACAAAGTTAGTTATGCCCCATCGAGATCTGGTCGGACCCGTACCCGAACAATCAATGAGGGTGTGATGCAGCCTCCATGAGGAGATCCCATAAATCTTGGTCCTTCTAAGGGTGGTGGTGGTACTGATCCTGTTAGGCCTACTCATTCTGGTAGTAGCAAATCATAAATGTTATTTGAGACATTCTTTTTGAGACATGATGTATACTTCGAGTCAACGTATTTTTGACGATGTATCTTTCTTATTTCAGACTTCATTGTATACTTGACATTGATGATATATATGATATGTAGTTGATTACTATTGATCTATGATGGTTTATGATTCTATGATAGATGCATTTATTTTATTTAATGATGTATCATGTGATGAACGCTTTTATTTCATGTGATGATTCTAGATGAATGCATATGCAGAATATATGATGTTTGAGATAATAATATATGATGCTATAAATGATGATCTATGATGTATGGATGTATGGATAATAATGACATGACTTTCATTTATTATTATTAATGTGATGAAATGTATGGATGGATGGTAAATGTTTTTTATTTTAAATGTGATGATGATAAAAATGACGATTTTGCGATGAATGATATAGTGTAATGAACATGATGTATGATATGATGTGAAAAATATGGTATAATAAATGTATAACTATTTGATGTTAAATGAATGATGAGATGATAAATGCTTTCTAATGATGAGATGATGCCTCTATATGTTTTTGATGATTTTTGGTTTATGTCAAGTATACTCAGTCATATTTGTAGAAATGATAATTATTAATTGGAATCCCTTATGCAACAAAAACTTTGCAGATGTAGAATTTATTATGAATGCAATCTAATTTTATCATGCAACTGTATGCAAACCATTGTCATTTTAACAGTACTTTTGTGTTTGGTATCATCATAGAGCTTTTTAGGATGTTGAAAGTGAGTACAAGCGTAAGTGGTATATGCTAGACCAATGACGACCTAAGTACTACTTTCATGATTTTTGATATTACAAGCGAAACAAGCATATAGGTATAATTGAACTGAGATTACCTAAGCATTCATTGCTTAAATAGGAAGTGATTAATCATTTTAATGTTTGAATTATGAATGTCATCGGTGATACATTTGCATAGCACATCCCCCGACAATTCACACATTTATATGATTAATGTATAGATAGTAGACAATAAAAATATCATTCTTCTTCCTTGTTTCTCTAGTTCATTTACATCATTGAGTTACTCCAAAGAAATGATAATCAAAAATACAATTTATCCACCTTTTACTTAGAGAGTTTCAATCATTATTTAGATTAGATCATACATCATGATTTTGTGACTTTTTTGGATTTTCCGAGATTTTGACCAAAGACCTAACCTACTAGCTTATCTTAGGGGTCTTGGGGGCTGATCAAAGATTAGCCTTGCCTACGTTGCACATGCAAAGACCATGTAGTTTGACTGACACAAACTCATGTTTTTTGGTTTTTGCTTTTCTAGACCGACTTTTTGACATGTTTTTGGATTTTCTAATATGATACGGATGTTGGATGTTATCCTGATGGTGATTGATGTTGTGCTTTGATCATTTTTTTTGTGCACTTGTCATACTGTTGTTTTCCCATTTTGGTGAAACCAATGTTTTAGTTGCCCCTAGTGATATCCAGATGTTGCCCCCAAGCTAGAGTGAGACATGACTATGTGAAATGATTTTGATAATGGATGCAATGATGGCAAGACTAATGATATGATATGAAATGGTAATGACTGCCAGACAAATGATCCTGATATGTATCAAAATAGATGAGAAAGCTGATTTAGAATCACATATGATGCCTATTTCTAGGTTCTCACCATATGTTTTGATTACACCCTTTGTTTTGTATTTTTCTCTTTTTTTTGTATTTTTCTCTTTTTTTATTTTTTGTATTTTTTGTTGCCAAGACACCTATTTGCCAAGTTTTCTTCAAGGAAACCCTTTTTCAAAAGTTTGATTTGTGCACTAAGAATTCAGGTATAGAACTTTCTGAGTGGATAGTGTTGATAGGTTCATCAAACAAATCCCCTTCCAATGTTGATAGTTGATAGGCTCCTGATCCATATACTGATATGATGACAAGAGGACCTATCCAGATAGGCTCAAATTTCCCTTTCTTTTCCCTATCCTGTTGATTTCTAGGGTTCTCTTTTAGAACCAAATCGCCAACCTGAAAAATCCTAGGTTTTACCCTATGATTGTAACTCCTTGATATTCTATGTTGATATGATGTGAGATGGTTAACAGCTTGTTGATGATGCTCATCCAACAATTCCAGTTCTTGCAGTCTTGATACCCTATAGTCCTCATCCGAAATGATTCCTCTGAGTGATACACGAAGTGATGGGATCTCTACTTCAATGGGTAATATGGCCTCTGATCCATATACCAAGGCATATGGTGTAGCTCTTGTCGGTGTTCTGATAATGGTTCTATAGGCCCACAATGCAGGATTGAGTTGAACATGCCAATCATGTCCAACATCATTAACCATCTTCTTGAGTATTTTTAGAATTGTTTTGGTAGAGGCCTCTGCTTGGCCATTTCCTTGAGGATAGTATGGTGTTGAGAAATGATGCTGGATATGGAACTTTTCACTTAATTCTTGGAAATATTGGTTCTTGAATGGCCATCCATTATTAGTGATAATAGATTGAGGAATGCCATACCAAAAAATTATGTAGTTCAAGATGAATGACGAGATCTGCTTCCCCATGATCGTTGTAAGAGGCATTGCTTCTATCCATTTTGTGAAGTATTATGTTGCTATTATTATGAACTTGTGTCCATTGGATGAAGAGAGATTTATCTTTCCTACCAGATCTAGTCCCCATTGACAAATGGGCCATGTTGATGTTAATGGATGCAGTTCTTGAGCTGGTGTGTGAATCAAGTTACTGTGAATCTGACACTTTTGACATTTCTTTACAAACTAATAAGATTCTTTATCCATGCATGGCCAATAATATCCTAAACGGAGGAGTTTTTTCGCTAGAGTTATACCACTTGAATGAGTTCCACAAATACCCTCATGAACCTCACGTAAGGTCATCTCATATTTTTCATGTTCTAAACATTGGAGTAAGGTACCATCAAGACCTCGACGATAAAGGATGTCGACGATTAAAGTATGTCGGGTGGATTGGTGGATGAAGCTGCGTTTTTGGTTCCTGGAAAGATCAGGAGGGAGGATATTGTCCTTTAGGTAAGCATAGGTTTTCTCATAGATGGAGGTTTCAATGGTATCTAGATGGCATATGGTATTGGATTCCAAACTATTTTAAGAAGGACATGATACTTGTTCTACCATAAACTCAAAACAAGCGTGTTTCTCTAGCAATTGTGAGAGTGAAGCAATTGTGGCCATAGCATCCACAGCTTTGTTCTCAACCCTTGGAATTTGATCAAATTTGACATTGATAAAAAAAATGCTCTAGATCATCTATTTTTTGTTTGTAGGGCATCAAATTTTCATCTTTTTCCTGATACTCATCATTTACTTGATAAATGACTAGTTGAGAGTCCCCATATACCTACAAGTCTATGATCTTCCATTCAATTGCTATTTTGACCCCAATGATTAATGCTTCATATTCTACCACATTATTTGTACATTGAAACATCAGTCTATATGATTTCGGAATGGTGTGTCCCTAGGGAGTGATGAACAAAATCCCTACTCTAGATCCTCGATGTGTGTATGATCCATCAAAGTATAATATCCATTGTTGAGGCATCATTGTCAGAATTTTTGCATCTAGAAACTCCATTGTCATAGGTCGATCATCTGGTAAAGGAGCCTCAACTAATTGTTCAACAATTTCTTGACCCTTGATGGCTTTTCTCTCCACATATTGAATATCAAATTCACTTAAGAGCATGACCCATTTTGCCAGTCTACTTGTTAAGGCAGCTTTACTGAGTAAATATTTTAAAGGGTCGATCTTTTCTATTAGCCTGATTGTATGAGTCAGCATATAATGTCTTAGTTGTTGAGTAGCAAACACCATTGCCAAGCAATATTTCTCTATGAAAGTGTAGTTTATTTCATAGCCATTTAATGTTCTACTGATATAGTAGATGGCGTGTTCTTTTCCTTCATAATCCTCTTGTGCTAATAGTGCCCCTAAAGAGATATTTTTTGTTGCAATGTACAATATCAGAGATTTTCCTTTTATTGGTAGCATGAGAATAGGCGGTGACATTAGATGTTGGTTTATTTGATCGAACGTTGTTTCACACCCATTATCCCACTTGAAAACAATATTTTTATGCAATAGGTGATTGAATGGATGACTTTTGTCCGCCAGCTGGGAGATAAATCTCCTAATTGATTGGAGCCTTCCCTGTAGTGATCTGAGTTGACTGATATTTCAGGGAGGTGGCATTTCCATTATTTCCTTTACTTTCGATGGATCTACCTCAATGCCCTTTTCTGAGACAATGTATCCCAACAGTTTTGCTGATGTGACCCCAAAGACACACTTCTTAGGGTTTAGCCTGACATTGAATTTCTCTAGTTGTGTGAAGAGTTTTCTCAGGATATGCAAATGTCCTTCCCTAGTACAATATTTAGCCAGGATATCATCCACATAATCCTCCATGAAGGTGTGCATCATTTCAAGAAATATTGTTGTCATTGCTCTTTGATAGGTGGCTCCTACGTTTTCTAGACCAAATCGCATGATATTCCAGCAGAAGGTTCCACATGGACATGTAAATATCGTATTCTCTTGATCTTCTATAGCTATTTTAATTTGATTGTATCAAGAGAAACCGTCCATGATTGACAACATGGCATGCCCTACCATTAAATCCACAATGATGTCTATTTTTGGTAATGGGAAATCATCCTTTGGGCATGCTTTATTTAGGTACCTGAAATCCGTACATATCCTGATGCTATTGTCTGGATTTGAAATAGGTACAATATTTGATATCCATTCGGCATAGTCAATAGACCTTATGAATCCAACATCTAACAATTTCTTTAACTCAATCTTTACCATTAATGCGATCTGGGGATGCATTTTTCTTAATTTTTGCTTTACAGGCTTGATTCCTATAGGCAAAGACAAATGATGCATGAGCAGATTTGGATCCAAGCCTGGCATATCAGAATATGACCAAGCAAATTTGATGCTTCTTTCCTTAAATAATTTGATGAATTATGGTCTCTCTTGATCTGTCATGGATTCTGCTAGACGTAGGATTTTTTCCTTTTCTTCAGTGCCGATGTTTACAGACTGTGTTGGTTCTACTAGAACTGATGACCACTCATGATAATGTTTCAGAAGAGTGTCAAATCTCCCATCTTTTTGTGCCTCGGAGAGGTTTTCACCATTAGATTTGTTCTTTATTTTTTCTTTTTCCAGATCTAATGCTGCCATAGAATGGTTTTCACCATTAGATCTATTATCCTTGTTTTTACTTTTGCAACTGGAAGATTTGACACCCTCCCTCCAAGTTATGTTGTTATGATTATTATGGATAGAACTCGTACCATGTTTGTCATGACATAGGAAATTTACAATGGCATCATCGTTTGCAAATATGGGTACATTCATAGGTTTGACAGGTTCCCAGTCAATAAGTTTGGGATGGATTAAAGGCATGAAGTCATTGGATTGACTTGGGTTGATGGGGGTAAGGGTTAGGACAGCAATGTCATCATATTTTTTATTTGGGATATCAAGATCAATGATGGTACCCTCTTCAAGATCGTCTAGTTCACTTGATGTCTGTTCGTCCCCACTTGATTCATCGATATTTAGTGATCCTGATACGAATGGTCTAGACCTAGAGCTTTGTCCCTCCTCACATGTAGGTGCATATTGTTGTATTACATCAATTTGAATATCGGAACACAGATCCCACTCATATTCATTTGACTCTGTTTCAGAGCTATCTCTAACCTGAAGGATCCTTGAAACAGCCTTCTTTGTCATCTCCTATTTTTGTTTGTCGAAGTATCCCAGTCCTATCTTCTCTTTTGAATGGAGAGTGAGGGGCTAAATAGGCTCCACAATACCTTCCTTCCTTAATCTAATAGGTCCTTGTCCCTCATAACCCATTTTTTCTAGGATAGATTTCCCTTTGCCATATTTGTCTGTATTGATATTGACATTCTTGATACTGATATTTGATGTCGAGGGTTCCTCATCTTTGTATAACCAATCAAGGATTGTTTTGTTGTCTGATTCGTCCTCTATGGTACCAGCTTTTAAAAACTTTTCTTCAAGAACTGTGACAGGTAGTGATGTTTAATGTTTGATCATGGATGGTTGACCATATGTCTTTGGAGATGGCATTAATTGTGAAAGGTTAAGTGATTGCTCCATAGAATATTGCCCCATTCCCTTGTCTATCAACTGGACTTGCTCTTGAAATTTTTGTGATAAAGAATTTTGGGGATCTGGATTGTTTGTTAATTGAGTATCATCAAGACTTGTATCTTTTGCTTTATCCTTCTTCTCTACCCACTTGGTGGTGATATTTGGATGTTTTTCCTCATTTGATGATTTTCAACTAGATGCTTCCCTATTGTGAGGCACAAAGGTATCTTGAGAGATTCTAAGTGTGTCACAATGTTGAGGATGATTATAATCGGCAGATATAGTCACCTCTTATCCATTTACTGGGAATTTTAAGCATTGATGATATGTGGACGGAACTCCCTACATTTCATGGATCCATGGGCGTCCTAAGAGTATGTTGTAAGTTAACTCTTTTTCCAGAACTTGGCATGCTATGTGTTTCATCATTGGTCCCACTTGAATGGGTAGCATAATTAATCCCTTAGAAGATCTTTATTCTTCATCATATGCTTTTATAGTCATTTTCCTTTTGGCATTAATAGCATCATCGGAATACCCTAGTGCACGAATTAACTTTAGAGTGCAAATGTTCAAACCAGCTCCCCCATCTATTAAGACTCTTTTGACATGATGTTTGTGGATCAAGACTTCGATATGGAGTGTGGTGTTATGGGGATGGTTTAGTGACACATCATCCTGTTCAGAGAATGATAGACAATGTGGGGTAGTCAAATGCCCCACCATAGCTTGGAACTGGCAAACATCTAGATTTTTCAGTACTGTTGTGGCAACTAGTGCTTGTTCTAGAACATCCTTATGTGATGGTGATAGTTTGAGGAGTTCTAGTATTGATATTTGTGCTGGAATGTTTTGAAGCTGATTGAAAATGTTGTAATGAGATGGAGGTGGATATGCATTTTTAGACCCAACTCCCTTTAACACTACCTTAGATTGCCCCCTAATCATTACATTTGTTGGTTGATAGTCCTGTCATTCTCTAATTTTTAAAATGTTTATTTGATTTTCAAAAACTTGTATGCTTGGGAGAAAATCCAAAGGGGTAGTGTCGTTGGTTTTGTGTTCGTCCATGTTATGACCAATGGTATGATCACTCTCTACTTCAGTAAGACAAAGGATCATTTTATCTTAGACATGATTGATATTTTTACCTTTGTTGTTCGTAGAAGATGATGCTCCTTTGTCATAGTTTGGTAAAGGGTCCTTGAAGGCTGAATGATCATTATTATTTTGGGGTCCCTCTACATATACCTTGTTATTGTCGATCAGATCTTGAACTGCGTGTTTCAACTCCATGCAATCATTAGTTTTGTGGCCTTTATTGTTGTGGAAGTTGCAGTAATCTGAGTCATTCCACCATGGTGGTTTGACCTTTGGATCCTAGAATCTTGCTTCCCGTGCACTGATAAGACCACCTATGACTAGTTCTTTCATCGTCGATTCCAATGTTTGGCCTAGAGGTGTGAACCGATGCCGATTTGATGAATTTTGGTATGGTTGCGGTTTTGTGATTTTGCTGTTTTGAATGACACTTGACTTGATGATTTGATCATTGTTTTGATTTGTTTTTGAAGTAGATGATGTCAAGTTAAAAATCGGTTTGACATTTTGTGAATCATTTGTTGTTTCATTGGTAGTCATACTTCAGTTCTTTTGCCAAAAAATTTGTTTATCACTGTTGGGGTATTGATTCAAGGAGTTTGTGTTATTTTATTTGTCGTTGAAATGTTTAATAACCCCTTTTTTCACTAGCACTTCTTCAATTGTAAGGCCATTTTCTATCACCTTTTCAAACGTAGGAGGACATTGCAATTCAAGTCTGTAATTCATCTCCTCCATCAAGTTGTCAATGAACAACTCTATTTTCTCTTCCTCAGGAATGGGTCGAGGGTATCTAGCGAATAGTCATCACCATATTTGTAGAAAGGACAAGAATGTCTCCCCTTTGTTTTGTTTCAGGTTATACAAATCCTTTATTGTGACATCGTGTTGGATGTTAAAAGAATACTGGGAGATGAACCTGTTGACAAGTTTCTCAAAAGTCCTGATTCTTGGTTGTAATTTTGAAAACCATTTCATACATGAACCTCCCAAGCTTCTTGGAAATAATCTCATCAGGTAAGTTTCCTCTTGGGAAAACTCTAGGCTCATGGTTTTGAATTCCCAAATATGATCGATCGAATCCGTCCTTCCATTGTATTTGTCATACTTGGGGAATTCACAGTGTCGAGGAAAAGGTATCATGTCGACTGTTGAGTTGAAAGGATAAGGACAAATGTCCTGTACTGCATACCTTTTGGTGTTCCCTTTTGTCATGTCCTGTATTTGTTGTTGTAAGATTTGCATTTGGGATGTTAAGGAAACAACTGGATTTATACCTTGTGTGGGTTGTGGTATTTCAGTTTTGCTTATTCCAAGTGCTTCTCTTAGGCGATTTACATCAAAGTCCTTGGGAAGCTTAGCACCTGATTGAGCCAACACTAAGAGGTATTTCTCCATATCCTGTTCTAAGATCTTTTCCATGAATTTATGGAATTTGGGATCCTGTTGGGCTATTTGAATGTCTTCTGGAGTTATTTCATTCTTGTCACTTTGATGTAGACTATTCCAGGGATTTTCTTCTGCCATAGTATTTGACGTTTCAAGTTATTTTTCTAAGATCCTCTATTTTTGTGACCTAGTGAAGATTGGCATACAAGTGTTTTGTTCTTTCTTCCAAAATTTTGATCTTCTATGTTGGAAAATGTCAAGTGAATGTTTAACAAAGTCGAATAAGATGATATATCTTATTGATAAGACTAGGTTAAAAATTTGATTACTATGCCTTGTTTCGTGATAATAGGATGATAATATCCTGATGATGAAACTTTAGCATAATAATCGAGATTGTGTTTTGATTTGACACTTTATGATTTGCAAGATCTATGTTTCCATTGAAAAGATTAGACATTTGTATGAACCTATCTGATTTCGATTTCTAGACAATGATTCTGATAAAAAAAATCTATGTGTAAATGACAGACAAACTAACTGATATGATTTGGAACTCTTTGTTTTGAAAGCGCTAAAACAGAGTTTAGGAGCGCTAAAACAAGTGATGGAAGCGCTATTTCTCAGAAGCGCTAGAATAAAGTTCAAAAGCGTTGAAACAGATGATGGAAGCGCTATCTTTACAAATGCACTAAAACAGTGCTTGAAAGTGCTGAAAAAGATGATGAAAGCGCTATTTGATGGAAACGCTAAAACAGTGACTGTAAGCGCTAAAACAAAGTCCCAAAGCGCTGAAACAGATTTCTAAAGCACTAAAAATAGGATATTTAAGACTCCCTATTATAAAAATTGACTTGGCCTTGTGGCATATTCTATCATGGGTTTTGGGAAGTAGGACTAACGTATGCATTGACTATGGTTGTGATATTGTGTGAGGGCTCTCCTTTGGAAGAAATCTCGTGAATAATGTGGTTTTACAGCATAATCAATAGTATGACCTCTAGCAAAGTCGTGATACTTATGAATGAAGGTTCTATGTTGTAAAAAGATCTTTCGATTCTGATAGAAGAAACACCTTCTTCTATTGACAAATTGGGTTGATTTCCACTTTCAAATCATGAATTTCTTTACCTTATTTGATTTTCTATTTTCTCGATGATCTTTTATTTGATTCTTAATGATTTTGTGAAAACACAACAAGCAAATTGTAGAATAATTATTTTAATCTGAACAGATAGTGTATATTCAAGAACCACGAATGGTCCTTATTGATTTTCATGGGTTTGCTTTGAAAAATATACAGAATTTAAACAGACTCACTCTTAAGGTCAAATAGGTCATCGTTATACTCAACAGCCCACATCTTGAAATTGCATTGACGCACACAATCGTGTCACCCCCTAGAGGGCGCCTATGTTTTTGTCATTTATAGGTGTGTACTCAAAGTTGGATTTCTCGTCCTCTGAGCAAACGGTCCTTGGCAATTATATGGTGAGTGTCTTGGGGGTAGATTCTTCCCTCTCCTTGCATCGTGAGTATGACAATGTATGGTTACTGACTTGACTGGACACTACACTATGGTTCATAGATAGGGCTTCTGTGTGGTGTAGAAATTGATAAACTCCCTCAAGAGACCTCCCAATCTTTAGAACAAATATTTTGGGGATGGTTATCTTGCTCACTACCATCAAGTTGGACTTTCATCAACAACTTGCATTTTGATTAGAGTGGGTTGGAATCCTAGGCTTTAGGCATTCCCACTTAGGTCGTTCCCGTAGGGTGAGTACTTTTTCCCACTATGGTAGGCCTTCTAAAGGTTTTAACCAAAGCGTAAATTTGCATGAATTAAAGGATGAGTCTGGCACTTTGATCACCTAGTTAAGGGGAGAGCATAAGCCTAATCACCACACAAGCACAGCAGATAAATGATTTGTTTTAAGCCCAAAAAACAAATTTGTTAATCTATGTGAAGATTTTTCTTCACAAAAATCATGGTGTCCTTTTTAATTGATATTGCAGAAGTGTGATGGCTACCCTAGGATTGATAAATTTTAAACCAGAAATGGCTACCCTAGGATTGATAAATTTTAAACCAAATGATTATCCTAGGATTGGTTCATTTTAGTCTAACTGTATCAAAATGAAACTCTGGTCACGTTCACGTCGGATCTAGATCAAATTTACAAAAGCACTAAAACATTCCACGAAAGCGCTATAGTTTTTTACCTGATGCAGTGAAATCGAAAGTGCTGAAACAGAGTACTGAAGTGCCAAAGTTTTCCACGGAAGCACTAAATCGGCTTTTCTAAAGATGGGTAACTGATGTGCCGAAACAGTTCATAGAAGCGCTATAGTAGAAAGTGCTAAAACTTTTGACGGATGCGCTATAGTATCATGGAAGTGCCATAATTTTCCACGGATGCGCTATAGTTTTTTACGGAAGTGCTGAAATAGAACACGCCAAAAACCTGTGCGACACATTTTAGAAAAATTGATAAAAATATGGGGTTAAGGCCCCATGGTGGGCGCTAAATTGTAAGTGTGAATAAGGTATAAAGGAATAAAACACTTCTTAATGAAACATTGTATCAAAGATCAAGTAATTAATCTACTGAAAGTGTCTCATTGTCTCCTATCTTCAAAGATTTATTAAGCTATTGTGCTCTCAGATTTAAATAACACTATAACTATTAAATTGACAATCTAAAGAACAAAATGATGTTGATGCAATGATATGAAGCTATATGATAATACTAAATGATAAAAGAAACTATTGTAGTATGGATTGACATAAAAACTGATAAGTGAAGCTATAGGAGGCAGCCATGATTATGAAAACTAGAATGTTGGATGCTTGGATGTTGGATGCTTGATGTTTGCTGCTTGATGCTTGAATTCCTACAGAGTAAACTTGATAACCATGGATCCTTTTCTTGGTTGAATGAGGCTTTATTTATAGATTTCCTGGCTGTAGAAATGCACAGGGATGGCAAAGAGAGGCTTGGATTCAATCTAGAGGATTGAATGGTGAGAGATGGAGGAGATTGAGAAGATTTTGGGGATTGTCTCTACCCATAAAAACACCAAGCAAGAGAAGAGGAAGAATTGATGGAAGAGGATTGAGAGATAAATTTACAATTTGTCTCCAATTCTTCTCGTGAAATTTCAATCAATTAATTTTGACATAATTTTGACATAAATTAGACATAGGATATCTAATTTGATTTTGAGGAAATATAGAGGAATATTCCTTATGCCTTCATTTAAATATTTTTTATTTATTTAAATTAGCCAAAGAGGGATAAATAATTTAATAGAATAAACTATAGAATTTGTTTATTAAATTAAAATGGTAGAATATGGTAATTAATTAATAAAGTGTTTGACCTTTATTTAATTAATTTAAGATAGATGTGATAGAATAAAATATGGAAATGATAATTAAATCAAACAAAGTATTTAATTTTGTTTATTTAATTAAGATGAGATAATAGAAGAAATAGAAGAATTTAAATGTGAATGTGAACATGAACTAAATAAATAAATGTTTCTATTTATTCAATAGTGGAGGAATTTAGGATAATTAATCAAATAATTCGTATTTAATTAATCAGATTCTCTAGACCAATTTTAGATGTATACATAATTAATAGATCTATGTGTTCAACTCTTGTTGATAAAAATCCTTATGAAGTGTGGATAGGTAGAAACCTATCTATTTCACACTTAAGGGTCTTTAGTTGTGAGGATTTTATAAGAGAATTGATCTAAATTGAATCCAAAAGCACATAAATATATTTTTATTGGTTATGGTGAGAATGTAAAAGGTTATAAGCTTTGGAATCCTCTAACCCATAAAATAGTCTTGTCTAAAGATGTGATTTTTAGGGAGTTTAGAGCTTACTCAAGTGAAGAGAAAACAAAGGATAAATATAAGACAAATACAATGCATTTTGATACAAAGATTGAGTAGGAAGATGCACATACATGGAAGAACAATTAGATGAATTTGAGGATAGAGAAGGAGAGGGTTTAGATAGTTTAGAGGATGTGCAGGATTAGAACACAAAAGAAGAACAAGTAGATCCCATTACTCCTACCTTGAGGAGGTCCACAAGGAAACAACATCTAGTTGATAGGTATAGCCCATCATATCAATGTTGTGTATTTGCTTTATTGAGTGATGACGATGAACCTAGATCTTTTAGGTAAGCTCTCTCTTCAAAGGAAAGTGAGTCTTGGTTTTAGGCCATGCAGGAGGAGATTATGGCTTTGGATAGTTGTGACACCTGCTATCTTGTTAGCTTTCTCAAAGGAAGGAAGCCCATTGGTTGTAAGTAGGTATTTAAAAATAAACTTGGTGCATATGACCTGTTAAATTGGTACAAGGCCTAATTAGTGGCTAAGGGCTACTCCTAGAGAGAGGGAGTTGATTTTGGTGAAATTTCCTCCCTTGCTGCAAATTTAACTTATATTAGATTCCTATTATCTATTTATACTACTTATGATTTTAAGATAAATAAAATGGATGTTAACACTTCTTTCTTGCATGGGAATCTTGAGGAGGAAATTTATATGCGACAACCTTTAAATAGATTTTTTTGTGAAAGAAAAAGAATGATTGGTTTGTAGGTTGAAGAGATATTTGTATGATTTGAAACAATCACCCAGGATGTGGTATCAGAAGTTTGATAATTTTGTATTGAAGTTGGGTTTTCTTAGGAGTAGCGCGAGGAAGATAATTGTGTTTATATTAAGGTTATTGATGATCAAATTCTAATTATTACCTTGTATGTTGGTGATATGTTGTTCATGGGTAACACCAAGGTGATGATTAGGGAACTCAAGAAATAAATTTCTAGTGCATTTGATATGAAGGACTTGGGGGCTGAAAAATATATTCTTGGGATGGAAATCAATAGAGATTGAGATCGCATAAAGCTTTGGTTAAGTCAAAGTAAGTATGTTGATATAATTTTACAAAGGTTTAATATGCATGACTATAAGCTAATTAGTATTCCATTTGTAGTTGGTACTAAGTTGATCTTGGATATGTTCCTAATTCTAATGATGATTTTGAGGATATGAATAAGGTTACTTATGCTAGTTTTTTTGGTAGTTTAATATATGCAATAGTTTGCACTAGACTGAATATAGCCCAAGAAGTGGGAGTTCTAAGCAGGTTTATGTATAACCCTAGTAAAGACCATTCGAATTTTGTTAAAAGAGTGTTTAGATATTTGCATGGTACTTAAGATTATTGTTTGGTTTTGTAGACATCTAAATTTGACCACTTATATTTGGCCAAATTTACCCTTTTCATCTAAATATCCTTTTATTCACATTAGTTAAATAATGTTACTATTATTTAATTAATACCCCTAAAGTCTTCTAAATCTATAAGGTATTTAGTTAAATAATTAAATACCTTACCCCTTTATCCCTTTCTTCCAAGGAATTAAATAAATAACCCACTTATTTAATTCCTTTTATGTTTCATCCACACTTAATCCTAATTCATCTCCTAAACCCATCATTAGGGATGTGACACATCCCTAATCATGGATTAGGGATGTGTCACATCCTCTAACTTTTGCAAGTTGGATCCTAATCATCATTAGCCACCTATTCTCTTATAATCCTTCATCATTAGTCTAATCAGTCCTTTAGTCAACTCTTCCCACATCCTAATGGAATTTTTAATTTCATGTCCTCTTCCCCATATGAATTTAAAATTCACATTTATTTATCACATGCATTTCTCCTCCCCATAATCCCTCATTAGTCACATCAATCACATGGGACAAGGACCTCCTTTAAGAGAACCTTTTCTTATCCACAGGGTACTTCCAATCATGTGAATTTAAAATTCACATTTATTTCTCCAACAACTTCTCCCATCCCCATGGTGACAAGAGGGGACTTTTTAAAATGCCTCACTTATCACTATCGGCCTCATACGGGGATAAGGAATTCCTTTTTGAGGAAATCATCTCCCAATCCCAAGGTACTTTCAAGTACCTCCACCTCACATGTCCTTTTCCATGTCATTTATCCTCTTTCCACCTCACATTCCACATGGAAAGATGTGAGGGCTTGTGAGTCCTCAACTCACCACAACCCTCCATCTTTTCCATGATGGCTAAATCATATATGTCCATTCTTCTTTAAATTGGAAGGCTTGGTCTCAAATTATGGAGGTTAGACAAGAGTTAGATCATTGTTGCATTCACTCTCTAGCATTCAAGCCATTAACATACTTAGTATTTGTAGCCATTTTGAAACTTTTATTGCATTCACCTACCACTCTCATTACAATACGCATCTCCATTATTGCAATCCTCATCCACTGCCCTCTATTTTGCATCCATTATTGCATGAATTTCCCATCAAAGGAGCATACAACCAAGAATCATCAAAGGGCCAACCAACTCATCAATCAAAGCAAGCAAGGTATAACATTTCATTTCTTTATTGTTTTGTTTGGATTCAACTTTGGCTAATCATTGAGTGTTTGTTAGTGTTTTCTTTATTTGCATTCCATTTTGTTTTGTAGTACTCCAAGTAGAAAAAAACTTGCACACAATTTTATCATGGTACTAATGAGTGTTCAAGTCATTAGACATGCAGGGGGGTTTTTATGCAGATTACATAGGTGACTTGGATAGTCTAAGGTCCACTAGCAGCTATGTATTTACCTTTTTTGGAGGTTCCATGAGTTGGATGGGTAAGAGGCACCCTATAGTTGATTTTTCCACCACTAAATAAAATTATATGGCTGCTACACATGCCTCTAAGGAGGTAGTATGGTTACAAATACTTGGTAATGGAATTGGTTTTGATTGTAGGATAGTAAGGATTAGATGTGATAGTTAGAGTGCTATTTGTTTGGTCAAAAATCCTATGTATCATGCTCGTACTATGAATTTTGATGTTTATTATCACTTTTTGTGAGATATGGTTGAGAATGGTAAGGTATTGATTGATAAGGTTGACACTTTGGAGAATTTTGTAGATTTCTTATGAAGCCAATGACCATGTATAAATTATCTTGGTGCAGGAAGGTCATGGTCCTTGATCACTGTACTTGATTTATTATTCATATCTCTTGGATGTAATTGTAATGTATAATTTCAATTAGGAGAATGTTAGGTTAGGCAACATTTACCTTTCAAACCTATGTCATTTTTATGTCTCCATGTTTCTTGGAAACTATCCTAGGGGACATATGAGAAATGTATTTAATATTGGCATATTGTAATTTCATTTTCAAGAGTAATTTAATATTGGTGGAGGTTACACATCACTAGAGGAAAAAATTATCCCTCCTAGGTGTTCACATTGGGAATGTGAAGGGTTTTCAATGGGGATCCAAGTTTGGAGCGAAATAGGTGTCTATTGGTGTTCCACTTGGAAGTTGAACATACATCAAAGCTTCTTGAAGGTAGAAGTTGAAGAGGTTATGGGTTAGGAACCCATGTTGAAGACTTGTTTACGTTAATTAATTTTATTATCATGAATCTTGGATTTCCAAGGATGGGGCATGGGATTTTACAAGTGGTTCTGGAACCTCTTGTTTCGATTTACCACTGTGGTTTTACCCCCATAAGTTCTATAAATTGGAGCCTTGAGATGGTAGTATCATCTTGTGTTATTTGCGAGTGTATGGAAGCATTTGGGTTGTAGGATAACAACAAGGAAGTACATATAATGGTGTCTCTCTTATGAAGACAAATAATATGCTTTCCCTCTTTTCTCGTGTGGATTTTTTTCCTGAAAGTGTTTCTCCACATTCATATGGTGTCATATTTATTTTCTAATTTTTCTATTATGGTGAATGTGCAATCACATAAATATAATCAGATTTGGTAATCTTTTTTTCAAATTTGAATTCACATACAAAAGAACTAATATTTCATCTTTGTTCCACATTTTTTTCAATAAACCTTAGTGTGACCATTGTACCTTTTTTTAATTATATTAGATTTAATATTATGCAAATATCCCTATGATTATGAGGATTTGACATAATACAAGATGATGTAGAAAAAGGGATAACTTCAACACCCTAGCAAGACCAACATAGTGAATGAAATTTTAAAGCTAATTGACATTTATAAAGTTATCTATAGAGGATTTAAAATGCCACTTATAAACATCCCACAACACTTTTATACATTATTCCCAACCATTGATACCTATATCACATTTAATTAAATTATCCCCTTTCTCTCTAACGCTAAAGTGATTGTGAGTGGGGATAATGGAAAGATCGGTCAAGAGGGACAAACAACAAAAGGGTTAGATCAAATCTTAAAACCAAGACCTGATTGATAAAATTACACCTACTACCAACAAATTGGCAAGCTAGAATAAAATGAAATAAACAAGAAACAAGAAATTAAACCAAATTAAACCCTACTTTTACCTCACCCAAAGATGTAAGTCCTTACTCCATTGTTGAAATTCAAAATTATGCCATGATATGTTGGATTACTCATGCTTATCATAATTCAATTGTGAAAAATATTGGAATATTGATGGCTATGGAGGATTGAGGGTTTGAAGCTTGATTGGAAATAATTAGGTCAATTAGATCAAAACTTTGAGGAGGAGGATTAATGAAGGCTAAAGGATTTTTTATAGATCTCAAGATATTTGATCAACGATTGAGATTGAAAGATGAAATCAATGGTGGAAAGTGATTGAAGGGTGGAGATGCCATGCATGAAGAGGAAAGGTTCACTTAACTTCAAAGCTCTTCCCTAAATTTTAGGAAGATATTTTGAAATATTTTTAGAGGGAGATATTATCAAATTTGAATTTTCTTTGAATTTTAATTTTGGAATACTATATTTGGATGGTATGTGAGACTAAATGAATTAAATAATTTATTTAATTGTGGAAGAAATAAGATAATTAATAAAATAATAAATTATTTAATTATGAGGGATAAGAAGAATTAGTTTTTTAAATAAATAAATAAAAATTATTTTAATTAGGTGGGTGAGAGGAAAATTAGAAATTAATTAAATAATCAAGATTATTTAATTAAAGTGGGATAGGGAAATTTGAAAATTAATTAAATAATATAAATTATTTAATTAAGGTGATGGAGGGGAAAATGGTGAATTAATTAAGTAATTAAAAAATTTAATTAATAGAGGAAAATAGTTTATTTAATTTTAAATAATTTGGAATTATTTAATTAAAATTGATGAAATAGAGATAATTACTGAAAATAATAAAAATGGTGAATTAGAGAAATGTGTGATACATTAGACAATTTTAGGTGTCTAGATTTTTCCCCTCTTTGAGACAATGTACCTAAATTACATTGTTTCAAAGACATACTTTTGATTTGGAAAAAATAGGTAATAATGATGATGCCCCCTCGAGAGTTCCACCAAAAAAAAAAGGTTAGGCTCACAACAAGAAGACGAGATAGGTTCAATGAATAAGGGGATGAAAATCAAGTCTAGGTTGGTGAGAAAAGTGATCAAGATGATGAGGACAGAAGAAAAAAGGATGTACAGGGTGGGACGGGTGGAATCTAAGGTCTTAGGGTCTATATATAGGCCCTCGGAGTCATTTTCACCCCATTTACATAGCCTAGTTGATAGATTTCAAAGCCTTTAGAGAGATTTTTGAGTGAAGATGCTACATATATGGATGTCATTTCACATGCTAAGCTCCATGTAGATTGATTTTTTTAGTTCTAGAGGCCTATCAGACCAACTCCATTGGTCTATATCGAACCCTTTTTTAGTGAGGCACCAATTTTGATAGCAATAAATGTTAAGTCTAAGGCATCAATAAAATATGTCAATCTAGGATTTACTCCTTTGAAAGCTGACATGACACTTTTGAAACCCAATGCAATGCTTTTGATGGTGTCACAACATGTTTGAAAAGACATGTTTCTTTTAAAATTTAGTTTGTATTTGACTTTTGTAAAGTGAAGCATTTGAAAAATAGCTCACAAATGATTTGATAAAGTGACTTTTTTGAAAACAAAATCTCACATTTGACTAGGATAAAGTGATTCTTTTGCAAAAAAGGTCATAATTAATTTAGAGGTCTACAAAATTAGATATTTTTTCAAGTTTTCAACAAAATGATGTTGCGGCCCTATGCTTGCAGACTATTCGAGATCTAATCTTGTCTAGGGAGTGTCAATCTAGAGTATTGGATCAGATAGCTCACCTTAGTCAGATGGATGTTGAGTTCCTAGGAATTGTTGAGTTATTTCATATTGCATGCATTCCTAAGATTCAAGCCCATTGGGCTTTCATGACCAGGATTGTCGAGAGGTGGCACGGTGAGACCTTGTCATTCAGATTCTCGATTGGAGAGGCTAATATCACCCTTGAGGATGTTTGGAGGATTTTCAGGATCTCGATTGAGGTTTCATGAGTTATATATGACACTGACCATGGGTCATAAGTGTTGGAGCAAGTCTTACACAATGATGAACTCACCATTGAGGATGGGGAGATTGAATTGAGACTCTGAGTGGGAGTCTACAATGATCTAATTTTGGTGATTGAGGGGCTTATTTCTAGAGTGATTATGTCAGATCAATAATCCATGGGTTTCTCAGTTAGATGGGGTCATATGCTAGAGAGGATGATGATATTTTTTGTTGTATATTCAAAGGGTTCATGTGTATTGGCCCACCTCTATCATAATATGCATTAGGCGATCTATAGATCGACAACAAGCCTATCAATTAGGGTCATAGTACTGCACATATGGGCATGGGAACACATTGTTGTCACTCAAATAGTTGGATATATTGATTGGGTTGTATGAGACCCTTATGTATATAGATATGATGTTATGTTGGCGTAGAGGCATTTATGATGTTTGGATTACTGAAGGAGGGTCATTGATGAGGTAGATGAGTTCCTCTAGAGGTTGTGGCTATATTGTGAGGCTTGTGTAGATGATCATGGACATCTTCCATACTGTTGACAAAATAGGTGGTTGATCAAATGAACACCTCACATTCTAGAGAGTTACCTTCCTGACAAGGTCAAGAGGCAGTTTGGAGAGGGCTAGGATGTCTCAATTACTAATTACCATACCATGTTTACTCACACAGAACAAAAGATCTACAAGTGAGGACCTATGGTTAGTCCTCAGGTGGTAGTGATAGAGTTCATCCATTTGATGCCAATGCAATGGAAATGGGCCTCAAGTGTAGAGGATACAAGGACCACACTTGACTATGCAAAATGGTGGGCAATGCATGGGCCACTTAGATTCACCCATCCAAGTGGTGAGGAATTTGGTAGATGACGAAGGTGAGACGAAGATCCATCTAGGTCTCATTGAAAACAATAGAGAGGAGAGATAGTTTTCATAGGAGGTGGGGGTGGGAGTCCTGATTAGGGGCACCAACAGGTAATTCACTTTCCATGGTTTCACAAATTTTGTAATAATATTTTCTTTTTGGATTTAAAATTTCACATCTAGCTTATATGCTATGTTTTCATGTTACTTTTGAGCTTCTCTAGTATTATTTTGTTATGACTTGGTCATTTTTTTGGATATATTTGTATGCCTATATGTTTCTTTGTGATAATCATTGTGTATTACCTATAAGATTTATGTTTTCCCTTTACATTGCACTTTTCTTGTGAAATTTTTTCTTGTTTTGGTTTTCATTATTCCAAGTTGGTTTTACATAGACATTGGAAAAATTCTTCCTACTCATAAAATGTTATAAGTTTCTTTAAATAGTCTCATCTTTAATTAAATTTTATCTTTTAATTATAATTTGCATGCCCTATCTTTGCATTCACATTTTTCATGACATGTATTTGCTTCTATATTTTGCATGTGTGTCTACCATAGCAGTTACAAATAAAGCATTTGACAAATTCCTCTATCCTTAAAGCTTTGATGAATGTCCATACCCTATTCCAAAGCTACCATTTTGGTACAAGTCGGGGATGATGGTAGCAAAGGTTGTGGCATTTTGATTTACACCTGTCAATTACGTTTGGTTGAAAGCTTTTAAATCCTATACAACAAACCCATTGCATGCATATCATGTTATTATTACAAAACATAAAGACCACATATTTTTTAGGAATTATGTCAAATGATTTATGTGCCTCATGTTTACTTCTTCATTTGTGTGTATGTTTATTATAAAATTTCTGACTATAATACCATGACAAAAAAAATCTTTTATTTATGTTCCAATAGTTGTTTATTCCTTGATATCGCATAAGTAGGGTAGATGCCAACAAATATTTTTTTGTGTGTGATCACATATTCATGAAGCATTCATATTACAAATATTTCAGGTGTTTAGTTTGTGTTTACAATTTTTTTCTAACATGTCTACCAAACCTTTGCCATGTCTAATTTATCTATAAAAAATAGAATCCATTTGCTTAATCTATTTCTAGCTTCCATGTAGGTTGAGGGGATATTGGCAATGGGTAAGAAGTTGCTTATCCCTATGGAATTTATTCACATGCAAGTTTCTTTGAACAAAATTATCTTCAATTAAATTTTATATTTAATTTCCTATCAGTGTATCACTTGAACCTCTTATGGGTGCAAGTGCTAGTTTTAATTATTGATTGATTGTATAGTTCAACTTTAGAAAATTTAATTATTTCCTTTTTAACCTTGAGAAACTTAGTGAATTATTTGTAGAATATTATTTAATGATTCTTTTGGTGAACCTTAGAATAATGCTTGATTCGAAATATAGTTTAAATTTAGTCAAGGATTGGATTAATGGGTTTAATTAAATATTGAGCTTGATTAAGATGAATGTTAGGTAACTTTATATTATCATTAAATTAGAAATCAAATCAAAGGGTCAGATATAATTTAATAAAGTTTTAAATTTATTGTAAGGTTATAGATTTAATTTTTTAATTTTTGTAAAAGTATTTTGAATTTCCCAAACTATGGTTAAATGCTTGATGATGTGTTGCATTTACATGTTAAGTTTTAAGTGTATATTTTAGTTAACTATTAATTCTAATACAAGTTATAGTTCACTAAATAAATAGAGTATAGATGAAATTTATTTAGGTTGGTTGTGTTAGGCCTTGGGTGGTGCTAGTGTGGCACCACTTCATTATTTCCACATAGTGAACTTTATAGGGGTGTTACACAAGAGTAGGGTCCCCATGATGGTGTCTCTCTTAGGGACACCTATACTTAACTAGGTTAACCCGCCATCTTTTTAGGGTGTGTGTGAAGGTGCACGCACTACCATTCACACTTATCCTATTACCCCACTCTCATGCGGCATGCTTAGGATGAGGTTGCACTAGCAACATCATCTAATGTGAAAGTTTGTCACTGTATCATGCATGGTGGACATATTTAGTGCATTTTATGAGAAAAAAATTATTGGTTATGTTTTTAGTTCAAGCTAAAATTAGGGCATAACAAGAAGGTAGATGATGATGTGTTATAAAAAATAGGTAACTTCTAAAACAAGATGTAGGATGGGTGATTTTATCTTTCCTAGTTGAGAAAGGAAATTTCTTAAGCAATATTGACTAGGTGAACCACAAATTTTGGGAGAAAGTGGATTCCCTAACATGTCTAGGGTTTTCACCTAGAAGGAGAGAGTTCTTTCACATTCAAAATCTAGGGGTTCATTCGAGATTAGGGGTTGAATAGGGGTGTGTTGTGTGTGATAGAATGTGTCTAAATGATGCAAACTACTGAAATGAAAAAATCTAATGAATGTAAACTAATTAAATGCAAAACTATTAAAAACACTATGTAAAATAACCTAAGAATGACCTAAAATGCATGCAAACTATAACAAAACTGAAGGAGGCAGAAGTGGTGCACCTGGAAATTGAAGGTTGATGAAGAGGAGCCCTAGAATCTTTAAAATTATGTTGTTGATGCTGACTAGGACACTTATGCCAAGCTAGGTGACTTAGTCCTACTTCGGGGAAACTTTGTCAGAACCATTTTTGGGGAAATGGGCGTCCAGATCTGCAGAGATCACTTTTCAAGCCTGGCAGTGGGACTAATTCACCAATGTTGGTGACTTAGTCCACTTGGGCCTTTCAAGAATCTTGAGATTGGAATCTATAGCTATCAACTTGTACTTTTGTTCTTGACAAAGACCCGTGTCTGAATCTTTTGAATTTGATTTGCAAGCTTTCTTCAAGCTCCTTTTAGGGTTTGTTGACTTTGGATGATGTGGATGGAAATGTGACACCTTTTAGCACCTTACTCTCTGGCTAATCTTCATACAAACCTACAAAACACCCATTCAAAGAGGGGGAAAACGGTTAGGGTTAGAGAATAGGGGTTTGCCTTAGTCAAACCCCCTTTTGGTAATCAAACCCTAAATGATGAAATGAAATGGAAAGGGAAAGATGATTGAATAACATGCAAATGTAAACACTCACCAAACCCTTGTTGAAGAAGTCTGAAGATATGCAAGTGATCAACTCCAATGGATTGATGCTTGAAGTTCTTAGAGTGCTTGATACTTTCTTGAGAAGATAGAGAGAGAGTTAGGAGATGTTGGGGGGGTTGAAATGAGAAGAAAAACCCTTATTTATACATGTTATTCCCTAACCAAAAATAACACATCACAGGCTGACCTTAGGGTTTTTGAGACAAAATCTCATTGGAATTTTGATTTTTATGCCAAATGGGACTAAGTCACCCAAGGTGGTGACTTAGTCCACTTGGACTAATTTGAGTGGTTGTCAAGAATTAAAAGGTGATTAATGATGTTTAATAGGATTGTCCTTCGAAAAACACTTAAGTAAGACCTATAAGTACATTAAGGGGCCAATTTAACACAAGAAAGGGTGAATTTGTTGATGACAAGCCTAAGAAAGTGTGAAGATGTATTACAACACCTTACAACAGTTTCAAATAAGACTTGGTAAGAGGTAAAAAGGGGTTATTTAGATGAATTATGATGAAAAGGTCTTAGAAAAGTGGGAATATGTGTTACAACACTTCACAACACCTTTGCAAGACACCATTAGGTTGTTATTAATTTGCAAGCGTTTAAGGCTTAATGTGAATGTGTTGGCCACATTACAACATTAAATCTAGGAAAAATCAGTAGGAAAGGCCCAAATGAGTGAAAAGTGTCAAGGCTACACTTTTTTGTGACACATTTAGCCCCCACTTTAGTGAGAGTATGAACTTGCTTCAAACTCACACTAAAGTAGCCAAGACATGCATATCAAGAGGGATCCAAATGCACCCATATTGGCAAGATGAGACAACAATAATTGAGAGGGATGATCAAGCCCTTAGGATCAAGATCCCATGGCAAACCAAACATCAGCACAAAATATCACACAAGAAAGTGATGTGAAAGAGTGAAAAGAGAGGGAAAGTTAGATCAAGCTTCAACCATTTGTCCAGCTAGTTGTGGATCAGATCTAGGCTATTTTTCGGAAAGATGTGTACTCACTCTGAGGTGAAATTTTTTTTGGCTATCCACCGGGTGATAAGGCCAAAAAGGTGAGAAACATACACTCAGGGATAGTATGCACTCACACACACACAAAGGTGGCTATGGGAAAATTCATGTCGTTGGTTGGGCTACCCGCTTAACCATACCAAAGTTATACCTCCTGATAACTTTGATAAGGTGCCACAAAAGACAAGGTTTTGAGCTTCATGATACAAGCGAATCCTCGTATGCTTGGAGCTCATGAACAAGTGCAAGATGGCACCATAAGCATGCAAGTTGTGTTATGCAAGGTGGCCATATATGCAAAATGTAAAATTGTAAAATGAAACATGTAAAATTCAAAATAATGTTCAAAGGAGTCTTTCTTAGTTCATGAGAGGTCTTTGACTTAGGGAACATTGTGTCTAATGTCTCCAAGAGAGGACCAATCAAATAATAATAAATTTGCAACTTAGGGGATGTAGTGTGTCACATCAGGCCGCTAAGAGGAATCTAATATGCTAAGATAGATCACTTTCATGAAGGACATTACACCCAATGTCATCCATAAAGTGGTAAATGCATCATATGAAGTAATCAAAGCTGCACTAGGAACCAATAAAAATAAAAATGCAAAATAAATAATGCCAATGTGTGCCCCCACTTTAAAGGAATCACTACACACTATTTTGTGAGTGATGGCTTTAAAGTAGGAAAAAAGAAAAATGCAAAAATAAAAGAAAGACATGAGAGCTAATTTGGAAAGCCCTATGCCAAGTCATATGTTTCCAACGGAAGTTGTGTCATGTAAAGAAAAAGAAAGAAATAAAATAGAAGGGGTTGCCCCCAAAATGAAAATGCCAAACACATAAGGGAACTATAGATTTGGGGTCAATATGTTCGTTGTTGCAATGTTTGTTTAGAGAGCTTGGAATTTTCATCATCTCCCCAAATACATAGAACTAGAAGGACACAAAGAGGGAAAAAAGGAAGAAAAGGAAAATTTCATTTTGGGTCAACATGGAAGAGACATAGGGTGTCTCGACGCTTTGTATCATCCCCAAAAGGACAAACAAAAGAAAAAGGAAAAATACAAAGAAAAAGAGCCTTTTTGGGTCATCATGAAGGAGACATTATAGTCTCAATGCATTGAATCATCCCCAAAAGGAAGGAAAAAATCAAAAGAACAAGAAAATGAAAAGAAAAAGGAGCCTTTTGGGTCAACATGAAGGAGACATTACGGTCTCAATACCTTGCATCATCCCCAAAAGGAAGGAAAAAACAAAAAATGATGCAGGAGCATCCTCGGTTGCAAGCAATCTTTGCATCAACCAAAAGCATTTGTATTTCATGTTCTTTCTTGCATTACCGGACCAATCTCGATTTCATGTTTCAGCCGAGACTTGCACATTGCATCAAATTTAGGGTTTGGAACCTCTTGGGCCGACGTGAACCTTTTCTAGAGTTGGGAATCAATATATATATGAACTGAGTAGTTCCATTAGGGGAGCAGAGATAGTCCATCATCACATTCAGTAGTATTAGATCATAAATAAGGGTTTCAACCCGCATGTATGACTAGGCTTAGCGTTTAACCTTTATGTATTTTTATGCTAAAAGGAAAGGCATGTTTCCATTGAATAATTGATTAATCATTCCTATATATTCATGTGTGGTTGTCATTCTAATTCTTTGATTTTTTGTTGTGATTACTCTTGCTACAAGGCTATACAATCCTATTCCCAGACCCTTCGACCTTGATTGCACCAAGTGGTATTAGAGTGAGTTTGTGAACTCTAGAGAGAAGAGAAAAGTTGAGAAAAGGAATTCGGTAAGATCTCTATTTGGATAGATCGCCGACTTGAGGCAGCCTACTTGTGTTTTTCAACTGATCATTGATAGTGAGGTAGATGCAAACATGTAGCCAAATCACTAATTTGAGGCATTTGCAGTAGATCCTAGGAAGAGATGTCGCCAAGGAGAATTCATACTACTGTTAATGTTGCTAGAAAGATGGATGAGATGATGGAAATGATATGCACCATGAAAATAAGATTGGATGATGTCAAAGAAGACCAAATAAAGGGCTTAAACCCTAGACCTAATGAGGAAAGTGATGATGAAGAAGTTCAAGTTGTAGACCAAGTTGAAGAGATTATAAGAGAGGAAGAATCAGATTAGGTGAAGATGTTGAAGGCTATTTCAAAAATAGGGAAGTGGCCTAGAATGGATATTGCAAACTATACCAGCAACCTAAACCCTGAGGAATTGATTGATTGGATAAATGACATTAAGGAATATTTTGAATATGAAGAAATTGAAGATCCAGAGAAAGTAAGATTTGCAAAAACTAAGCTAAAGGGACATGCTACAATATGGTGGAAGAAAGTTGAATTGGAAAGAAATAGAAAAGGCAAATAAAATATTATGAAATGGGATAGGATGGTGACGAAATTGAAGAACCAATTTATACCTGTAGACTATGAGTTGGAGCTACTGAAGACATTGCAAAACTTGAGACAAAAGGAGAAGACAATAAAATAGTACACAAAATAATTCCATAAGATCATTATCAGGACCGAACACAGTGAAGCAAGCAAGGAGAAAGTGGCAAGATATATCGATTGGCTAAGGATGAACATCCAGGAAGATTTGAGTCTAGTAAGGATGAATTTGATAGAAGAAGCATATCAGTTTGCACTAAGGGTAGAGAAAAAACTAAACAAAAGACACAAACAAAGACAGAGAGGAAGAGGAAGTATATTTCAGAGAGGAAGATCACATTCTAGAGGAGAAAGACCATATGGAGAAAAAAACAAGGACAAAGACTCATACCGCAAGGAAGAAAATGATTCCAATACATCAGAAGAGGAGAGATGAAAAAAATTATTATCGGCAAAATAGAGGAGCTTATAATTCTTACCGTAATGATGGATACCGGAAAGATGATAAAGGATATGACAAAAGAGTTTTCAAAGGAACCTATTTTAAATGTGGAGGAAAAGGACATAGAGTATTCGAGTGTTGCCAAGAAAGTAAGAAGATTGAAAATAATACAAGAACCGGCTATGCAGAGGAAGAACCGGAGAGAACACCAAGTTTCAAAGGGAGTCCTGAGAAAGGAGAATCATTATTCATGAGGAGAGCATTGTTCCAGAAGAAGGAGGAACCTAAGGAAGCACCATAGAGGAAAAGTTTGTTCTGAACTATATGAAAAGTAGGAAGTAAATGTTGCAAAGTTATCATTGATAGTGGCAGTACAGATAACCTAGTTTCTGAGGAATGGTGACAAAGTTGAATTTGGAAAGGAGAAAACATCTGAAAACTTATATGATTTCCTAGATTCAAGATGAGCACAAGATACTAGTAAGTGAGCAATGCCTAGTGAAATTCAAGATAGGATCATATCATGATGAGGTACTGTGTGATATTATGTTGATGGATGTATGTCATATGTTGTTGGGTAGACCTTGGTAGTATGATAAGAAAGCTATACATAATGGGAGAAAGAATAAATATACCATAACATCATAAGGAAGGAGAATCACCTTAAAACCTTTAGAAGATGAACCTAAAAGTGAAGTATTTGGTATAGCTAGAATCAATCTAGTAGATGGAAGGAAATTTTTGGATGGATTGAGACATGAGAACTTGTGTTTTGTTTTGATTCCAAGAAAGCATGGAAACCCAGAAGAAGAAGGACTAGTGGAGAAGGAAGTCACTACACTACTGACAGAGTACCATGACCTTGTATCAAAGAATATGCATGAAGGATTACCATCGATCCGGAGTATCAATCATCATATTGATCTTATTCTCGGAGCTAGTTTTCCTAACAAAGCTACACACTAGATGATACCAGCAAAAAATACAAGAACTATTGAAGAAAGGATTGATCAAAGAAAGTATGAGCCCATGTGCGGTACCAACTGTACTTGCACCTAAGAAAGATGGAGAATGGAGGATGTGTACATATTCAAGAGCTATCAATAATATTACAGTGAAGTATAGATTCCCATTGCCTAGGATGGATGACATAATGGATAGTTTGAGTGGAGCAAAGTATTTTACTAAGATAGACCTGAAGAGTGGATACCATCAAATCAAGATTAGAGAAGGAGATAAATGGAAAATAGCTTTCAAGACAAATGAAGGATTGTATGAGTGGTTGTTCATGCCAATTGGACTAACTAATTCACCTAGTACATTTATGAGGTTGATGACTGAAGTTTTGAAGAAATTCTTGGGCAAGTTTGTCATTTTTTATCTGAATGATATTTTGATTTTTTGTAAGACTAAGGAAGAACATCTGGAGCACATCAGACAGGTATTTCAAAGGCTGAGAGAAGAGAAGTTGTTGATAAATATCAAGAAGTGTAGTTTCATGAAGAGAGAATTGGTATACTTGGGATTTGTGATATTTGTAGAAGGATTGAAGATGGACCTTGAGAAGGTCAGAGCAATAGTTGAATGGCCTACACTTGTGAATGTTGGAGAGGTAAGATCATTTCATGGTCTAGCAACATTTTACCAGAAGTTCATCATAAACTTTAGTAGTATTTGCACACCTATGATAGAAACAATGAGAGGTGACCGAAAGGAATTCAAGTGGACATTAGGATCATAAAGGAGTTTTGAGTTGTTGAAGCATATGGTAACAAAACAACCTGTGTTGGCATTACCAGACTTTGATAAGGTATTTCAAGTAGATTTTGATGCTAGTGGAAGTGCAATAGGAGTTGTATTAAGTCAGGAAGGGAAACCAGTAGCTTATTTCAATGAGAAATTGAATGATTCTAGGAGAAAATATTCAATTTTTGATCAGGAGTTCTATGCAATAATACAAGCCTTGAAGAAGTGGAGACATTACTTGTTATCTAAGGAATTTTTTTTGTATACAGATCATAAAGCTCTACAATATTTGAATAGTCAAGGAAAGTTGAACCAGAGACACATGAGATAGGTAGAATTCTTGCAGAGTTACACATTTATATTGAAGCACCAGAGTGGAAAATCAAAAAAGGTTGTAGATGTATTGAGTAGGGGAAGGAATTTGTCGACAGAAATGAGAATTGAAGTATTGGGTTTTGAAGAATTGAAGCATATGTATGAGGATGACATTGATTTTTCTGAGGCACGGAATGCTTGCAAGGCACCAGTAGAGACAGACAAAAGCAAATGGTTGGAATATTTCATTCAAGAAGGTATTTTGTTTAGGAACAACCAGCTATGTATTCCTAGAATTTTAATGAGGGAGAAATTGATCAGGGAAAAGCATTGTGGAGGACTAGTAGGACATTTTGGAATTGATAAGACCATGGCATTGGTGAGTGAGAACTATTTTTGGCCATAGTTGTATAAGGATGTTAGGAATTATGTTCAAAGTTACAGAATTTGCCAAGTTGCAAAGGGAAACAATTAGAACACTAGAATGTATACACCATTGACAATACCAGAGAGACCATGGGAAGATATCTGCGTGGATTTTATGTTGGGATTACCTAAGACATCGAGAGGATTTGATTCTATATTTGTGGTTGTGGACAGGTTTTCTAAAATGGCACATTTCATACCTTGTAAGAAGACTAGTGATGCAGTGCATGTTGTAGACCTATCTTTCAAAGAGATTGTGAGATTACATGGACTACTAAAGAGTATAGTATTAGATAGAGACACTAAGTTCATTGGCTATTTCTAGAAGGCATTATGGAAGAAGATAAAGACGAATTTGAAGTATAGTTCAACATTTCACCCACAGATAGATGGACAGACAAAAGTGTTAAATAGGAGTTTGGGAAACTTGTTGAGATTTTTAATTGAAGGTAAAGAAGGAAATTGGGACTTGATATTACCACAAGCAAAATTTGCATACAACAATTCAATAAATTGGAGCACTGGAAAGACACCATTCAAAATTGTGTCAGGACAACAACCCAAAGGAGTAGCAGAATTAAGAGATGTCAGTAGGGAGAATAAAAGGAGTGTGGAGGCAAAAGAATTTGTAGGATTCATGGAGACAATGCATACTCAAGTCAGGGAGAATTTGGATAAAATGAACAAGATGTATAAGGCAAGAGTAGATGGAAGATGAGACATAAGGAGCTTGCAGTAGAAGAGGAAGTCATGGTATATCTGAGGAAGGAGATATTTCCTGTTGGAATGTATAACAAGCTGAAGATGAAGAAGTTTTGACCTTGTAAAATCATCCGGAAGTTTGATTCTGGAAATGCATACGAAGCGGAGCTGTCGAAGGAATTTGGCATATCACCTATATTCAATATCACAAACCTATACTAGTATCATGAAGGATGATTACCAGAGGACAGAGAAGTTTTACCAAACCAGATAGCACATCATCTGGAGGAAATTGAGGAAGTTTTAGACAACAGAATTGGATACAAAACTAAAGGAAAGCAGTATAGAGAGTACCTAGTCAAATGGAAAGAAAGATCGGAGGAAGATTCATCGTGGATTTCTCAAGCTGAGGCAAATTGCATTGGTTTTCGTCTAGCCCCTGAAAAGTGAGAGGCTTTTTGGGTCAACATGAAGGAGACATTACAGTCTCAATGCCTTGCATTGTCCCCAAAAGGAAGGAAAAAAGAAAAAGAACAAGAAAAGGGAAAGGAAAAGGAGCATTTTGGGTCAACATGAAGGAGACATTGTGGTCTCAATGCCTTGCATCATCCCAAAAAGGAAGGAAAAAATAAAAATGATGTAGGAGCATCCCCGGTTGCAAGCAATCTTGCATCAACCAAAAACATTTTCATTTCATGTTCTTTCTTGCATTATCGGACCAGTCTTGATTTCATGTTTTGGATGACACTTGCATGTTGCATCAAATTTGGGGTTTGCAATGTATTGGGCAGACACAGACCTTTTCTAGAGCTGGGAACCTATATATATATATATATATATGTATTGTGTAGTTTCATTAGGGGAGCAGAGATAGTTCATCATCGCATTCAGTAGTAGTAGATCATAAATAATGGTTTTGACCCGCATGTATGACAAGGCTTAGCGCCGGATCTTTCTGTATTTGTAAGCCAAAAGGAAAGACGTATAGAAGAATGAAGGTACAAATAGAAGAATGTCACAAAGAGAGAGAACATCAAACAAAACAATACGAGGGAAAACATTACATACAAACAAACACAAAAAATAAAGAGAAAGAGACTAGTAAGGTAAATTCTCATCAACTATCAAGCAATTCATCCGCCTCCCAACCTTGTTCAGTGTAAAGTGTGGGTGGGCGACTAGCTAGAGGGACAACAACAATTGGAGAACTAGCATCAAGATCAATGCTCGTCCAAGGAGAATTTTCATGCAAGCTCATGGAAGAGGATAATAATGTGTTTAAAGTGTTATACACTTCTTCATCTATTTTAGCAATCTCCTCATCATCGTCATCCAAATTAAGGATAATAGGAGGGTGGATGGAAATATCAGTGGAAGCATGCAATTCTGGAGGGGATGGAGGTATAGGATCATGTTGTGGTAGTCGGGGAGGAGGGTTTTCATGCATTACTTCAGGAAAGGGTGGGTTTGATTTTCATTATTTTCTTCATGACATGAATTTCAAGAAAGATCACGACAACGACACCTACTCTCCCTAGCTCCTCTATTTCTTTTGATTCGATTGTCAAGTTGTGTCTAGGGAGGAGCGGATTAATCAACCATAGGATTGTTTTCATACCAAGGGGAAGGAATGGAAGAAACCATGGTACGTTGGTCATTCACTTTCTCCTTGACTTTATAAACCTATTTCATGCAAGGAGGCAGGATGGAATTACTGTCATGATCTCTAGGCCTCTTTGATGATGTAGAGTAGGTTTCAAGTATTGTTTGGTTAGGTAGGTCCAATTTGGGTTGCAGCATAGTTTTGTCAATGATTGGAAGTTTCAGAAGTGGATGGGGACATGTTGTGAAGAGATAGTTTGGATATTTTCTTTTCCTTAAACTTTTGATAGGCAATGAAAAATAAATCTCTTCAAGGGATGATGGGTTCCATGAGCTTGTGCCAAAGGCTTCTGAAGAAAAGTTGGTGAACAGTGAATATATCATTGTCAAAGGGAAACTTCAAACATTTATGAATGACCAAATGGACCGCTTTCATTGAACGAAGCCATGGATGGCCTAGTCACAAGTGAAATTGATCTGACTACAAGATGATAGAGAATGTAACGTCCAATATCTTAAGGCCTATTTGTAATGGGAGGGCGATTGATTCGATTGTAGGGAAAGAAAAACCATTATGTGTTTTAATCCATGCATTAGGTTTATTATAATCATCTTGATAAAGATCATGCAATACTAAAAACTCTGTCATGATCACATTCTCTCCATAGGAAAGATCTATTAATATCCCATTAGTGGGCTTATCATAGATGCAGCCAACTATGTAAAGAGGACTATCGGGGAGATTCTTAAGTATGTCTTGAGAAGAAAAAGTGATATCAAGAGATGTTTTAGGTTGGCCCTTATGAGGGATAATGTCTATCGCACCTACCATTTCATCCATAGGCTTGACATGGGTCACATGTGGAAGAGGATCAGAATGTTAATCATTTGTATCAACATTCATAACATCATTTTGTGAATTTTCACTAGCTTTGACAAATGAAACATTATGTTTAGGCATGGGATTGGTGAAGATTTGAAAATTTTGGTTGGGAGGGGCTATAGACTTATTGCCTTTATCATGAATACCAACAATGGATAGACGGACCGAATCAATGAGGCCTTGAACAAGGTGCTTAAGACTCTTACATTGTTCGATGCCATTTCCATTTTGTCGATGAAAATAGCAAAAAGTGTTGGAGTTAAAGGATGGAGGTAAGGGCTTATTAGGATCGGGTGCATGGAAAACAGGTAAGGTAATAATTTTTTGTTGTAAAATTTGGGTCATTGTATTATGGAGGGTATCAGGTAAAGGTGTAAATTTTTGTTTGGGATCTCCATAATTGAAGGGCATTGCGGTCTTAATAGATGATATTTGATTATTGACAAGTGGAGGGGTTTTTTTAGGAGGGTTGAATTGCAAAAACCCTTTATTTTGCTTTTGAAATGGCTAAGAGTTGGTTTGGTTGGTAGTGTTGAATTTATCAATTCGACTAGAAGTGGATCGTATATCACGACTACTAGTCGAGTTGTGATAATCATAGAGTGTTGTGCATAAATGCATAAAGGAAGGGAATTTCATCGTGGTGAGTTTGTCTTGAAGGTGTGTTAGCAAGTTTTCAATAAACATCTTTTGTAGATGGGGATCGGGGATCTTGACATCAATTTGGGAATAAAGCGATTTGTATCGTGAGATAAAATTTGTTATCTTTTCGTCATTGTTTTTCTTACATCTCATCAAATCAGCCAAGGTCTTTTTGAGGATTCATGTGCATTTGGAAATGTTCTATAAAGGCATCAACAAGTTCATTGAATGTACGAATTGAATTGTTCGGTAAAGAAGAAAACCAATCCAAGGCAGTGTCTTTTAAGGTCCTGGGAAATAGTTTAGCTAACAATTCATCATCAAGAGAAAAGTCACTACACAAAGTAGTGTAAGCATTAACGTGATTAGAAGGATCAACATTCCCTCCATACTTCTCAAATATAGGTATTTATATTCCTTGTGGCATTGGGGTTTGCAGGATTTCCAAGGACAAGGGATTGTTGTGAACATAGTATGTGGGTGAACCATTCTGATTTTGGTTAATGGTGGAGATTTGTTGTTGCATGGATGAAACGGTCTAGAAAATTTATGTGATGAGAGGATTGGTATAAGTGGTGTTAGGTGGAAGAGATAGTGGTGATGGGTTGAATGTAATTGTGGGGAAAGTGAATGGAATGCTAATGGAAGGTATGGTAGAAGAGGATAAAGCATGTGATGCCACATAGGAGGTAGGGATACTAGTAGGAATACCAAGGGAAGTAATCACATTGTGAACTTGTTACACAATTGTTTTTACATTAGGAGAGGCATAGGTAGGAATGGAAGCTATTATTGAGGGAGGAGGAGTTTGAGGTCCTCATTGGCTAACCACCATGTTTGTTGGGTGAGAGACACTAGAAGTGGAAGGAACATGTTTTTGGTATATCTCAATGATTTTCTTCACAACATCTATACCTTCATCACTGTCAAGCATGTGGTGGATATTTTCTATAGTAGGAATGGAAATAGCGGAAATGTTCTCCAAACTCACTTGATGTTGGAGGTCTACTAAGTCTACATAAAGGTGAAATATCTTGTCGTGGGGGATGTCATAAGGTTTTTGTGTGGAATGCAAGGAGTTGCTAAGGGTGGTTTCTAGGCCTAGTGCACTATTATCGATACTAGGAGTGGAAGCCCGAGAGAACCCAAGATCTACAACAAGAGTATTATCGTGAGATGCCATGATTCTTGAGCTTCATCTCACTAAGGTATCAGCAATAGGACAAACACTCATGCAAATTTTTCTAAAGGTGGGGTGGATGCAAATGCAATGTAAACAAAGGACAGTAAAATGCTTATAACTAGGATTCTAGAGAACAATATAGAAATGCAAAAATAGAAAACAGAAGTATAGAAAATGCTCTGAAAATGCCAGAAATTAAAATGTCAATGGTGCAAGTGGACTAAGTCCCAACAGTGATATTTTTGCAGTTTTTAGGATTTTTGACTAGTGTTTATGATGTTTAGGATTTTCCAATGCAAGTATAGAATTAAAATGCAAAAAAAAATAATGGATTTTTCAATGATAATGTAATGCAAATATCCAAGCTAAATGAACTTTTCACTAATGCAATTGTTATAAACCCTAGAATGCCAAACAATGCAAAACCCTAATACAATGCAAGCTATTTCCTAAGATGCAAATGCAAAATCATAAGTGAAAAATAAGTGTTCTAAGGACGGGTTCACCAAAATGAACCACAAATTTTGGGAGAAAGTGGATTCCCTAACACTTCTAGGGTTTTCACCTAGAAGGAGAGAGTTCTTTCACACCCAAAATCTAGGGGTTCATTCAAGATTAGGGGTTTCATAGGGGTGTGTTGTGTGTGATAGAATGTATCTAAATGCTACAAACTACTAAAATGAAACTATCTAATGAAAGTAAACTAATGAAATGCAAAACTAATGAAAACACTATTTAAAATGACCTAAGAAAGACCTAAAATGCATGCAAATTGTAACAGAACTAAAGGAGGCAGAAGTGGTGAACCTGGAAACTGAAGCTTGATGAAGAGGAGCCTTGCAATCTTCTAGATTCTACTGTTGATGCTGACTGGGACACTTACGCCAAGTTGGGCGACTTAGTCCTGCTTCAAGGAAACTTTGTCGAAACTAGTTTTAAGAAAATGGGTGTCCAAATCTACATAGATCACTTTTCAAGCCTAGTAGTGGGACTAATTCACAAATGATGGTGACTTAGTCCACCTAGGGCTTTCGAGAATCTCGAGACTGGAATCTGTAGCTATCAACTTGTACTTTTGTTCTTGATAGAGACCCGTGTTTGAATCTTCAAAATTTGACCTGCAAGCTATCTTCAAGCTCCTTTTAGGGTTTGTTGACTTTGGATGATGTGGATGGAAATGTGACACCTTTTAGCACCTTACTCTCTGACTAATCTACATAAAAACCTACAAAACACTCATGCAAAGAGGGGGAAAGGGTTAGGGTTAGAGAATAGGGGTTTTCCGTAGTCAAACCCCCTTTTGGTAATCAAACCATAAATGATGAAATGAAATGGAAATGGAAAGATGATTGAATAACATGAAAATATAAACACTCACCAAACGCTTGTTGAAGAAGTCTGAAGATATGTAATTGATCAGCTCCAATGGATTGATGCTTGAAGTTCTTAGAGTGCTTGATGCTTGCTTGAAAAGATAGAGAGAGAGTTAGGAGATGTTTGGGGGTTGAAATGAGAAGAAAAATCCTTATTTATACATTGTATGCCCTAATTCCCTAAAAATAACACATCACAGGCCGACCTTAGGGTTTTGGAGACAAAATCCCACTGGAATTTTGATTTAATTTTATTTTTTTATGCCAAATGGGACTAAGTCACCCAAGGTGGTGACTTAGTCCACTTGGACTAATTTGAGTGGTTTTAGGAATTGAAAGGTGATTGATGATGTTTCACAAGATTGTCCTCTGAAACACACTTAAGTAGGACCTATAAGTACATTAAGGGGCCAATTTAACATAAGAAAGGGTAAATTTGTTGATGACAAGCCTAAGAAAGTGTGAAGATGTATTACAACACCTTACAACACTTTGAAATAAGACTTGGTAAGAGGTAAAAAGGGGTTATTTAGATGAATTATGATGAAAAGGTCTTAGAAAAGTGGGAAGATGTGTTACAACACTTCACAACACCTTTGTAAGACACCAATAGGTTGTTATTTATTTGCAAGCATTCAAGGCTTAATGTGAATGTGTTGGCCACATTACAACATTAAATCTAGGCAAAATCAGGCCAAAATCCATAGGAAAGGCCCAAATGAGTGAAAAGTGTCAAGGCTACACCTTTTTTGCGACACACTAAGATTATTTGACTAATTAAATTAGTATAGACCAAGTTCCTAAGATAAATTTATCTCAAGTGATAGGATGATTTAGATTTTGCAATTAAATTGCTTCATAATATAGGAAAATTTCTTAAGCATACAAGAATTGAGGATAAGATAGGATATATGGAGTTTGATTTTTTATTCATATTAAAATTAATGATGATATGAGTTGATTTTGAATGTTTTTTAGGTGATATGAGTGATTTTATTTTATACCTATATTTGGAGGGTAAATATTTTATTTGGAAGGAATATGTTAGGGGTTAGGATGATGTTAGGATAGGGATGCAAATGATGGTAATATAACTAAGGTTTGGGCTAGATGGATGAGATTGGATTTGAAAGGAAATATGATGTTATGATAGGGATGTAAATGATAGTGTTAGACCTAAGATTTGTGTAGGATGAATTGGACGCTAGATTTGAAATACAATATGATGTTATGATAGGGATATAAATAATGGTGTTGAACCTAATATTTTGGAAGGATGACTTGGATGTTGGATTTAAAAAATGTATGATCTTAGGATAGGGATGTAAATGTGATTCCTTGATATATGGATGAATTCTAAAAGGATGTTTTGGATGTGACTTAGGTTATGTGGTTTGGAATGTTAGTGAGAGGGGATAGGTGATATTTTGATGGATGAACCCTAAATAGTGATTGCTAAGTATGATCTAGGGTTATGATTGTGGTGTTATTATTTGAGATACAAAATCAAATAGGTATATGGATGATCCTAAAAAGGAGACTATTGTTTATGGATTTTGGAATTTGTTTAAAAATGTAGTATGGAGTGGATGGCCTTCGGATGTAAAGTATTATTATTCCTAATAGATATGGAATGGGGTTGATGGGTGCAGATGGTTTTTTAATGTAAAATTTTATTTGGAGATGGTTGACACCTAAACATTAGCAAGAGGATAATCCTAATATAAGAAAACCAAAATACCAAGATTTTTTTATTTATTTATTTTTATTTTTTTGGATTTTTGGTATAAGTCTGCAAACATGCACTTGGTATTCACAACACATAACAAAGAATACACATTAACAATCCTAAAAACATTCAATATAAATATTTTTCTTAGTTGTAGGCCCACCAATATGTCTTGTCCAAGCATTATATGGGCAAGTCCTATGTTAGGGAAACTAACTAATTTTTATCACCAAAGACCACTCATAATGCCATGAGAGGAGAGCACGCATAGCATACACATCAATTTTGGTGGGAATAAAGTAACTTCCTAGGACTAACTGTGTATTGGTATATTACAACCAAGTATGGTTGAAAGGTATTAATTATGGGTACATAATCTATAAAAATAACTTGGTCCATTGTGTAGGGATCCAAACTAAATTTCTAACACCTAGAAAAACTAAGAAATATAATCAATGATGTAAAAGTTACATGAGATTTAGTGCAAGGTGATTTATAAGAAATTCTAAATAGAGTGGGGGAATTCTACTCCCCTATGGTTTGGCTCATAGTCATGCATTTGAACATCATTTGAGAATTTTATTGGGAATTTAAATAAATCCCCCTGTTACCAAGGCTAAATGATCCTACAACCAAGGGTTAAACTTCTAGTGGAGCTCCTAGTTTTCCATATGAATAGGAGCTAGGGTTTTATACAAGATTATTAAGAGAAAAAATTATTAACAAAATAATAAAATAAAATATAGATCAAACCATGTGCATATTCTAATTATACTACATAGTATATTATGAATGGGTCGTATGATATATACATGGTAGTGATTGTATATATGCTATATTTATTACATGTATCTCCAATTTTTATCACCAGTAGCACTATGTATATAACCAGATTGTGTAATTGTGTATGTATGATTGTACTTCACTATGTACATATCTCTTATATCTCACTAGTAGCATTATGTGTATATCACTAGATTATGTTATTACATATATACATTGGTAGTGAGTATGTATATGTTAGTAATGATTTGTATATACTAATAGAAATTTTTGTGTATATACCAAAAATCCTAGATACCTTTGTGTATCTCCTTATGTACCTATGGCCTATGTGTATACACCTATAGAGATCATATGAATATATGTCAAAAGATCAAAAATTATAGAACAATATGACTACATAGGTTATGTATGGTTGTACTACTAGGTTTTTTAGGGGGTCTAATTTTTTTCAAATTGCACAATAGAAAAAATATAGAAAATCATATGTCAACATTCTATTTTCAATTTCCTTGAATGAAATTATTATTTTCATTTTGTGATAGGAGATGATGGAACCCCTGAAAAAATTATGGTTTCATTTCTAAATTTTGCAAAATTCAGCCAATTTTAAGTATTTGGGCTTAGGGTTTTGCCCACTGTTATTGCCTTTGGGTTTTGTTGTCAAGATCTCTCCTAAAAAATCCTTAGGTCTTAGCCATTGTTAATGTTATGATCCATCATTGACCTTCTATTTCCCATCCTCATTCATGTTAAAACGTCTTGAACCATTAAAACCCTTGAATTTATCAGCCCCTTGTGCCTAGGTCCGAAGCATATTTTATTTTATAAGGTTGTTTGATCAACCTTATTTGGCCTTTACATCCTTTGAAGTAATATGTTTTAAGTCCTTTAAGGCCTTTTTATACATTGTCCTAAGCGGTGTTGTTTCCTCAATTCAACTTATGCACATGTGCAAATTATTTCACTAAGACCCACCCATCACCTTTTCCCATCGCTCATCATGGATTGCTTCGAGAATGTTTGATTCATATCCACGATGCGCGATGCTTGAATTTCCCTTTGTATCGCTGGAGGTTTCAACTATCGCTAATTTCTCTTGAACTTTGAGTTTTGAATTAGCGATGTGCAATGACCTCAGGACTCTATGTATTACTTTCCATCACTCATCATGGATAGTTGTGCACTTGTCTTGTTCATATTGGCGATGAGCGATGAGGTCCCTAATCCTAATGATTTTTTGATGTTGTAAAATGGTGAATGAGTGATATTTTGTGTCATTGATCTTGAAGGATGGTGAATGTGGCTTGATCTAGTTCCATCATTTATTTCCATCCATCGTTGATGTGATCTAAGATTTGAAACATAAATCAGCAACGTACGATATAAGGTGAGGATTGGCAAGGGTGGAAGGTGATCCAATGGTCATGATATCATCATGCCAATGCTCCTATTGATGATCAAAATTTGGAAAGTGAAGGTCGATCCGCAACAAGAAATGGGATGTTTGAGGGAATATTCTTTCATTTTCTGGCTCTTTGTACCTCACCAATGTAAATGAAAAGGCACAAACCAGGATGGTGATGCATGACGATTGTTAGATTAAAGATGACTAATGAAATTAAGGGTAAACGTGGAAACTTTATGAGGTGGTATCACTATTTTTAAGGTATAAGTTGTAAAATCTAGAAGTGATTCTTGAGGATCACTATTGATGGTGTTTTAAATCTAAAAAGATCGACGACCCAGATTCAAAATTGAATGGCTAATTTTTCAGCTCGCTTGCATGATGCTCTCCTTGATCATTAATGGCTACACGTTCCTGATTTTTCTAATTAATGTAGATTGTCTATCATTTTATCTCACCATTTGTAGCCATAAAGAATTGAGAAGTGTGAGCCAAAGAGGAAGTGTGTGAGTCTTATTCAAGTGCTATCTTGGGTAAGTTGATTTCCATATGAGCTTTGTTTGAGTCATGCATTAGTTGGTTTTAGAGTTTCATATTTTGGGATAGGAGGTGTTTTGATTGTCTGTAATTGTCACTGGGGCTATTAGAAATTGTCTGGGTTTGAGGGTTTTCTTTCCTACAAGTTCAATTCAAGAGCTTAGGCCGATGAGTCCTCCCGTGATTAAGATTATCTATTCCTTACACCATCCCCTATAAGAATGAGTATGCCCACTGTGTCTCTCAACCCGGTCTGAAGGTCTAGGAGACTCAATCTACTTGAGTCCCAAGATGATGCACATGATACTGAACTTGGCATGCAAGAAGCTCTTGTAACACCAAGGGAGAATAAATCTCATAGGAAAACTAAGAAGGGTGGTGTCGAAAGTACCTATAATTTGAGGAGTCAGGTTGTTTCAAAAGAATTAGTCAATATTAGAAAGAAGGAATTAGTTAAGCCTAAGAAGAAAGCAAAGAAGAAGAATAAGGATTAGAAGGCTTATCTAGGAAGGCACAACTCCCCCATTGATATTTCTGATAGCCCTTCGGGTGATGGAGGAGATACTGACCCAGAGTATGGCCATTCCCTACTTTCTCTGGTGCCATATGAGGATTTTGATGAGGGAGGAGTAGCAGCTTCTCCAGTTTTAGCATGAACACGGAGTGGGAAAGCATAATATAATGCTTATGAATCAGAGTAGCATCTCGAACTTGTTTTTGTTTTTGATGACACCATTGCCACTATAGTAAACTCATCCTCTTCAGCATGAATATGTTTTTTTGTCTTTGGTGTTGATGCGGAAATCTTTCTAGCTTGTGTGATGGAGAGGTGTTGGACTTCGTGTCTTCGATGGAAAATATGCCTTTTTTGATTAGTATGTAAGTTTTTGCCTCAAGTGTTGGTGGAGAATCTTCTTTGGTTGACATGAGCAAGGGATTTTGGTGCTTCTACAACAATAAATGACACATTTTGGAAGGCAGGTCAGTTTTCTTCAATTGACTACATGGGGTTTTGTCTTTTGCTTTCCCTTGTTCTAAAATGATTAAATGTAACCGTCTGGGTGGTATCTAAACCTAAAATGAAATCTGTGCAAAATGAAATGTAATTGAAATGGAAATTTGACCTTAAGCTTGTTGCTCCCATTCTTCTATAAATGGAATATTAGGTTCAAGTTTGGAGTCTCAAAATGGTCTAAGTGGGACAACTTTTCTCATGAAAGAGCAGATTGTAAATTCATGCATAGATGAATATGTTTGTAAGGATTCTAGGGCAGGAGTTGGTTTGTAATGATCTCAAATAGTTTTATAGTAGCTATAGTTTATAAATGAAAATGATAGTTCCAAGATACATTCTCTCCTATGTAGTTTTCTTCCTAATTATAAATGAAATGGTTAATGATCTTTTCATTTATCTTCAATTGTTTTAATTGAATGAGTGATTTTATTTTTGTTTCAATTCAAAGAACTGATTAAATTCTAAAGTAAGGTCACAAATTTGAGAGGAAAGAAGAGCATAGGATTTATAAGTAGTTGTGTTTTGGGCACAGTGAGTTGAATATTGTAATGCAGTATATCAATAGCCCATTAATTACTGATTCAAATAGCTAAAGTATTATTGGTTATTATGAATATGACTTCATTATCCCAAGACAATGCACTAGTCTTTTCATTTGGTTATCTTGAAGATAAGTAAGTAAGTTATGCAAATGACCAAGGGCTTGAAATGAGAATGAAAATCATCTAAAAACACCTTCAATTGCCATGTACCAATCTAAAGTACCATCTTATTCCTTATAATAGATAGTAGTTTGTTTAAAGGTTGGCCAAATATTTAATGAATCTATCTATTTGTCCTCTATAGGAATTTATCTATGTGTAGAAATTTTCTTGATCAAGTGAATATCACATGAACATAGTAGGAATTACTCTCTTGGGTTTCACAGAGCCCAAAGAGTATATTAAGGGCCTTGAAACCCTTTCTTGTGCGTTGGCCAATCCTTACCCTTGCTAATTATTAGGTTTTGGAAGATTCATAGGTAAGTGGTAAGATTAAGTTTGGTTCTAAAAAATAACCAACAGGAGACACCTAGAACAAATTGAATCCTAGGATCACCTCAAAAAGGAATGCACTTGCAAGATCAAACTCCCAAAAACTCAAAAGCACTAGTGTTTGATGTCTAATAAGTGTATTTCGTGTCAAGCTCACCAAAATGAATGCATGCAAATTAGAATTAAAAACCAAGCATCAAATAAAAAAAATAAAACACTCAAATCCTACATAGGAAAAACTCAAATCAAGCTTAATATGGATTTTCACTCATTTTGGAATATTGGTGTGCAACTTTCCAACATAACAACTACATCCCAGCATTAATTTTTCCTTGGAAAAGGGCTGCCCTAAACTCTGGGTGGAGGGTGACTCTCTAAACATATTCAATTTCCTACATGGCATCCAAAATCCTAGTTGTTCTATCAATTAGTTGATTTAAGGATTCTATAATGATGTTAAGATCATGTGAGGAAATTCAAGTTTCTCACATCTACCAAGAGGGCAACTCATTAGCTGATTTTTTTGCTAATGAGGCTGCTAGAAATAATGAGTACAATTCATGGGAGGAGTACTCTATCCTTCCTCAGGGAGCTAAGGTTTTAATGAGAAATAATGGATATGGTTGATCATATTTTCTAGAGTTATTTTATCGTGTGTTCATGCATTATTGCCACATGTTTTGTGGGTATCTCTTTGCTTAGTGGCTCTCAGTTGAGTGTCTCCATCTGAGGGTCTCTGTTACTAGTTTTTGTAAAAATGGGGGGTGACCAAAGTAGAATTGAACCCCATTCATGCATGAGTTTGAGGAAGAAGTGGAAAATTTGGAGGATCCTTGAGCATGGTAAATTTATGCCTTTCTTGGAAAGGCTTCATGGTCACGACTACAAAGCTTCAAAGGAGTTTGTTTCTTGTTGGAACAATCATAAACTTCAGATTAAGGGAATGGTTTTTGAGATAAATGAGGAGTTTATTGTTGGTGTTATGGGGTTTCCTATTGTTGGTCACAAATTCTTCAAAGACAAGAAAATAAATGAGGAGGTTGTGGCTCAATTCTTTAAGTATAATGAGCAGAAGAAACTTATCAAGTTGCCATCTTGGGGCTATGAGCAGACATCTCTCAAGAAAATCTGGGTGGATATTGTGGAGATTATTATGCAGTATGTGACCCTTGAAGGAAGGTTTGTACTACAATTTTAGGCCATCATTTTACACTGTTAAATCATTTTAGGCATGGGCTTTTTATTTCATTTCATTTCTTCTTATTGTCCTTGTTGGAGGTTTTTGTTTATGCGCATTTAAAAAATGGGAGGGCGCCAATCCTATAAGAGGGCCTCATCTTGCTTATCATGGAGTATGTGAGGGTCTACATTCCTATTAAATCTTTAAAGGACAAGGAAAATTCCTTGAGTGATGCGTCCCACTCATCTGGCTCGATCACTAGTGTTGTTGGGGAGGAGGAGTGGGTTGAGGAAGGTGAGGATGGGGCTTATTCTCCAATTTCCACTCCTTTAAAGAAGAGGAAGGGAAAACCTAAATGTAAAAAGGCTACCGAGAGGATTATCATTCAGGAATCAAAGTCCCAAATGAGTAGTAATGATATGGAGGTTAGTTTTGGGGACTCGAGGTCTAAAGGAAATGGCCAGGATGATGTTGTGGTGGGAAGTAAGGAGGAGAGTCTGTAGGAGAATTTTGAGGCTATGGAGGCCAAGGAAAGGCCAAGAAGGGCTTCAAAGTGCATTGCAAATCTAGAAAGGCCGAGAAGGGCTTCAAAGTGCATTGCAAATCTAAAAAATTAGGTGCCAAAAGTTCTTGTTTAGGAAACAATTAAGCATGGTAAGGAGAAGGATCTTGAGGAGAAGAAAATCAAAATTGAGGATTCCTCGGTTTGAAACTCTTTGAATGTGGAACCCTTTGGTGAGAAATTTGTGCAGGTGGAGAAGGGTGTTAATCAGCACCCAGGTAAAACTGAACCTCTTAAATTTAACCCACTACCAGAGGATTTTTCCTACCTTAATGATGATTCCACTTCAATGTTTGAGCTCCTTGACATGGCACGTGTAGGGGCCACTAGGACTTTCAAGTTGGCAAAGTGGACTCTACAAGAATTCAACAGGGTGAACATTAAAATTAGGGGTTTTAAAGAAAATGTGCAGAAGATTCTGAAGGGCTCTACCTCAAACATTTTAATTAATAGAATTATGGATTTAGAATATTCTTTTTATGAATTCCTTCAAGTCTTTATGTGAGTAGTGTCTCTCTGATTTGGAGGCAAAGGTTTTGGACACCAATGCAGATATTAAGAAATTGTTACAAGTCTACCACATTTCTATTAAGAATAGTTTTGACCCCTTGGAAGTCCTATTCCACAAGATTAGTGAGCTGAGAGAAGACCGGCTCTACTTTACTGAGCTGATGGAGAAAGAATGGGCTATGAAAGAAAAAGGAAAAAAGGTTGGGAAGGATGATGCTATGGGCCCTATCACTAGAGGGAAGGGAAATATGAGGAAATCCTTCGAGGAAGAGAAAAAAGAACTGTTGGACATGATTGGTCTCCACAAGAACTAGGATCTTGAGGTTTTGAACACCTTAAGGAGCATGAAGTAGTGTCTAGTTTTTTGTTTTGCTTGTGTATTTCCTTGTTGATGGGTCTGGATTTGTTTACTATTGTTTTGTTGTTTTTTTTATGATGGTTGTTGTTGATGGTGCAATGTTTTATCTTTGAGTAGCATTGTTTATGTTCAGTTGTAAAGGGTTTCGGGTCCCTTCAAAACCTTCTTTTCACATATAATCAAAACAACTACATCCCCTAGATGAAAAACTAACATAATTTGGATGTATGAAAGATTTCTTATGAAGATGGTGAATAATCAATTTAATTTATAATTTTTCAAGAGAATCGAATGGATGGATGAGATTTAATCTTGGATCTCGATTTTGGTCTAATGTTGGGGATGTAGATGAGGAGGGGTGGAAAGCATGGAATATTTGCACAATATTTTATTTTTTAATTAAAATAATTATTGTTTCTTGAATCCAATTGAATGGGGAGATAACAAAATTTATTGATGAGTTAACTGTCTGAATGAAGCAACTGAGTGTATGAGGGTATTAGGGGGAGTTAACTATTTCCATGTAATAGTCAATTGAGTGTACATGGGTGAGTGAATTGGATGAAAGTGGTGAGTGGGACTATGATGCAGAAGCACATTCCCAATGGTGCAACACTCAAAATTTTGCTATGCTATTGAATTGACAACTATGTTTGTCAATCAATAAATTAATTTTTTTTTAAAAACAAAAAAATAGGAAAGAAAATTTTAATCTCAAACCACTAATTCAAATTGTATAAATAAATTGTTTGCTTATACAATTCTCAAGAACAAAAATTACTGGCAAATAAGTTTCTAGATATTGCATAAATCCCTCCATTCTACTTCTTCATTCTAACTCTTCAAAATTCAACCTTTGATCTTCTTGCCAATGATCTGCTAACTAAATTTGTTTCCTCTTGCACTGGTTGACACCATGTGCTTTGTCTTTATTATTGGAAACTTTTTGTTCTCTCACTTCTCAGCCCAAGCGTAGTTTATGCCACACTCATCTCTGCATACTTCTTATTTTATTTTTTTATCAAACAAACTTGCTTTCCCCCTTTTTGCGTAGATTCCTCCACTTCTTCCTAGTTGTGCACCATGCTCTCCTCCTTTATTTTTGTACCAGCTCTCTTTTTCTTACTCATGGCACTAGCTTTTCCCCTCCAAATGGGTGATTCCTCTCCCTCTTTACCTACAGTCAACCCCTCACATCTTTATCACAATTTTTTTCTTTTGTTAATTATATTTCAATCTTTAGCAAGCAATTTTGACGCCCCCTATCATTCATAAATCAACATGTTTGAACTCCAAGTAGATGATGTGCCTCCCTCTAAAGCCTTCCCTTGTTTAGTTCTTTATTTCAAATATGAATTTCTCTTTTATTTCTTACTAATAAATTTGCGTCAATTGGTTTTTTTTGCATTTATGAATTAATCCCAGTGATGTCCTATTTCAATTTGTCTTTTGAAATTCTCAAGCCCATTTTTCTCTCTTTTTATCATATAGCCATCAACACCAATGGTACTCTTCTGGTGATCAAGTAATAAATAGAACAATGCAAGAATTAGTTTACATCACTTCAATTCTGAGGGAGTCAAAATACATTATCTGTAATTTAAGAATATTGCTAGTGTATACCAAAACTGACCATGTGGAGAAAATTAAATTCCTACAAATTGATTATGTAAAGTCTTCCAAAATTGAGAGATACCAAAGTAAAAAAATCCAAATAGACCAAAATCAAATTAAACATTTTTTGGGCGATGCATGATCGCCAATTTTTCTAGGTGCTCCTGCATGAAACACTCCAAGTAAGATAAATTTTCCTTGAGTTAGAAATGTTTGGAACATTTGGGAATGCATGGAATGGTCATCCCATGCTCATTTTTTATCTAGATCTTCTCCTTATCCATGGGAGCCTTCCCTCTTCCACTCTTTTGTTCTTCGTCAATACACAAGTCATTGTTCTAACCACCACATTCTTTTGGGTTGTGGTTTCCTTTTCCTTTACTATGTTGCTACAAAAATTCCAATATGTCCTCTCCCTCTAAAATTTTCCCTTTGAAGGTTTTCACATCAACACGGTCATTATCTTCCTTTTTCTCTATACATTATTTTTCAGCACCACAACAGACAATGGAGTTTGATTTCTTTACCTACTTCTCCTTCCTCTTCATAGAATTACACATACTTTTGGCCCTTTCTGAATAGTGTAAACATTATTTCTTCTGTCATAAATATCTTCCCTATCAAATTGTAATGGCCTTCCCAACAACACGTGACAAACATTGATAGGCATTACATCACATAATACTTAGTCCCTAAAAGATCCAATCTAAAAATTAATCAAATATTTCTCAAGTCATCTCATATTATTTTTGTAGCCAAGAAATTTTATACAGATTTGGGTGCTTACACCTTTTCAAACCTAGCTTTTCTACCATCTCCTTTGAAACTAGATTATTCATACTACCTCTATCTATTATAACTTTACAACACTTACCTCCAACCTTGAACACAATTCAAAAGAGACACCTTCTTTGGGATGGTTCCTCCTCAAACACCTTCGAATTTATGAGAACTCTCCTCATTGTGAGAGATTCATTTTCTTCAAGTTCTTCACCTTTCAGGGATGCATCACTTTCCTCATCCTTTTGTGCCAAGTGGTTTCTTTTTGCACTCTTCTTGTGACCTTCTTGTATTTGTGGACACTCATAAGCATGATGACCAACTTCTCCACATTGGAAACATTTATTGAGGAACTCTTTGTTGCTGCCACCACATCCTCTTGCTGGAAATTCCTTTTCTTTTGTGATTTTTCCCACTTTCTTACTCCATTTGGGCTTTGAATCCTCTTCAATATATTTTCCTTTTTGTTGCTCACATGTCCTTTCTCTATTATCTTCCACCATTTTTAGAATTATTCAATTGCCTTCTTGTTAGCTTTTCCTCGGCCTTCAATGCATATTGATATGCTTCTTCTATCAAGGTAATCTTTAGCATACTCATTTCATCTTGAATATTAAATTACAAACCATTCACATACCAAGTTGTTTTCTCCCTATTCATTTCATGTCTTTCTGATCATATGGTTAGCTTCTGAAAATCTTCCATGTAATCCTTTACACTCATCTCTCTCTACTTTAGATTCTGCAACCTTTTGAACAACTCTATTTCATTGTCCCTATGAATGAATGTGTTCTTCAATCAAGTCACCATCTGATTCCACCTTGTTATTCTTAGGTCTCCATTCATTATATGTTCTCTTTGTAATTCTCTCCACCATAATGCAACATGCCCTTTTAGTTTTGTTTGAGCTAACTTCACCCTTAATGGATCTCTGATTTCTTCCAATTCAAAGTACTCTTCCAGCTCTCCTATCCAATTGATTAGCTCTTCTAGACTCATTGTTCTAAAAAAAATTCACACATACATGTCTTTTTTCCCTTCACAATTCTCAAAAGATCTCTCAAAATTTTTCCTATCTAGCATCCTCTTATTACTCATCCTCTCTTCCCTACTCTTCTAATTCATTTTCTTCTTCACTTGTGGTGTCTCTTGTGTTTCTAGTAGCTATTCTCACCTCATTTCTTATATCATTTCTAATATCCTCTCTTATCATCTCACGAATTCACTCAAATACCTCTTCTATCCTAGGCATTCCTCTTTGAGGTGGCATCTTGGAAGTTTTCTTCAACAAACCTCACACTTCGCTCTACTCTCCGCAATAATTTTCTCAAGTCTCTCACCCATAATTCCTAGTGTGGACTACCTCACAATTGATGATTTTTCCACATGCTCAATCCCACATGATCTAATCCCATTTGATGTAGAGGTTGTAATGCCCCACCAAGTAACCCTAGAGGAAGTTGTAATTAATGACTTAAGTGAACCAATTGTTTTTTATAAAGTGTAATTAACATACACATTCACTTACTAATTAACAACAACTTCTAAGGCTACAAGGTTGGGATTACTAAAACCCACACAAACATCTTACTTATAACCATAGCATTATAAACTTTAAGAAATAAACATTATACATCATAAGGATACCACATAACCTAATAAGATAAACATCCAAGATACAATTTCATATTCATTTACTTAATCCAATAGTTACATCACTCATTCCCAGAATGAGGCAATAGTACATAAGGTTACAATTACAGAATTCCACCTCATAAACATAAGAGGGATAAAATAACTTATACATTCTGATATAACACAATGCAAGAATAACACAAGAATCGCAAGTTGTCCAACTAGAAGTCTCGCCACCAAGTACTGAAGATAAATGGGGACCCAATGGTGTATGGTGCATGTTCCACCCAACCAAGTGGTACCCGAAGGCCCACCCCCCATGCTAGGAGATAGTAACAAAGTAACATGGACAAAGATCTACAACCTCTAACCAAAGGCAGACTCATACTGACTCAACCAAACAAAGGTACAACATAAGTACAATACAAGTATGACTCCCACATCATTGACATAGGTCACATTGCTTCTAGACATAAAATAGATCAAGTATGTTCAGAGACCCATACGCATAACATAAATACTAACAATTATTGTCCTAGACAGAGTGTCATCGCACAGCTCATAATAAGTTACCCTCTGTGGATCTTCATAGGCTCCAGTGATCCTGGTGGCCTCTATCGACCCTTGGCCCTCATACTTGCTAATGCGGAATCAAATACCTCTCGTATAGACAAGATAGATGATTATGCCATTTCAAGCCTTTCCACTCATTCCAAGCCTTAACTAGCACTTGACTATGAATGAAGCTAGAACTTATCTTTTTAGTGTGTAGTACTCCCCAAATTTTCATTTCAATTTTAGTTATCACTCGATTAAACTCACTTCCATAGGTTACCCAAATCCTACCTCTTCCGGGCTCTGGCCCCTAATGGAAGCCACTCTTCTATTCGACAACACACAAAAAACTATCCACCAAGGGAATCACAAGTGCATACAACCTAGGTATCCAAACCACTCCATCATAAGGAGAAAACAAATAAAAGAACTCTCTCCAAACATCTTGGAGACAACAAAACACATAGTCCACTCCTTTCACAGGAGGTACAAAACAACCCCATTCGTGAAAACTGGGTAAATACTGATAAGACACCATGCACTACCCAAGGGAAAACACCGGTTGACATAATGAATCGACAACCCTCTTAGATCCTCTAAGATTCTCTGGAAGACTTACAAATTTGGACTAACACATAATCCCATATCCCAAAATACCACATGACGACATAGCTACAAAAGCATTCAAGTCATTAATCAAAACTGATATTTGGATTTCCCAAATCCATTCTCAAGCAATAGCTAACGTTTACAAAGGCAAAGGCACAATAACAGGGTTTACTCAAATAACCATATACCCCTTTTCCATTTTCATAATAGAGAATCTTAAACAATTTAAACTCACAACCCTTTGCAAAATACGAGGAAAATAATTATAAAAGGCAATCACGAGGGAATCACTACTTTTGGATATTCTAAATCCATATCTCATAAATATTCCAATCACACTAATATAATTGCCCAAAATAGAAAATAAATAAATTAAGGTAATTAATTGTCTCTTCATTATAAACAACTCCTTAATTATCTTTTAATACAACATAAAACTATTGCCAATAATATTTTCAATTTTCTATTCAAAATCTATGTCTCTTCAACTGTCCATTTAAAACATGCAAATTATAAAATATATTTTTCTTTATCTATTTGCCCATGCAAATCATTTCTTCAGTTTCAAACTTACACATCTAATTCTTACAATTTCTCAATTAACTAACAAATTCACACTCTTAAACATGCACACAATTGAATATAAATATATATATACACTGAATTTAATTTAAATGTTTATTTAAAATAATTCAAATTAATCTCTTTTAAAACAAAACCACATGAATATAAATTTTATACTTTAAGAAATGAATTCCTAAAATAATTATATTCTAAAGTTATATAATGACATTATTACATAGAATATACCCCTCATATATTTATATATAAATATATGTACTCATATTATATATGTATAAATATAACTTACTATATAAATCTTTTATTAAAAGGACTAACATCGAAATTCCTAGAAAACCACGGATGAATTTTAGCGACTGTCATCATACCACGGTCTGCACCCTCCAAAAAGACGTGGGTTTGAAATGAACGAAAAAGGGAGAGGGTTGCGGTTGTACTTATGTCGCTCTCCATACTCCCATGGGAATGGGCAAGAGAAGGTGTGGAGGGGGTCTCCGTCCATACAGTCGCTCCCATATGGGGGCGACTGTGGGGAAGTAGATCCTCCCCAACCCCTGAACCAAGGCCCAAACAAAGCCTTTAAAAGATACACAACGAATACAATTCATTTTTTAATTGAATTCTGCGATTTCCCTAAAACCAAAGCATCGTACGGACGGTGTCACAGGGTTAAAAATAAATTTCAATATCAATATTAATTATATATATATATCATATGTATATTCATATGTATATATATATACTTAATTAAATGTATATATATATATGTAAATACATATTATATATATATATATATATATATATAACCAGAATTACAACTACAAGACAAATTGAAGAGATTTTCCAGAAAATTCAATTTTCACAGAGGTTTAACAAAAATTCATTCTTTTAATCCTTTTTTCAGAATTCTTAAACAATAATAAAAAACAATAAAGCCTAAACAGATCTAAATTACAAATCAGAAAATTTCTAATACTCTAGTTTTCTTTAGCACAATTTCCACAAATAAATTTAATTCTACAGAGATTTACACAATTTCCCTTAATAACAAAAGCTTTAAATTTAATTAATTAATTTCTTTATTCTATTCACAAATTCGTTTTCTCAATAGATTTAACAACAAATTGATTAAACACTACAATTTTGAGAGCATTCAAAGAACAAAACATAAACACAGAAGAAAACCTGATTCAAGAAACTACAGGTAATGAAAATTTGATGCAGAGCTTCCTCCAAAGCTTCTCCAGTTCTAACCAACAATCCAATGATTCCAACCAAAAAAACAATCCACAAACACCACAAAGATTTCCAGAATAACTCCTATGTAAATCTACAGCCAAGAATTTCCTCAAACCCTCCTCTGTGCAATTTTTCCAAAATTATCCTTTCACACCAGAAGAAGTTTTTCCCTCTTCAAAATTCTCTCTATGCATGAATTTTGCAACCAACTCTTCATTCCTAATTAAACTCACACATGCTAGCCTAATTGAAAATATCTTGCATAACCAAATCTGATTTTGCATGCAAATCTCAATTTTAAAATATCTAAATATTAATTAACTCCAAAAATTGAAAACTAACTTTGCTTTTAAAATCCAATTTCAAATTGTAATTTAATTCCAACTTAATTGAAATAAAATTCCAAAATAATTAAATTCCCACTAAATGAAATAAAATTCCATAATGAATTTAAATTCTTTTATTTCTTTTAATTTTCTTGCATCACATTTAATTAATTAATTTAATTATTTAATAACTAAATTCAAGCCCTTGGATTAAATTTAATCAATTAAATAAATTTAATTTAATTAATTAATTTAAAAATAAACTTTTATCCACATTGCATAATTTAAATTAAATAATCATTAACATGATTTAATGCAATTATTCTAAACATCTATTTCCAAATCAAGAATCCTTCAGAATTAAATAACATTAAAGTAAGGCAAACAACGACTCGACACAAACGACTGATGACACACTATGGCTAGGGTATAGACTTGACACATGTTACCTAGCTACTATCTCCCTTCAACTTAACCGTTGGATCGACACGCTCAGACCTGTGAAACCAGGTGGAGTCGATGTCATGTACCTGCAAACCTAAAAACATAGTAACCAACATCATAAAATATAACAGCATAAAATACACACCGTGAAGAGGAAATCACTAAATCGCAGGGCGCTCGCAAGCGAGTGATGCGAATCCGTCCCCTTCACCAATACACTCAACAAAACTGACACTTCCACAATACATCAAATATTCTCATAAGCACTAACATGTTATATCACTAACATCATTACACCAATAAAACACGTAACACAAATCATCAGATAAACCAAATCACATCACATAAAATAGTCTATCGCTCAATAAATGGCAATCCAATACACACACAAGATAAAGTATCTGAGTATCCAATAACATAAACAAAACAAGACAAGGACACGATGTCCAATCCATAAAGCAAAATGGAGGGGTGTTACAGAGGCACATTCCTAATGGTGCAACACTCAAACTTTCACTGTGTTATTGAATTGACAACTATGTTTATCAATCAATAAATCATTTTTTTTTACAAATATCAAGAAAGAAAATTTAAATCTCATACTACTAATTCAAATTGCATAAATGAATTGTTTGCTCATACAATTATCAAGAAAAAAATTACTAGAAAATAAGTTTCTAGATACTGCGTAAATCCCTCCATTCTACTTCATTCTAACTCTTCCAAATTCAACCTCTGATCTTTTTGCCAATGATCTACTAACTAATTGTATTTCCTTCTACATTGGTTGACACCACTTGCTTTGTCACTATTACTAGAAGCTTGATGTTCTCTCACTTCTCAACCTAGGCATAGTTCATGCCACACCCATCTATGCATACTTTCTATTTTTTATTTTTATCAAACAAACCTACTTTTCCCCCTTTTTGCACGCAGATTCCTCCACTTCTTCATGGTTGTGCACCATGCTCTCCACCTTCAATTTTGTGCCAACTCTCTTTTTCTTACTCATGGCACTAACTTTTCCCCTCCAAATGGGTGATTCCTCTCCCCCTTTACCTCTAGCCATCCCCCCACATATTTATCACAATTTTTTTTTTTTGTTAATTATATTTCAATCTTTAGCAAGCAATTTTGACCCCCCTACCATTCATAAATCAGCATTTTTAAACTCTAGGAAGATGAGGTGCCTCCCTCTAACACCTTGCCCTATCTAGTTATTTATTTCACATATGAATTTCTCTTTTATTTCTTACTAATACTTTTGCATCAGTTGGTTTTTTTTGCATTTATGAATTAATCCCAGTGATGTGCTATTTTAATTTGTCTTCTAAAATTCTCAAGTCCATTTTGTCTCTCTTGTTCTCATATAGCCATCAGCACCAATGGTACTATTTTGGTGATCAAGTAATAAATAGAACAATGCAAGAAGTATTTTACATCACTTTGATTCAAGGGGAGTCAAAATACAAATTATCTGTAATTTAAGAATATTGCCAGTATATACCGGAATTGACCATGTGGAGAAAATTGTGTTCCTATAAATTTATTATGCAAATTTTTCCAAAACTAAAAGATACCAAAGCAAAAAATCTAAATGAACCAAAATCAAATTAAACATCTTTTTGGGCGATGCAGGATCACTGATTTCCTCGGATGCTCCTGCATCAAACAATCTGGGTAAGAGAAATGTTCCTTGAGTTAGAAAAATCAAGAACATTTGGTAATGCATGGAATGATCATCCCATGCTCATTTTTTATCCAGATCCGCTCCTTACCCATGGGAGCCTTCCCTCTTCCACTCTTTTGTTCTTCGTCAATACACAAGTCACAATTCTAACCACCACATTTTTTCGGGCTGCAGTTTCCTTTTCCTTTACTATGTTGTTGCAGCAAATCCAATATGTCCTCTCCCTCTAAAATTTTCCCTTTGAAGGTTTTTACATCAATATGGCCATTCTCTTCCTTTTTCTCTATACATTATTTTTCAACGTTGTAATAAACAATGGAGTTTGATTTCTTTACCTGCTTCTCCTTCTCCTTCATAGAATTTTAACACATACGTATGGCCATCTTTTTAGATAGTGTAAACATTATTTCTTCTGTCATAAATAGCTTCCCTATCAAATTACTATGGCCTTCCCAACAACACATGACAAGCACTCATAGGCCCACACAATTATTATTTTAATATTCCTTATTCACTTGTCATAAGATGCTACCTATAAAATTTTACTATATGCTTGTACAAATATTTGGTTAAATCATTAACAATATCATATTTTATTTTTCCCTCTCTTCTAGTTCCTTAAATACTATGTATGTAACCAATTGGATAGGTACACATGCTATCACTAACATTATTCTTGTTGAGATTTTAGGTAGCTACTTATGCTACATGGAGATTCTTCACCATGCCTAGATCATATTTTCCATGACTGACTGGAGTCATAGTACATGGTCATATCATACATGTGTATTTCTTATCGGTTTTTATATTGAAAATATTCTCATCCCTTCTTTCTCTCTATACTTATTTTTCATAAGCAACTGAAACTATTTATTATTTGTGTATTACACTTATGTGACAAGTTATGTATTGCATATTTTTTATATTATTTTCAAATTCCTATAGATTAAACATTCTAATAAGATGAACATAAGAAGAATCCAAAAATGGTACATTACTTAACATGGATCAACTATCCTTTTGACATACCTAAATTTATTTTATTTTCACATTGGCTAAGAATGTTAATTTATATTGAAATACAAGCTCATTTTAGATTCAAATGAACCATAAAGTGGGGCCAAAAAGTCATGGTGAAATATTTATTCTCATGCCATTACCATTTGGTTTTTTTCTTATTTTGATGTCCAGACTCTTAACACAATTACATATAGACAAGTGGCACACTATTTTTCAATGATTAACTCACAACTTGAACATTCCTCATTTTCTCCATCTTTGTTTATACCTATTTTAACGTATTTGACATTAATGCATTCCTATTTACACACATCCCCGTATATTTTCCATGTATACCATTTATTAGCCTACATTCTCACATATATCCACACAATCAATATTTGGCTCAAAGCTAATATATTCCTATCCTTGGTTAATCCTTAGTACTTAGGGATCAATCACAAGTTCCTCAAGACACATACAAAAAAAATTAATTCAAATTTAGAGACTCCTACCCTTTCCTAACATTCACTGCAAGTTGACTTGTTACACATTTTTATAATTTTTTGTTATGTCCTGGTATTGAAAGATATTTAATGTGTAACTAATTTATATGGTCAAGAAAGGAGCATACATTCTAGAAATTTTTAGATTTGGAGCTTAAATAAAACACACCTACATCAAAATCATATAGGTCATGTTCAATCAAATGCTTGTTTTTTATGAGTACTTTCTTAAAATCTTAAATCCAATTTGAATAGAGGGTGACTTAGGATAACTTGACCCTACTAATTTAGCAATTACCCCTGAGGTGTTTGTAAACATCACCTTGACAAATCTCGACGTAATTAATTAAAAGGTGAACAATTCTCTGTTGTAACTTGTTGTCAAATCATTCTCATGAGTTAGAATTCATTTCCATATAGAAGATAATTCCCACAAAATTCAAGTTTTATCAAGAGGGAATTAAATTCAATGCATAGAGATTTCTAGGACAACATAGATCCCAAAATATTCATCAACCTTTGAGTTTTTTTGTGTATCTTAACAACTAGATTCTACACAACATCAACATTAAGTGTTCCTTATTATTTACAAATCTAAATACCCATCTCTTGCATTTAATTTTAAAAAAAATAGTTCTTCAACACAACTTTAGCTAATCTAAATTAATCATACTTATTTAAATCTATTTAACTTTAATCTAAATTTATAAAATAAAAAAATATTCCCTTACAATTGTATAGTTCAACGAAACCAATGTACTATATTTTAAAAATTATATTTATGATTTCATAAAAATATTTTAAAATACCCTCTTTAAGAATACACCAACATTATTTACTCACAAAATATTTTTTAAATTGAAATAAATATTTATTAATATATTGATATTATCTTATAGTTCTACATATATTGATTCTCTATCTCCCTCTTCCAGATTCCATTATGTTTGCACTTTTGGATACATTTATTTTGACTTGTTTTCCATAGTATAATTGGTTGTAATCTTAAATGTGTATTAAGCCCTACTTTGGGGTCTCTTTAAATCCATAAGTATGGATAATTACCTCAACCCTAGAATAGATAGTGAAAGATATAATAAAGGAGTTAACATTTTCAATTTCTAATTGTTAAATGAGATAATTGATGTAATTCTTCATGCCACCAAAGAATTAATATTCATTTTTTATTGTGTGGATTTACTAAAAATATTTTTTAAGGGTGGTTAAACTTAATAGGGAATTTGGTTTTGGTTTATAAAGTCTATTAGTGGCCTATGATAGGTGACATCCATTCAATGCTCTTGAACATGTTTAGCAATTTTTAAAGTATGTTATATGGATTATTTGTGTCTAAACATGTATAATTTATATTATTGAAAATTTGAATCACAATCTATATATATAAATTTAGATAAAAAATTCTTATTTAGACATAGCTTTTAGATTATTTTGAGAGAAATAATGTATAATTTTTCAATACAAGATACAATGTAATTTAATTTGGATAAATTCACAAATCTACATGTAAGCTTGTGAACATGCATAAAGAATAATTGTAACCAACTCCTACCATATGTCATTAATATTTTATGTCCAAAGTGTTAAGTGTTGCAGCAAAGTTGTTTAAATAAATAGACTTCATGCATACTTTTATATTAATAGTAGATTATTGGAACATTTGGTCATTGTTTTATTTTTTAAGATAACAAAGAGATGGTCATTTTCTACTCCCTAAAGAATATAGAGTCAAAATAATAAATTCATCTTCCACTCCCTCACAAAACCGATTCATCACTCGTTGCCAATGTGAGTGCTTTATGAAGAATAATCAACCCATTTAATAACCCGATTTACAAAACACACTTTCATAACTAAGTATCTAATAAATTCAATACATAAAATAATGATAGTATCATTAATAATAAAGATATACTAGAATGAAAATAAATTAACTTAAAAGTGAATGATTTTGTCCAGTAAAAATGAACAAATGGATATCTAATACCTGATCCAAAATTCTGATTTTGTTTGTATATTTACTCAACATAATTAAATTGGATATAATTTATAACATTTGAATCTTGACAGACCTACCACCATTATTATTCATGTCTATTCTAAATACTATATCTAGATTGTAACACCCACTTGCCAACTATGGCCATAGACCAGATATGCCGAGTGTGATAACCTCACTTGATATCACACATCTTGAGAATAAATATACGAAACAAAAAAATCATGTGATTATCTTGACAATAAACATATATACCAAAATGTCAGAAGTTTGGATGAGTATTACGTATCCATTCATCCAAATTTTCTTGTAGAAAATCAGTTTGGAGGAGAATTTTTCATTCTAGTCATCCAGAACCCAAATTGCCCACGTAGACTGAATTGCCCTTCTGCCCTACTATCAGAACGTACCCAACTCTGAAGATTTTATTATCTCTAGACTGAATTGCCCTTCTGCCCTACTTCAATGGAAGCACATCTCCAACTCTATGAAATAATGCTTGCAGCTGCCAAGCCCATGGCTCCTCAAGCTGCTGTTTTACTCAACATTCCTGACATAATTGCCACCCATGGTTATGCAAATCCTCTCTCTGTGGAGGACATTGCTTCATATATTTCTGCCTCTACTAGAAAATCTACCCACACAGGTTACCTGGCTAGAATTATGAGATTTTTGGCTTGCATGGGTGTCTTCACGGAAGAGACCACAGTGGTTAATGGTGACTCTACTCACTTCAAATACGGTCTGACCAGCGTATCAAGGTTGTTGATAAAGAAAGACAGCCAGCTTTCCTTGTCACCATTACTATTTTTGTTAAATAACAAGATAGTGCTTGATGCTTATCAGCACCTTCATGAATCAGTCGTAGAAGGCTGCTATGCATTCAACAAAGCCCATGGAATGGATCTCTGGGATTATGGAAACAGCAATCCTGAGGCCAACAGGGTTATCAATGAGGGCATGGCCAGTCATACTCAAGATATCATGCCTTCACTGGTGAAGATGTACAATGGATTTAAGAGTGTGAAGAGCCTGGTTGATGTTGCGGGAGGGACAGGCTCTTCATTGTCTACAATCATCAAAGAACACCTACATATTCATGCCATTAATTTCGATCTCCCTCATGTCATAGAGACGGCTCCTCCTATAAATGGTCGATAGTTAACCTTGTCTAACTCCATTATTTACAGCATATCTTAACACTTTTTCTAACTCATAAGCTTCTAATTGTCATGTAATTCTGCAGGAATAGAGCATATTGGTTGTAATATGTTCGAACAAATTCCCTCTGCAGATGCACTTTTCATGAACGTATATCTCGACAACTCATGAGCTACAGTTGTGATATGTTTTAAATGCTTCAGATTATTTTTAAAGATTACTGTTGTGCTTGCAGTCGATTTTGCATGACTGGGACGATGCGCAGTGTGTGAAATTGCTGGAAAAGAGCTACGAGGCAATACAAGAGAATGGGAAGCTGTTGATTGTTGAGATGGTTGTTGAGGAAAAGGAAGGGAGTATCAGGCAATTCGGGTTAATGTTTGACATGCTTATGATGGGTTATACCAGTGGCGGAAGAGAGAGAACAGAAGAAGAGTTTAAAGTTTTATTTGAGAAGGCGGGGTTTAAAAGCTACACAATCATAAGCCTGCCTTCCTCTTATGCGCTAATAGAAGTCTCTAAGAATTAGGTTAAGTGTTTGTTCATATTCCTCTGGCAATGGTCGCTTGGTACCTAGTTTAGGCTGTAATTGTTGGAATAAACGCTGCATGTCCAACTTGTTATCTGTTAAAGTTCAATTTATTGTCCTTAGTCCAGCAAATTTTATAAGAAGACTGTTATTTTTCTGCGCCTATAAAATTGTAACTTGCTCATGAATAAATTAAGTTTTTTATTTTGTTATCTTGCGTTCTGCTCTTTGCTGTCTGTTATTTGTTCTCTGTTCTTAATTTGGTATCAGAGCCATGTGCTCTTCCATTTTTTCTGTTTGAACAGTGTGAGAGTGAGCCTCCAGCAGTTTCAAAGCAGGATCAAATCCCAGCGATAGAGCACATAACCTGCGATGAATTAGATATAGAGGACTACAATACTGAAGTTTGAACAACCATAAGGGCTGCAAGAAAAATAACATAGATTCAGAGAAGAAGCTGCTGCCCGTGTGTGAGGGTGTTAATTGAACATATGCATGAGCAACAGCTTTATGCAATCGCTGTTTCTTTTCTTGCATAGTAAACTACAGTTGTGTGCAGTATTTTTAGATCACAGGTTTAGTTAATTTTTAGTTTGCTTTTCGCTTAAGCGCAGCTCTTTTAATTTAGCTTGCATGAGTTTGTGCATAAGTTTCTTTGTTAAAAGGTCAGTCTTATACAGAGACAATTGTAGCAGAATTTGAAATCAATATAATCTTTTACTTCAAGGCCTGTTGTTAGCTCTGTTTTTATAAGCATATCTATTCAATTTTTTATCTTAATTTTCAGTATAAGAGTTTTAAGGAAAAAAATCATAAATTTACTGTTCGAAAATTATTTTTCTGTGAAACATTCATAGAAGTATTTTTCTATTTTTCATCATATTAATATATCTGAAAATAGAAACATCTCTACAAAAATTTAATGGCTATAATTTTCACACATGAAAGGTGAAAATACAAATGCAATTGATGAACAAAAAATTATGGGGTATAGTGAATGGCACAGAAGTAGTAACTATGTTAGTGTAGAATATTCTGCTTAAAATATTCATCTAGATAAGTTTGCTACTAATTAGATTTTTAAGATAATAATTGCTTAGTTGTACAATCTTGCATGGATTTGCATGCCTATTTTTTAGTTGGCAGTTCCCATTTCAGATGGCTCATCTCTTACTATATATATTGTACTCATTCTTAAGCAATTATCAAGCTAATAATCAATGCATTTATTTATAGTTTATCTTTCATTTCAATTTGTGCAATTTTGTAATTTGCAATTCAACTAGTATTCCTAAAATTCTCACATGGTATCAAAGCAAAGGTTAGTTTGAGAGAAAACTCATTTTATATTGCAGGGCAGGAAATCATGGAGGTGGATGTGAATATTCATCTATGCATGCACTCTTTCTTTTTTTGCATGCATTAGGTTTGCATTTTCATTTTGATCTCTGCCATCATTTATGTTCCAAATCATTTTTCAATCAATAGTTGTTTCATAGACTCGAGAATTGTGTCAGTTTGTGAGTTTTCGAGTGTTCCCTAGCATTAGGTTTGTTGTTGTTTTATCATGATTCTGACCTAAGTCGTTCAGTGACTCTAATATGGTTTCTAGAAAATAGATTATATTTTCTTGCTTGTCAGATTAAGGATTCTAGTGTTACTCCACAAGTGTGCTTTCAGTGCTTATTTGCAGTAGATTATCTCATTATATAGGGGTTTGTATGGTTTCACTTGTCATCCTTTGTGTGGATGGAGATTGATTGGATTTGTGATGGATATCAATATTGTATCTTTTGGTTAGGAGTTTTTCCCATCAATTTTCTCCTTTCCTCTTAGTAATTGGGTACCTAACATGGCCTTGTAGTTGGGACCCATTCATGTTTTCATGCATCCATCTTTGCATTTTTGCATATCTCTCTTTCACCTAGCTACACTTAGGGGGGGGTGTTAGTGTAGAATATTTTGCCTAAAATATTCCTCTAGACAAGTTTGCTAGTTGTTAGGTTTTTAGGATAATGATTGCAAGTAGTTGTACAATCTTGCATGGAGTTGCATGCTTATTTTCTAGTTGGCAGTTGTCATTCTAGATGGCTCATCTCTTGCTATATATATTGTAATCATTCTTAAGCAATTATCAAGCTAATAATCAATGCATTTATTTACAGTTTATCTTTCATTTCAATTTGTGCAATTTTGTAATTTGCAACTCAACTAGTATTCCTAAAATTCTCACACCTACAAATGCTAAAATGGAGATTGATTAGGAAAGAAGAGATGAAAAAATCAAGTCCATTATTGGCCTTTCTCTTTCAAATTTGAAATTACATCATGTTGATCTAGAAAAATCATCTAAAGAAATCTAGGATGAATGATATAAGTTGTTTGGAGAAAAAGCAACAAATGCAAAGTTCTCTTTGTAGTTGCAATTATTCAGATTCAAGATGTCTGATGATATTACTTTGTCTAACCACATAAATAATCTCAGATCCTCACATTAAACAACTAGAAGAAGTTGGTGTTGTGGTAGATAAAAAGGATTCTAAAGCTATCTTGTTAAATATTTTACCTTCAAAATATAGTAATGTTATCTTTTACTCTTAGTTAGATGTTTTCATAGACTTTAGAAGATGCGATTTACATACTCTTCATTGAAGAAAAGAGAGCAACTACAGGAGATTTTGGAGAAGATACTTATAAGAGATTGCATTATACTCAAAGAAAAGGATGAGAAAGAGAATGTCAAGAAAGAATGAGATTAAGTGTTACTATTATAGAAAAATAGGTCATCCTACAATTAATTGTAAAATTCGTGCAAGCGACCTTCTTGAAGGAAAAGTTAAAGAATCAATAAATATAGTTGTTGAAGAACCACCAGATGTAGATAGTAAAGATGGTTTCATTAAAGATGAATCACTTGTCTTATTTTGAAGAGGTCATCAATTTGAAGACAGAGAAGGATACAGTAGAGGATAGATAGATGCTCAATAGTCTCAAGTGCTAGTGGATCAAAGAAACTATACCTCATTAGAGTTATGAGACATACATATGAGGATTGGTGTCCAATAATTCAAGGGAGATTTGAAATTTGGAAGTTCAATATCATACCTTTACAAGGGTGACAAGATGCTTCATGTCCAAATGGTGTTCAATGATGTTGGGAACTTGGATGATAGCTAGATGACTATACCTACAGTTACAGAGCAACTTGAAGAATTCTTACTAGTTTGAGAAAAAAAATTCAAAAGACAACTTCTACATAATGTATTGTTTTATGTTATTCAATTTATTATTGTAGCATTAAGAAGGGATGTTGGAATAAACACTCCAAAATAAGCATGTGTCAATAATATAGTGTAGATGTGTCCAAGTTGTTATTTGTTAAGTTAAATTTGTTGTCCTTAGTTCAGTTTGTTGTTAAATAGTTACAATTAGCTGTCAAAATATTTAGCTATTTTATAGGAATACTATTATTCCTTTTCACCTATAATTGTAACTTGTTTATGAATAAATTGTTTTTTATTTCGTTATCTTATGTTTAGCTCTCTACTCTTTGCTCTTTGCTCTTTGCTCTTTTCTCTTTGCTCTCTATTTTTAATTATAATAGAGTGACACATGTTTGGAAGTATTGACGAGATCTATTGAATCCAGAGTTGAATCCATGAGAAAATAGCAAGTGGTTTTGCTTTCCGATTGAGTACACCAAATGGGGTCATGTTATATTGTGTATGGCTTACAAGATATAATTTTTCCCAAATTTGTGTTACACCTAGAGTTACATCTTTTTAAAATTATGTTATTGGGGCCAATTGGCTTCACTCACAAGAAATGTGTAGCCCTAACTTATTTTCTTAAGAGCCAAATTACTATTTATTTTCAATTAAATTTTGTGAAGGAAATAAATTATGTCCAAATTATATTGTAACGATGTCTAATTATTCTTCAATATACCATCATTCTTATTAAAGATATTTTATCAAGACTTATTTGCATGAAAGTATATATTCAAATAAGGTTTTGTAATAATTTTTTTATCAGATTAGTTCAATAATTAATAAATAGACATAGTTAAATTAGTTATCTTTTTTGAATATGTGAAACACTATTTACAAATGATAGTATTGACAATATTAATAAATAAATAGTAATTATCTTTTGCTCAACTACTCTATAATTTTTATTAATTAAACTTAACAAATGATCATTCTCTTTTATCAAAATGTTGTTTTACTTAGAATTTATTGAGAATATATACCTTATGCACTCAATTCAAATAATTTTACATGCAAGTCAATAGACAATGATCAAACTATAAAAAAAATTGATGTCAAACAATAGAATGCTAATCAAGATAGAGAAGCTAACAAAGTTGAATGTTGTTGAGGGTATAGTTGTTATTAATGTTGTCCTAGTTACTAACAAATATGATAGATAGTTGTTGATGAATTTTTATACTACTAAAGTTGTTGGAGATTTCAGCACACAACTATTTGTAAGAAAATATTGTATAAATTTTTGTTATAAATTAATATCTTATTTTTGGATGGATTCAATTCAATATTTTAGGATATGACTTGTGGTATTTTAGAAGCTATTTATAGGAGATCAATCTACCACTTCTTGGACTTCTATGTTTAGAATGTAATTCAATTTTGTAATAACAAACAAGTCATTTAAGGAAGAGACTCAATTTGTAGCAAATTTTTTTATGTTTCTCTAGTAATCAATAAAAGTTAATTTTCAACACATGTTTTTAGAGCAACCCCTATTGCATCCAAAATTTACAAATGCAAACTAGGAAAAAGGATGGGCTCAATATAAAAGGGAAAGACACTTGAATTTGGGGGACCAAATTGTTATTCAATTTAGCCTATAGGACAAAATTGTGCCTATGATCTACTTAAAGGATACAAAGTTATATAATGTGGGACTTGGTTTACACCATGGGGACTTAAGATAATTTCGTGGAAGACTAGTTCTAAGTTTTAGTCAAATTTTGTACAAATAGGTCAAATTGAGTAATAGGATAAAATATTTAGGACAAAGCCAAAGTGATTGTAAAATAAGATAGTGAACTAGTGAAGTATGTATACTTTTGTCTACATTTTACCTTTACTTTGGTATGCATGTAACCTCCATGAATCATGCATATTTTTAGTAAAATAATGGGGACATGTACTAGAATTCTAAGCCCTAAGAATTATGAGTGTTGTATTTAAACCCTAGTGATGATAGTAGGATAATAATTAGAGAGTATGCAGTACAAAATATTACTATGTGGTATTTAATCTAAAGATTGTAATAAAGTGATATATGTTGAAAGAATTGACAACATTTGTTGAATCCAAAGTTCCTAATCATTTGATTTTATTTTTCTTTAGTGTAAAATTATAGATCTGTGTCAAACTTTGATAAAAGAAAGTCAACACAAATACAAATTCTCAACTTTGACCACCTAAAAATTCAAAAAAAATTAGACCAATAAAATGTTGGCAAAAAAGAACAAAACATTTTTTTCGCTTTGATTTTTTTCTCTATACAAATTACTTAAGAATCTAGTGCACATTAATTTTGATCTCTGCCTACTATGGATAATGCTACTGAAGGAAAGGATGCCTGGAGCGATGAGCTAGACCAGTTAAAAGATGGAGTGGAACTTGATCAATGGTCCTAAAAATTAGCTAGGGTATGTTGTTTCCTTATTTTGGGGCATGCTTGTCTGATTCTTAATTTGACCTGTGTGTCCCCGTGTTTGGTATCATTTACTATAGCTTGATGTTTCCTGTGGACAGTTTAATGGTTTCTTTTTTATGCTCTGTTGGGTGGCCGGGTGGCCTGTTGCTGTTTTGCTCTCTGAATCGGTCTATTTGTTTTGTTGTGTCTATTTTGATGGTTCTGATTTGATATCCATGAAACCAGTTATCTGATGTTTTACTATATGAAGAGTGTGAAGAGCCTGGTTGATGTTGCGGGAGGGACAGGCTCTTCATTGTCTACAATCATCAAAGAACACCCACATATTCATGCCATTAATTTCGATCTCCCTCAAGTCATACAGACTGCCCCTTCTATACATGGTCGACAATTAAACTTGTCTAACTCCATTATTTACAACATATCTTAACACTTTTTGTAACTCGTAAGTTTCTGATTGTCATGCAATATTGCAGGAGTAGAGCATATTGGTGGTAGTACGTTCAACCAAAGTCCCTCTGCAGATGCACTTTTCATTAAATGCGTATCTGGACAACTCATGAGCTAATGTTGTGACATGTTTTAAATGCTTCAGATTATTTGTAAAGATTAGTGTTGTGTTTGCAGTGAATTTTGCATTACTGGGACGATGACCGGTGCGAATAGAAGTCCTTAAGTGCTAGCTTTGAATTTGTGTTGTATTTCGATTTTGAAGAGTTGATTATTGTTAACTGCAGTATCTTGGAAGATGGCAATTGGCCTGTACGAGCAGATTTTTAATAAAAGCTAAATGACAGACAAAAATCATCTTGGCTTCGCTGACAACAACTCAGTTCTGACGTACTTTTTTTTAATATTTTTTTAAAAGTTAAGTCTTTGTACTGGACATAAGTGGTGATATATTTCTACCAAAACGTGGCCTTCATGGCTGAATAAGCCATCTTTAATCAAATCAAAGTTCAATCAATTTTGTCTTATGTAATAGATTCATTCAATTCTTTCAAGCAATTTTCTATAAATGTTATATGACACACAAAAATCATCTTGGCTTCACTCACAAGAACTCAGTCCTGACTGACTTTCTTTTCATACTTTTTGAAACTTAAGTCTTTGTACTGGACATAAGTGGTGGATATATTTCCACCAAACGTGGCCTCAATGTCTGAATAAGCCATCTTTAACCAAATCAAAGTTCAATCATTTTTGTCTTATGTAATAGATTCATTCAATTCTTTTGAGTAGATTTTCTATAAAAGTTATATGACAGAAAAAAATGATCTGGCTTCACTCACAAGAACTCAGTCCTGACTTACTTTATTTTCATATTTTTTTAAACTTAAATCTTTGTACTGGACATAAGTGGTAGATATATTTCTTCAAAATGTGTGCCTTCATGTCTAATTAAGCCATCTTTAAACAAATCAAAGTTAATCTATTTTGTTTTATGTAATAGATTCATTCAATTCCTTCCCACTGTGATACAATGAATGATTTGAATGGAATCTATATTTATTTGGACTGACTTAAAAGTTTTATCATAGAAAATTTTGATATTATTTACAGTGATATGATAGAAATTATAATTATTTTAATTAAATTTATTTTTAATTGGACATTTTATATTTTATCTTGTATAGATTTTAAGCTTGAAAGTTTAGTGTTAATAGTTGGGGTTCAATCTTTAGGAGCTAGTGTTAAGTTTGAGGTATAGAATATTATGTTTCAAGTTTTTGAGTTTTGGATATTTGGCTAAAAGTCTAGCATTCAAATTGAGAGATTGATGTTAAACTCCATATGCTAAAATAAAACCTAATTTTAAAGGATAAACCTTCTCAATGATTTTGGAACTATTAATAATGAACGTTAATGTTAATTCATGTAAATAAAATTTTGAATTTGAACTTGAAACAACAAATAGTCAATATAGACCATTGAATCTCAATTTTAAAAATTGAATAATGAACCCTTCAAGTTGAAACTTGATTTTTGAAAGTAAACACAAAACCCTAAAAAATAACCTCTTAGAAAAGCATCCAAACCCCAAAATTTTAAAGCCTAAACTCTATAGCTTAAACACAATCCTAACTCCTAAAAGTTGAATCTTGTGCACAAATTTTATATTGTTAACAATGAACTTGAACATTGAACCATGTAAATAAACAACTAAACTATAAGGACATCTAAAAATGGAGGTTACATTCAATTAAAAAAACCCACATTATCATGATGTATATATTTTAGATTATATAATTTTAACATAGGGTTATGTTTATTATTATTTGTCCACTTTCTTGAAGAGAGAGAGAAGGCAATAATGTCATGTCTCTTTACAAACATGTTTTTCCAAGAATTATAAATTTATTTTTGTACTTAGCAAGAGCTATTATTTTTGTTTTCAATTAAAAATTGTTGATTTTTTATTTAATTTTGATGAATAGGCAGCTATCTATATTAACTTAAAGATGAGAGTGCATATTCACAAAAAAAGGGCGGGTGGTAAAACGTCACACCCCAAGAGTCACATGGGCAACGCCCAAAAATAACAAAATATCAGATCACGTGGGTCGAGCCCAGAAGTCTAAAAAGCATGAAAAATTAAAACAAACAGGCCATTATGCGGCCAGAGCAATGCTAGCGGCACCCGGAGGGTCTTTTTCATCCATGTTTTTCTCCCATACATCAACGAGGTCTGGAGTGATTTAAGTAGGAGCACCCCAACCATCGTCATCTTTCTCTTTATCTTTATCTTCTTCCTCTCGCAAGGGCGAGATTGCAAGCGCTAGCCGCAAAAAAATTGCACCACTGGCAGGCCATCCAGAACCAGAAGCAAGTGGATTATCAGACGACCACCCAAAACTGCCACCACTGCTCCCCGAAGCGCCACCGGAAGGCCACCCAGGACCAGCCCACAGTGGAGGAGAGCAAGCACGCCGAGGAGGGCGAGAGTCCCATCGAGCAAGGGGGCTGGGAACAAGGATGAGCAGAGCCACTCCGCTGCCGGCCCCGAGAGGGCGACCGGCCGCAAGAGGAGGAGAGCGAGTCGAGGACCTGAGCCACAGCACATGGGGCATTGCCCCAGTGGTCCAGGAGGACCTGCAGGTGAGCCATCTCCAGTGCAACTTTATTAGCTTGCACGTGAATCTGTAAAAGAACATTAGAAAAAACAACTTATTTAGCATAGAGAGAAACATTAATATCCATTTGAGAATGAGAAATTATGCAAGAATTTCTATCTTTCCAAATGTTGAAGAGGATTTCCACCCTGAAAGTGTGCCAAAGCTGGGTAAACTTAGCAAGGATCCCAGGTGGATCTCCCAGTACAACCATATGCCAAGAAAAGGGTTCCAGTCAAAAGGGCCGAAAAAAGTCATGAATCTAAGTCCAAAGCTGTTGAGCTCTGGGAAAAAACCAGAAAAGATGCTTAAAGCTTTTTGGATGCCCACAAAAAGAGAATCGAGGGTTCTGGACCCCCAAGTGAATAAGCCGAGAACCCATAGGTAAGCCTTGGAAAAGAATACACCAAGCAAAGTGGGCCAGCTTCGGACTAACACTTGTAGACCAAGTGGCATCAAATCTCTTCCGCCAGGCATGAGTAGAGGAATTAAGCAACCACCTTTGGTTCAAACTGTTGATTATAGGAAAATTGGGTGAATGCCACCTATAACCAAGTCGTGGCTTATAGCTCCTAAGAGGAGTGTTTGGAAACCATTTCCAATCTTTCCACCAAGGTTTGTGTCCACAGATGCCAACTTTATGAAGCATTTCAATCGGAATGGCACTCACCAGCCCGTCGAAGGTGGCGCGGTCCTAGTTTTGAAGATTGTGTTGGGCCTTAAAAGCATCCCACTGCATGATGTGCGTAGTGGGCTGGTGAAAGAGCTGTTGCAGGGTCTGAATGCCCTTTTTGTGAAATCTGAGGGCTTTGAGCTAAGGTGATTTAGCCAGGGGCTGACCATTCTGAGCAAGAAGGGGAGACCACCAGATGTTTTATTGATTGAGAGAAATCCCATTATGAAATCCAGCCCCGACCCATCGGAGCCAAGGCTTAACAGCCTCTCAAGCACGCCAAATGCTCTTGGCCACAAAATTTCCAACAATTTAAACAGGATCCCTCATAACCAGGAGGGTTTGGAAACCTATTCCTTTCCAAGTGGGTCTGTGAACAAGAAATTTGGATTGGATACAGTGCCTGAGGAGAATCTTCTAGGCTTCAGCACCGATGAGGGCCCAGATAATCTATTTGACACAAAGAGCAGTCCCTTGCCATTGAGTGGAGAGCAGCCCAAGCCCTTCAGAATCCTTAAGGAGGCAACAGAACTTCCAAACTACATAATGGAAACCCTTGTGGGTTTAAAAGGAGGCCCATAAAAAATATCGAAGCAACTTTTCAAGCCTGTTGTAGGCTACTTTGGAAGGATCCCAACAAGAGGAATAGTATACATGAGTGGCTGCCAAGATTTTACAACAAACCTGGAACTTACCAGCCAGAGAAAGAGGCTTGGTAATTCAATAAGCCAGCTTTTGCTCGACTCTGGAGAGCACGGCTTGCCAAAGCTCCCTAGGGGAAGCCTGGAAAGAAAAGGGGATGCCCAAGAAACGAAAGATCTCTCCCTGCCCGATCCACTTCCAATTATAGGTTTGAAGCCACGCAGGAGTGGGTAACACAGATTGCATGTAACATAGGGTCTTGTGCCATTGGATGCTCAAGCCAGAGGCAAGACAAAAAGTGTTAAGACAACCAAGGGCAGCAGTGATAGATTCTTCTTCCTCCAAGATAGTGAGAAAGGAATCATCCACAAAGTGGCCATTAACAAGCTACTCATGCGAGTTCAGGAGAAGAATCCCTTTGACACACTGCTAAGAAATAGCATGGGCTAACAGGTAACCAAAGCCTTCAGCAGCAAGCACGTACAAAGAAGGGGCGAGAGGACACCCTTGATGAATTGAGAAAAAAATACCAAAAGTAGAAGACTAGCGTCCATTAATGGTGATGCAACCTAAAGCATCAGCAAAAAGCATTCGAATAGACTAAATGAAGTTGGGTCCAAACCCTAGGGCTTGCAACATTGCAAGAATGAAAGGCCATTCAATGCGATCATAGGCTTTAGCAAAGTCAATTTTAACAAACACATCTTTCTAGTTGGAGCGTTAGGCCCACTCCATGACTTCCCAAACAGCAATGATGTTATCTAGAATAAACCTAGATTTGATGAAACCAGTCTGCTCTGGGTGCACAACCTGAAGCAAGAGATGGCATATTTTCAGAGCTAAGGCTTTGGCAATGATTTTGTAGGATACATTGAGAAGCGTGATGGGCCTCCAATTACAGATATCCTCTAGATCCCTAGGCTTAGGTATGAACTTTATATTGCCCTTGTTTATTAAATTACCTAGAGAATTGGCTTGAAAAGCTTCTAGATAGAAATGATGCAAGTCGCTCCGAACACAATCCCAAAGAGCTTTGTAAAATTTACAAGGGAATCCATCAATCCCAGGAGCCTTGTCATCAGCCATAGAAGAAACAGCTTCCTTGAGATCATCAATTGTTAACAATTGATCATAAAAATTTATCTGGGTTGAAGAAAGCCTATGTGGCATAACAGCAAAGCAGTCCTGAAGGGCTTGTTGTCGCATAGGCATGGAATCTTGTGCAGTGAACACCTGCTCATAATGGTGCACAAAGGCCTGGAGAATGTCGGGAAGCTCTAAGAGGACCCGAGTGCCATCCTTGATTTTTTTGATGTCTGGGGATGAGTGCCTGGCACGAAGTGCCAAAATAAATTCTTTGGAGGCACAATCACCGATCTTAAGCCAATGTAGCCTAGCTTTGATTTTTGCTCCTCTGGTAGCATAATTATCAACCACTTGCTTTTTGTGCCTTAATTCTGCCACCCTTACTTGATGGGATGGGGAAAAGGTACTGGTCGCCAAAGCCTCCATAGTTGTACGCAAGCCAACAGTGGTAGCCTCATAAGATCGCCTACGGAAGATAGTCAATTGGCGCCCATAAATTCGCAATAAATGAGCAGTACGGATGATGGCATCATTCCACCAAGTAATCCATCCTATTTGGTCAGCTGGTCTGCACTCCAAATTCCACACTCGACGAATGTGGGCTAGTGTGGGCTTGTTACATAGCAGAGACGTGTTCAAAAAGAATTTATTTCTACACGTGTGGGGTTGGCAAGACATCCATTCAATGCGAAAATGAATTGGGAAGTGGTCAGACAGCGTCACATCCACTAATGGCTTCACTGGCAAGGCAGAGCTAGCAAAAGAAAAGAAAGATTGAGCCGAAATCATGGCATGATCAAAGTGTTTAAAGACTCTATCGGAACTAGATATGTAATTACACCAAGTGTGCCAGAGGGAATGAGAATGGTGGCAGCCAATATTGGGATCAAAAAGCCCCAATTTATTACGCATGTAGAACCACGCCTCCCTTTCACCTGCAGCCCAACAGAAGGGCAAGGTGCCATCCTTGTCATACGCCATCTCAACCATATTGAAATCTCCGCAGAGAAACCAGGTGGCAATTGGTAGAGAATCAACAATCCATCGCCAAAGCAAAGAGTGCTCCATAGCATCATTAGAGGCATAGACATTAATAATCCCGAAGGAATGATTATCAATGTTGAGAAGAACCCAGACAACCCACTGGGAAGGATCAATCCCATGATCCACAATGCAAGAATGCACTCAAGGGGATAAAAGAGTGGTAGCTCCACCACACCCAACTTCATGCAGAGTGCAAAACATAGTACTAGTTGGCCAAATAGAGCGACCAACCGAGGCAAGCAAAAATTCTATAATTTTAACTTCTTGGAGACAAAGCACTTCAATCCCTGAGTATTTATGTAAAGTATCCCTGACATAATACTTTTTGGAGAGGTCAGTTAGACCTCGAACATTCCATGAAAGAAAACTCATGGATGAAACTCCTCCATGCTTTTGGAATCCAGTTCCTCCTCAACCAGAGAAGATAAACTATTCTTCAAAAAATCATGTGGAACTGAGCCAATCTGAATAAGGGGTGAAAACCTCCACTTTTCTGGCACATATTCTCCTTCTTCCAGCGATGGAGACGGACTACGAGACCATCATTGAGCCCCCGTTGTGGGAGGAATAGTCGGTTGAGCGCACAGAACAGCTGCAAGTTGAGGTGTTGCCTTTGACCTGGGTTGTATTGAAATAGTAGCCGCTCTAAAAGGAGTGGCTGGCCCCTTTTTAGAAGGGTTTGAAACAACTTTGGATTGTTCAGGGGCCTTGGGCGCCGACCCATAACCAGTTGGCTTATTTTTCCAGTTTGTAATCATGGTCCACTTTGTTTCGGCCTTAGCAGAAGGCTCCGTCTGGCAAGGCTTTTCAACATCACGTGACAGTGATGGTGTATGAGGAACTGTCAAAGGGTAGTTTGTGATCTTGTGGTTAGTTGACTGGCACCGATAACACATGTTGGGCATATTGAAATACGTGACTTTTTGGGTGTGCATAATAGCACCAATTTGAATATCTACAGACTCTTTCAAGTCCTTGGATAGATCAACTTCCACACAAACCCGCTTTTGCAGCTAGTCTTGGAAGAACCTATCAAGTTCGATACAAACAACCCTCCCCAACAAAGAAGCAATGTGGTATAGGAAGGGCACACATGGCAAAGGCAGACCAGGAAACTCAATCCAAACCGGGACCCGCATTTTGGTGTCGTCTAAGACTGCAAAATCATGGGTCCATGCTTGGAATACCAACAAGGATGACCTAACATACCAAGGCCCATCACCTAAAATGGCATGAACATGATTAACTTCTACTAAGCGGAACAAAAAAAATCCTCTGGTCAAGTTTTAGACCATATCAAGGCAGACGCCATGAGGAACCCAGGCCTTGTTGACCCATTCTTTCAGTACATTTTCATGGGGAGTCATCCCAAAAAAATAAGCCACAAGGGTGTGTTGTTCGAGCCATTGACAAGGAAAATCAAAATCAGGTAAAGGAAAAACTATATCAGTAGGGGCATCAGAATGCTTACCTCGTGAAGAATTTTGGAACAAATTTCTGAGGATGTTTGTTCAGAGGAGGATCCATTGAGCTGCATCGACAAACCGTTAACACCAGCATGAATTGTTGGGTTAATGTTGGTTGAAGGCATGTTAAACCCCTAAAACCACAGTAAATGTGGTCGTACTCAATTAGGGAGGACTATTCCTACGTAGAAGGCGCAGTATGACACAAGAGGGGCCAAGGATGACCACAAAAAACACAAAACCCTAGCAGAGCTCATTCACTCACCATACATGACTATTTCAATTTTTTGAATTCAATCAATTTTTTTATTTTTTAACTCAAATTATTTTTTAACATTATCCAATTATTCTTTACTATACCATCACATCTTATTAAATGCATATTTTCAATGTTTAAATTAAGATTTTCATCAATATTTTTTATCAAATTGATTAGTTGAAGAATGGATGCTTTATGGTTTTGGACATAGAACATCACTTTTCTCCAACTAACATTCAAGGATTCCCTAGAGATCTCAACCCAATGAAAAATGAAGGATGGGATCTGACAATAGGGTATCCTAGGATATGATTTCATATTACAATAGGGGTTCACCACCTAGTTTAAATTTGGACAAGACAATGAAATGCAAGATGCAATGCTAAACCTTAGTTTGATGCAATGACTTATAAGATGACCTAGAAAATTATGTAATATAAAACATAAAGTTACAACACATAATGTGTGCACCTAGAAACATGTAGAGGCTTGAATGGAGACTGGAAATTTTGTAAATCCTAAAATTTTGACTTACTAGGACTCATGCGCCATTCTAGGCGAATCAGTCCCAGTTCTAGATTTTTGCACATGAGCAGGTTTCAAGCAAATGGGTATCCAAATCTGCAAAGATCTCTGAAAAACACCTATAGTGGGACTCAATGAGTCCAGTTTGGATTTTTTGGAAATTCAAAGTCTGAATCTGCTCTTCTCAGTTTGCTCAATTTGTTCCTCAAATTTTGAAACTCTGATTTTGAGGTTGTAGATGACCTTTTAGTGAAGATTATGACCTTGCAAATGGGGAGACAACTTCAACAACCTTATAACATAATCTTTAATGATCTTCAAGTCTTCAAAGCACCTAGGTCTGCAATCACACAAAGAGAGAAAGAAAAACTTGTTGATTGTTAGGGAATAGGGATTTGTCTTGGACAAACCCCTTTTAGGTAATTAAACCAAATGATGAAACAATGAAACAAGGACATGAAACATGAACATGGGATATGAAACATGGACATTGATACCTTGAATGATGTATTGTAAATGACATCTTGTAAATCTACAACTCAATATGAAATGGCCATGAAGGATGTAGATCTTGATCTTTGACAATAGGAATAGAACAATGCTTGATCTTGGATCTTCAATGCTACATCACAACACTAGCTCAATAACATTTTTGATGCTTAATAGGCTTGAAATGATGATGGATCTTTAATTTTTGCAATAATTGATGAAGAATTATGCCTTAGAATTCATCTTGGTGGCTATCTTGATGATCTTGTGAAGTCTTGGAATGCTTAACCCTTGAGTGCTTGGCTTGATCTCATGCATGCTTATGTGAAATAATGATTTGAGAGCTTTTTTATATAGGCAATGCACTCAAATGACCATTTATAAGATCCCCAAGGCCGACATAGAAGAAATTTGAATTAAAAACCCACTTTTCTCGCTTAGAACCTCAAAAATAGGCCAAATGGGACTCATTCGCCATCCTGAGTGAATGAGTCCCACCTAGATGGACTCATTTTCCCAAGGTGGTGAATGGGTCCCACAGTGGCTATTTTAGTCTTAAAGTGTTAGGGAGTCAAGGAATTAGGCTTATATGTTGATATTGTCAGGTTTTTTATCAAAATATGTCGTGGGATGCATAATACGGGGTCATAGAGGCCTATTAATGATGATATAAAGTTCATAAATGCAATGGGGCCAAAATCCAATGTGAAAGTGTAAATAAATACACTTTACAACACTAAATTAAGGCAAAATTGGGTCTATTTATCTTAGAAGGGTTTTAAATCCAATGTGAATGTGTAGAACACATTACAACACTAGATTAGGTCCATTTGATTTACAAACCTCCTAAATTTAATGTGAAGGTGTAAATAAATACACTTTACAACACTAAATTAGGGTAGAGTTAAGTTAATTTAGCTTAAAGAGGGCCCAAGACCTAATGTGGATGTGTAAAACACTTCACAGCACTAGATCCAGGCAACATTAAGTCTATTTTATCATTAAACATTCCCAAATTAAGCAAGGGATACTTTTTTCTACACTACACAAATTAGTTCAGTAATTATTATAAATCAATATAGTTAAAGTAGTTATCCTTTACTCGACTAGACTCTAATATTTATTATTTAAACTTAGAGAATGATTTTGCTTTTTTATTGAATACTACTTTGTGTAGAATTTATATCTAATTTTTTATTGTATGTGAATTATTTAGAGTTTCATATGAATAAATTTATATCAAATGATAGATTTACTTTTTATTTTTGATTGATGAACTTAGTCTAAAGGATCCATAAACAACCATATTAATAATAATAATTTATATTTTATCAAACTACGTCTATGAAGGGCCAAAATAAAAAAACCCACAAGGATACATATACATTGCTAAATATTGTATATGTATTATAAATCATCAGCACCTGCTTATGACATATTATTGAACTATCTTAAAGCTACACATATGGCATAACATTTGTGTCCCCATCTTCACTTGGCTCTAAACTCCTAGATTCTATAGCAAATTTCTAATCCACATCCTTCAACAATAAGGCTCTAATAGTAGCCTTCATAAATTTGATGCCCCACTTACCTTCTATTTATCTATTGTATTGTTTTTTTCTCAATTTCCATGATGATGAATGGAACCTAGGGGCCAATGAGTGGAGGATTGACAAGAATCTAGGTCCCCATGCTAGAATGGAAGCCCAAACCAATGACTACATCAAACTTCTCAACCCGCATCCAAATCAATTGGAATAACTCAAAATTCCAAATCAAAGTCCAACCAATTTTGTTTTATGTGATTGATTCCTTCAATTCCTTCCTATTGTGATACAATGAATCATTTGAATGTAATCTATATCCAATTGAATTGAATTAAAATTATAAATCAAATTCCAATCAATTTTGTTTTATGTGATTGATTCCTTCAATTCCTTCTCATTGTGATATAATGAATTATTTGAATGGAATCTATATCCAATTGGATTGACTTAAAACTTTGATATTATTTGTGTTGAGATGCACACAAGACAGCTGAGAAGGGGGGTGAATCAATTGTATCAATTCTTTCCACTTATAAACTTAAATAATTTCACTTTAACTTCAATTTGTTATTAAGTGTAAACATGAAATGAAATTAACAGAAACACAACACTAGAGACACCAAATTTACATGGAAAACCCAATGAGGGAAAAACCATGGTGATGATTAACTCACAATATAGAAGAATGAAAAATTGGATACACAGGCTCACTGCCTGAGGGCTCATTGCCTAAGGGCTCACTTCCCATATATGAAGGCTCACTACCCAAATTAAGGGCTCACTGCCTTAGGACTCACTGTCCAGAAAATGAGGCTCACTGCCTACAGAAAATTACAAAGAAATAGATAAATATCCACCACTAGGAGTTCCACACACTTCACAACTTGAACAGAAGAATATAAATACAATTAAGTTTTGTTGCAACACTTTGCTCTTCCACATCCTGATTTTCACACTTATTCGCACACTCTTCTCTTGCTCAAATCGATTGATAAATGGATGATCAATTCGCTTCAACTTGATTCACTTATATACCATCTTCAACCTTAGAGACATTCATAAGATTGATTATAAAATTACAAATTATAAATTCAAACAAGGTCGACTACTCAACATTCTCATGATGGATAAGAATGTGAGCTGACCAATTAAATATTTAATTTAGGACCCAAATACCATCTTGGATCACGCACACACTTTCACAAATCAATGCACAAGCATAATGTAACGTGTAAACACCAGGTCGGCCAAACCTAATGAAAACACCAATGAACTTGGAGTACACACATCGCCAGCAAGATAATCTCATGTGGATGGCCCAACACGCTTCATCAATCATTTTACCATCTTTGAGAACAACTCAAATACATCTTCAACAAACTTCATTCACGGAGAATACTTTACCATTCCAATTGGGACAACCAATCAGAATACCGGAGCTCTAGAGCAGGCCTTCCAGAGTGCAAAAACACATACAACTTATCCAAAGTAGAGAAAACAAACCATATATTAATCCCCCAAATCCACAAGATCTGAAACCAAATACCAAAGGACTGCGAACCAAAACATTTCTCCTAGTCAACAACCAGATAACTCTACAAACCTAGTTCACACACCAGTGAACATAACTTCTACTCTCCATCAACCTAGAAGCTGAAACTCAAAATATATAATCTACTTAAGCTCAAGAACACACCTATAAAACCTCATGGGCAAAAGATAAACACAAAGGAAGTGCGGGCCACAATACCGGATTGTGCTCATAACACACTTCAACACTGGTTTACATCATTTCTCAATTTTCTCAAGAGAAATTGGCAAATACACAACTTGCTCAACTTGTACAGTGTTGACATCAATGAAAAATTAATGATAGCACCATCAAACATATTCATACTTGCAACAATTTGCAATGATATGATAAAAATTTATAATTATTTTAATGAAATTTACCTTTAATTGAGCATTGTATATTCTAACTTGTATAGATTTTATGTTTGAAAGTTGAATGTTAATAGTTCAACAATCAAATACATGGGGTTATAGAATTTTAGGTTTCAAGGTTTTGGGTTTTAGGTATTTGGTTGAAGGTTTAGCATTCAATTTGAGAGATTGACGTTAAACTCTACATGCTAAAATAAAACCTAAATCCTCAAGGAAAAACCCCCTACATTGGTTTTTGAATTATTAACAATGAACATTAATGTTGATTGATGTAGATAAATAGTTGAATTTAAAATGGAAACAATGAGTAATCAATATAGACACTTGAATCTCAATTTTAAAAATTGAATAATGAACCCTTCAAGTTAAAACTTGGTTACTAAAAGTAAACTCAAAATCCTAAAAAATGACCTCTAAAAAAATCACCCAAATTGAATCTTGTGCATTGATTTTGTATTGTTAACAATGAACCTTAGCATTGGACTAGATATAAACACATAACTAAACTATAAGAACATCTAAATAAGAAGGTTACATTCAATAATAGAAAATCGCTTTGTTATAATGTATATACTTTAGACTATATCATATTCATGTAAGGTTGTGCTTAGTACTATATATCCACTTTATTGAAAAGAGAGAGAAAGCGCTAATATCAAGTCTCTTTAGAAACATGTTTCTCAAGAATTATAAATTTCTTTATGTACTTAGTAAGAGCTTGTTGGCACCATAGCATGATGATGTATGATGTTTTTTATTGATGGCAACCCATTTTCAAAGTGATAGTTCATTAGTATGTATATAGTCCATAGCAGACCAAGTGTTTTTGGGAAATTGGTTGTCCTAGACTGAGATAGTGATGTAACAGAGGAACAGTTTTGTGGTCCACATTGTAATATCTTGCCATGAGGTTTTGAGGCAATAATGGTATGTGATGAAGGATTCTATATCTAATTTTTTAAGGTTGTGTCCTCCATAGCAAAAAATATTGATGACAGAGTATTGGAATAAAGCAAAGACATAGTTATAGAGTTCATGTTGGAATGATTTGCATTCCACTATGGATGATCATTGTGTTGTTTGGATTTCAAGAAGTTATTGAAGATGTTAGATGATTCTGCACTCTGAATTTTAGGTGGTTTTGTGGTTTGTGTGTCAAGTTTTGGGATAAACAGTTGGTTCATTCAGTAGTTGCTTCACTAGTTTTGTTGTGTGGTATTGACCTACGGGTTTTGGGGTCATGGGGGACTAAATTGAGTATGGAGTAGAATCATAGGATTATTTGTAGGTCATGTTGACCTATCTTAGTGAAGAACATGCTTTGATTACTTTTGCAAGGCATGTATAATGGATTTTTGATCTGACAGGTTATGGTGTTACACGTTTCATCTAATTAGGTTGACCTAATTGATGATATGATTTTTTTGGAATATATACATATATATAGAAGGTCAATTCATTGATGGTATGAGAGGTTTGAAGTAAAGTGAAAATTGTGATAGTGAAGAATGAAGTGTGTGAAGTTAGTTTTATAAGCCTAACTGGAATTGTATATTTTGTTGCAAGTATGAGAAGTTGGTGTTGTCATTGATTTCAACAAGTTATATTTTCATTAATGAGAAAAAGATTGTTGCAAGAGTATGTGCATTTGTTCATGTTGTTGCATTAATGATGTTTTTTTTAGTTACATTATGTTGTAATTAGTAAGCTACTGGTGTCAACCTCTAGTGTTGCTTTGATAATCTTTTGTCTATGAATGTATGGTTGATTTGATAGGTTGCAACTGGTTCTGTAATGTTGAAGAAGTATTGAAGATTTGATAAAAAGAGGAAACAATGAGTTGCAATTTTTCTCTAGGTTGCAGAGTAGTGTTCTAGTGTTGCTTCACATTTCTTCTAGGTTAAATATTTTCTTGTGCGATTCAGATATGTTGATCAAAGGTGTCCAGAAGTATTATATTCATAATTTTGTGTGTTAGATCATTGTTCAAAAGAAGTTGTGTTCACCAGTGTGTGAACTGTGTATTGCAAAGGTGTATGGGAGAAAAAAAAATTCTTTGTATTTCTCCATAATTTGGTTTCAAGTCTTGTGGATCTAAAGGAACATTGATAATGTTGGCATCTTTCTTCAATTGGTTTTGTTCAAGGTTTGGTGCTTTAGAATTTGGTTTCTTGAGTTATAGTGTATGGCAGAGTTGTTTGAGTGTATTGGGTGTGTACATTCTTCAAGTGAAAGTTGTTGTGAAGGAGTTTGTTGGATTTTAGGGTGTTTTTGGAATATTCTAGATTATGTTCAAGTGACACTTTTTTTCTACAAGTTTTTGGATCAAAGGAAGTGTGTACTTAAAATTTTAATGGTGTTTACACAGGTAATGGTCCACCTGGGTGTTTACACTAAATGTGAAGGTACTTTGGTGTTTGTGGAAGCATGGTGTGGCGTGTATAAATGAATTTAGGTCTTAGCTAAGGTGTTTTGTGGTTTTCCTTCATTCCTTTCCACCATGGGAATGTTTTGGTGCCAACCTAATTTGAATTTGCATGATTGAGGTATATATCCAACCTTGGAGAATGGTTTCAAGGTTGATGATGATATAAATAAGAGTTGAGTTGTTGAGGGATGAAAAGATAGATGAGTATGATGTGAATTATAGAGTTGTGAGGTGTGAATTTGAGAAGTGCAGTATGAGATTTCATGTGTTATATTACTAAATGCAATGAGAAGAAGGTGTCTACAATTCTTCAGTCAGACTGTGAAGGTGTTGGTGACATTGTGGTGGATTTTCCTATTGCATTAAGATTGATTTCTTTGTGTAAAATTCTTCTCTATCTTATTTTCTACTTTGATGCTGAGCCTTTCTTTCTTCTAGGCAATCTCCCCTCTGGATTTTAGTCCTTTTGTAATCAATGTTGATATTACTTTATATTGTGAGCTAATCCTCACTGTGGTTTTTCCCATTTTGGGTTTTCCATGTAAATCTGGTGTTCTTGTGTTGATTGTTATGGTGCATGATTCAATTGTTTCTTTCAATTTCTTCAAGTTTAATGAGATTCTTTATAATTCACTTTTAAACTAACGAATTTTAGGGAATATTGATTCATCCCCTCTTAGTATTTTGAGTGTTCAACAATTGGTATTAGAGAAAGGTTCCTTCAATTTTCTTAACAGTTGAGGTAGATCTTGGAGCTTGAACAAATGGAAACTAGGAGGTATCCTATCCCTTCGAAATAAATTATAATGGAAGGTTTTATTGAAGAAGACTGTGAGGTTAATATGGAAGAACTCAAATCTTCTCTTGATGATCTAGATAAAGCAGAATGTGAGAATAGAAATTTCAAAGAAACTCTTAAGGAAGTGTAAGAGAGGGGGACCAACCACTGCAAGGCCCCAGGTCACAAAAGGCCAAGAGTGGAAAGGCTTCCCTAACTTACCTCAGTTGAAAGGAAGGTTAGGATAGAAAGGATGAGAATGATGAAGACTATGTCCTTCGATCACTCTATAATCTTGAGAATTTAAGGGAGACTAGACGAGTCACTTCCCAGAGTCAACTCTGTGTCTCAAATAGCTAACAGAAGCACAGTTCTGGGATGATAGCATGGCACGCTGGCATCTCATAGGTGCGTTAGCATCCATATGGATAGAAAACCAAAGAAATGAGGTTGGAATCTTGAGAAAGGATTAACAGTCTAGTCTAGCAGTTTTCGGGAAGTAAAGAACAAGACTAAGAAAAGAGAAAGGTAAATATGGATATGATAAAATAAGTATGTTACCGCAAGGGTGACGAAGATGATTTCGTAGAATGATCCTCTCTCCAGCTTGCTTTGAGATCTCTCCACCTACACACAACAAAGAGGGAAAGTGTTGGGGTTATTTAGGGACCTACCTTAGTTAGACCCTCGTCTTGGTGTTTCCACCTCCATGGACATCCAAGTTTGCAAAGATAGAAATAACGATAAAGAAAGAAAATACAAGCTACATATGCAAGAAACACTAAAAAACAGTATGTGCTTACTCAACTGAATATGATAGAGGAGATGGGAGGAGCTTACCACCTTCGTCTAAAGCACTCAAGGCTTGTGGAGGAGTGAATGAGAGGAACTCAAGCCTCTATTGTCATGGTGTTTGTCCTACGCTCGCACTATCGAAGTGATGGAGTGGTAGATTGCTGCAATGGAGTGAAGAATGTTGCTACAAAGCTTGAAAGTGAATGAATGGAAATGGAGAAATTGCTCAAATCGATCTTGCAAAACTTGAGGATGGATGGAATGGTCAAGAATATGAAGGAGAAGATGAAAAACGGCCATATTCAGTTCAGCCAACCGAAGAGGGATGTTACTCTTCGACTTCCAATCAAAAATGTAACACCTATGCAGTCTCCAGCCATCAAAATCTACCAGGGACGTAAGTGCTCCGTGTGGACATCTAGGTGTGGCGTGGGCATCCGCGACAGAAATTCCCCCACTAACACACAAACGAGGTGCCAAGTGGAATGCAAGTAGCAAGCTTAAGTGGAATTAAGCCTCTACCTTAGGTTTTCTAAGGTGTAAGGGGGTAGAAGGGAATTTACATTAGGGGTGCAAATTCATGCTCATACATTTTGACCCCACTTTAGTGACCACGAGTACTGATGATTTCTTCAGTAAAGTAGAGTAGTAAGAAAGTAACAGAGTAAGAAATGTATACCCAAACCGATGAGGAAGTAGAGCATGGTCTGGCGAACCCGTAAGTGCAAGAGAGGACTTCATAGTTTCACAGAACCACAAAGTTGAAGTACGAAAGTGCCTCACAAGCTCACGGTCCTACAAGAGGGTATCCTTCAAGAACTCTCACATGAAGGAAACCAGGAAGAGCACCTTACAACCCCACAAACCTATAAGGAAGGTATCCCCCAAGAACTCTCACATGAGGGATATCGAGAAAAGGACCTAACAGACCCGTATACCTACAAGGAAAGTATCCCCCAAGAACTCTCACATGAGGGAGACCAAGAAAAGCACCTTACAGACCAACAGACCTCCAAGGAAGGTATCCCCCAAGAACTCTCACATGAGGGAGACTGAGCAAAGGGGACTCCATAGATTCAGAGATGGCGACATGTTAACCCACAAATAGAACATATTAGTAAGTGGTCGCATAGGCCAGTGAATGAACAGTCAAGCAGACCATCGCTAAGTTGCAAGGCTTTCAAAGGGCTCCCTCAGGAACCCTTCAAAAGGAAGGAGGGTCCACTCAAGGGACACATTGTTTGAAAGGTAAAGTCTAGTTGGGATACCCCCAAGCTAGATGTGAGGATGTGAAGATGGTCTAGTCGGGCTACCCTCGGACTAGACGTTGAGGTGTGAAGTCGGTCTAGTCGGGCTACCCACGAGCTAGACACTATAGAAATTTGTTGAAAACTTTCGAAGGGGCCCCTCAGGAACCCAACATGAAAAGGAGGGGTCCACTCAAGGGACACACTGTTCAAATCTAATGTCTTCTTTCTTGAATCGATTCATCACCAAGTAATCCTTTTGAAAGATGTTTATTTTATCAAGGAATTTGAAAGGAAGGAGATGCACTCATGCGAGGGGAAGACTAAGACCATTCCTGCTTTGGAGGAGGTTTTCCAAGTCCTTTCTTTATGAACCCATGATGAAGGAAACATGTTTCATTAAGGTTTCAAGTTGAGAATGCCATTCGAATAAGGAAGTGTGTGAAGGGTCTTCGAGAAAAGATTTAGTTGGCAACGAATGCATTTTCTAAAGACCAAGTGATGTAGAAGAGGCGTTGTCGTGCATGAAAGGTACAACTCAAGCAAAGAAGAGAGAAAGAGAAAGAGAAAGAGAAAGTAAAAGAGAACAGATCACACACAAAGGGCATAGGGGGGTCTGGTTTCACGGGGTCAGATCTACCTTTATTCATATATATTAGGTAACTGCGACAAGAGGTGAAAGATCATCAATCCCCAACCAGATCAAGAAGAATGAATGGAAGACAAAGTAAAAATAAAAAAATTGGGTCAACATGGAAGGAGACCTAAATGCTCCTAACGCTTTGCATAGTCCCCAATTTTTCGAAAGCTAATCACAAACATGAAAGAATGAAGATACATATAGAAGAAGGTTTACAACACAAACACCGCACCTATATCCAAGCACCAATAGGGGTGACAAGGGTCATCCAGGCACATATAGCACGATCACAGGGGAACACATCACAACACATACATCTAATCTAAAGATCAAGAAAAGGGTATCCCCTTAACACTGGTTGACCAAGAGATCGTCAGCTTCCCACTCTAGATCATCGAAGGGAGGAGGATGACAAGCCTCCAATGGTATAATGTTAAGGGGAGGAGCTTTCGATCCTCCTACAACAAGGGCAAAGATAAAGGGACCTATAAGGTCTTCGTCGCTCAACTCTTGTGGGTCCAAGGTCAACAACCTCGCAAATATCGCTAACAAGGTTGGAACTTAATCCACCAAGTTAAACATGGATTTAATGAGAGTTCCATGTTTCACCTCGGTGGTTGGAGGAGTTTACACCCAAGGTTCACCGCTAGGCTCACCAAGAGACTCAGGAGCGATGACAAAATTAAGGGAGGCTAGGATTGGTTCCATTACTAGGATAGAATAAGTCAATTTGGGGCCACCTTTCAGAGAAGGTGGGCTCTTCTTATGTCCTCCATTGCTGGAGGGGCCATGCTCTACCTTCTTCTTCATCGGAGGAGGTGAAATCCCCATAGATAAAATAAGGAGGATCGATGGAGAAGAGGAAAGAACCACAGCAGATACAACCAAAGTGTTCACCATGTCCATGGGCTTTGGGAAAGGCAAGACATTTGGGACGAAATTCAACAAAGGTGGCTCCACCGAAGGAGCGGTGAATACTTGCACCCTTCCAGGCACATGTGCACTCACAGTGGGAGTCGAAAGAGATTCAGAGACGGAAGGAGGGAAAAAGGAGGACATAGCAGGAGGTGCAGTCTTTTCCTCCTCCTTCTTCTATAAGGATGCTTGTTTGACTAGGAGATCCTTTTTTCGACACTTGCACTCATGTGCAAGGCAGTTTCTATGGCTCTTCGAACCAGAAGCTAGGATTCGCAAAGTGACAAAAGGATTCTATTTAGCCATGGGAGTGTCCTCCACAGTTGTTTCCAGTGGAAGGGTAGACTCTTGAATGGGAGAAGGAGGGGCAAGTTTAGAAATGGTAGGAGGAGTTGACTCTAATGCCTCGGCAAAGAGCCTCTTCATGTTCATTATTTTAGGAACAGAGATAGTACGAGGCCGTGAAGGTTGAGATAGAGAGGAATCTTCATGGGGGGATTTTTGTCTTCTATAATGAATAGGCCTAGGCTCTGTGGGTAAGATAGGAAGCCCAAACGCAAGACGCTTAGTCTTTCACCAAGCAGGCACCATAGGATTCTCTCGCAAACACAACACAGAAGCAGATGGTACCACGACAAGGTGAGAGAAAGCATTGGGTTGGACAACGGAAGGGGAAGAAAGAGGATCTCGAGACCACTTCTCTTCTTCTCTTCTATGTGCCTTGGTGGCATCACTATCAGCTTCCAAACAAGCTCTATGTGAAATAGCACAAGGTGATGGAGGGTATCTCAATTTCGGCCTAGAGCGCCCCTTCTTATAGTTTTGATACGTGCGATGTAGAAGGTCATTTCTAGGAGGGAGAGGACCAAGGGACATAGGCCAAAAGTAGTCTAAGGTATAGCTTCCATGGGAAATCGGTGGTCTATAACCGGTGTCATGGACAACGTGTACCAAACCTCCATGAACAAACTTTATAAATTTGTGTATAACTAAGGGAACTGCATTCATAGCTACTAGCCAAGGAATACCTAGCTTCACTCTGAAGAGTTCAGACCCCGGGATGATGTTAAACTTAAGGCTTACAAAGTTAGGTCCAACGAGGACCGATAGGATGATACTCCCTATAGGAGGTACGAAAATTATATTGTGTGTGCATACGGTGCTTTCAGGAGCATCATACCCATCCTTATGTAGGAAGTTAATCAACATGATCTCCTCAGTTATGATATTCACCTGCAATGTCGGATCAATGAGAACAGCTGCCATAGTATTTCCATTTATCCTTGCAAGAATGTAAAGAGGAGATGGTTCCCTATTAAAGCCCATCAGCAGGTCCTGTGAGGTGAAGTTTATGCTCATACCACTACTCGCAATTTGTGCAAAGGGAATAGGTTGGTTTAAGAAAGAGGTCATCACACACACCAATAGTACTTCTATAGAGCCTCCTAAGGTTTGTGAGATAAGCTAGTGACCCAATTAAGTTTTCATTACACAATACTTTGGAACCTTCCAACTACGCCTACTAGGGGTTGTAGGTTTGGTTGCAAGGTGAGAACCTCACAACACTCACACCTACAACACTTTTAGGATAGGAGGAAAGGAGCTTTCAATATCGCAAAACGGAACCAAAATGGTTCACGTCAAGTTCACCAAAAATGTAAGAGAGGGGGACCAACCACTGCAAGGCTCCAGGTCACAAAAGGCCAAGAGCGGAAAGGTTTCCCTAACTTACCTCAGTTCAAAGGAAGGTTAAGATAGAAAGGATGAGAATGATGAAGACTATATGTCCTTCGATCACTCTACAATCCCAAGAATTGAAGGGAGACTAGACTAGTCGCTTCCCAGAGTCAACTCTATGTCTCAAATAGCTCCCTTTCCAAGGATAGAAGCATAGTTCTAGAACAACAACATGGTGCGTTGGCATCTGTATGGCCAGAAAACCAGAGAAACAAGGTTGGAATCCCAAGAAATAACTAACAATCTAGTCTAGCAGTTTTTGAGAAGTAAAGAAGAAGACTAAGAAAAGAGAAAGGTAAATACGAATATGATAAAAGAAGTATATTACTATGAGGGTGACGAAGATGGTTTCATAGAATGATCCTCTTGCCAGCTTGCTTTGAGATCTCTCCACCTGCACACAACAAAGAGGGAAAGTGTTGGGGTTGTTTAGGGGCTTGCCTCAGTCAGACCACCGTCTTGATGTTTCCACCTCCACGAACATCCAAGTTTGCAAAGATAGAAATAATGATAAAGAAAGGAAATACAAGCTACGTATGCAAGAAACACTACAAAATAGTATGTGCTTACTCAACTAAATACGATAGAGGAGATGAGAGGATATTACCACCTCTTTCCAAAGCGCTCAAGGCTTGTGGAGGAGTGAATGAGAGGAACTCAAGTCTCTGATGTCATGGTGTTTGTCCTACGCTCACACTATCGGAGTGATGGAGTGGTAGATTGTTGCAATGGAGTGAAGAATGTTGCTACAGAACTTGAAAGTAAATGAATGGAAATGTAGAGAGTTCTCAAATTGATCTTGCAAAACTTGAGAATGGATGGAATGGTCAATAATATGAAGGAGAAGATGAAAAACGGCCATATTTGGGTCAGCTAGCCGAAGAGGGATGTTACTCTTTGACTTCCAATTGAAAATGTAACACCTCTACAGTCTCCAGCCACAAGAATCTACCAGGGATGTTAGCACACCACATGAGCGTCCCCGATAGAAATGCCCCCATCAACACAAAAATGAGGCACAAAGTGGAACTTAAGCAGTGGGCTTAAGTGGAATTAAGCCTCTGCCTTAGGTTTTCTAAAGTGTAAGGGGGTAGAAGGGAATTTGTGTTAAGGGTGCAAATTCACGTTCATACAGGAAGTAGATGATTGTATCAAGAAGTTATGGAATCAAGTCAAGAAATTCAAGGATCGACTCAAGGAAACAAATGAGCAATAAAAAATAAAATGATACAATCACCAATCTGAAAGTGTGGGTTGAAGAAGGAAAAAAAGGTTCAGACTAATGAATTCCAAGTTGAAAGAAATTTTCAAAATGCTCAAAGCTTGAATAATTTGTGTCTTTGAGGAAAGATCTAAAGAAAACAAAGAGTCAAGAGGAAAAATTCAAGAAGAGCTCCACCTTTCTTGATGATATTCTTGCTAGTCAAAAATATTCTAAGGACAAAGGAGTAGGGTTTGAAAAAGGAGAAAGTTCAAAGGAAAATCATACTCCAAACAATGTTGAAAAGGAGAATAATGAACAAAGGAAGACTGAAGATAAGAAGAGCAATATCAAGCATATCTAGAACCAAAAGAAGGATTTCAAAAGACATCCTATTAGACAACCAGTTGCACAAAGGTATCCATCTTTTAAAGGTCAATGTTATTTTTGTAATAAATTTGGACATAGATCTGTAGAATGTAGAAGCGGGATGAATCAGAATTTTCAATCATTTTCTGGTCAATGTTATGCATGTAATAGATCTGGTCATAAGGCTAGTGAATGAAGAAGACAAATGATGAAAGGTTACAATAATGGTATGATCCATTAATCATTCTCGATTACTATTACACATGTAATGGGTTTTGGCATAACACTTCTGAATAAAAATCTAAAATGGCAAGAAGTAAATTTTCTCTACAAGGTGTCATATGCTATAAATGTAATAAACTAGGACATATAGACAAGTTTTGCAGAGGAAAGAATGTGAAACCATTTTTTTCACAAAATAAGATTGATCTAGTTTAGGTAAATAAGGAGATGAACAAGATTTGGAAGAAAAAGGAAGAGAATGATGTGAAGAATGAGTTTTTACCAAATACTGGTGCAGATTTTTCCTCTAGAAACTAGATAGAAAGCATTGGATTAGGGGGATTTTTAACAGAAAATTTTCTAGACCCTTGCCATAGATGAGATGTTGATATCTTCATCATACTAGTGGATGAATTGGTTGACATTCTTCATCCATTAGTGAAACCTCCAGTGAGAAATCTCTTGGTGTTGAGATTTTTGGAATGTTTGGGAGTCTTTGAGATTATATAGTGAAGGTGTGATAGTATTGACCTAACTTTTGTTGTATTTAATGCACACTTTAGGTCATTTTTCACATTATAAAAGGCAATTGTGTTTTATAATTTGAAGAGGAGAGTAGAGAAAACGAGATCTAAGGTGTTGAACGAAACCCTACCAACAAAATTCCATGAGGTATTTATAATTTCTTGCAAACCCTAGTTCAAAGAAGTTCATAATGTTTACTCCTTAGGTTATTGATGTGCTGGAGAGGCCAAGGCATAAATTTAAGAAGCATTTTTACAAATCAATGGAAACAGATTAAAAGGGGTGTTCTCTAGGGTTCCTTCAAATATCTTGCACATAGAAGATGTGATAATTTACATTGATTCAAAAATGGATGAATATGATCACTTGAAACTGGTGGATTTTAGGGAAAAAGTGCTAATTGGAGATGATTTTGAGTTGAAACCAGAGTATGCTAGCTTGGCAGAGAAAAATTTAGATGTATGGATGGAGTTTCCTAATTTATGCTATGAAGATGAGTGGGTGAATTATGTTCTAAGTATAATACATGATAAATTCATGTGGCTAGACATGTCACATATGATAACAAAAGAGGCAATTAGGATTGTTACTGGTTTGAGCTCCACAAGATATATCCCTTCATTATAGGTGGTAAAGAATGAAGTGGTGATGAATCTTATCGAACCAAGTTTAAAAAGTGTGCCCTAATATTGGATGACATTGAATATCTTGCAGTCAAATATTTTACAATGATGATTGGCTATAAGATATTCTACATAAACAAACAGAATTCTAGCATGACCACCACAATTCACATGGCATATCAAATGGTAAAAGAAAGAAAATACTTTGATCTATGTGAGCTCCTATGATCATATTTGTTGGAAAATTTGTGGAAGACAAAGGATTAAAGGTACCCCTTTTGGTACAGTACTCTTATTATTTGCTTAATATTTTGCTTTCTCAATGAATTGCTCAGAACAAAGAATGTAGTATGGGAGTATAGTGTCCCTGTATTTATTCAAATTAGAGATCATTTGAGGAGATTTTGAGATGTTAATTATTGTGATTCAATGTTGTGGGAATTCTTTAAACCTTTTCAAGCTTGGATGCAAGAGAGAGAAAGGATTCCAAGTAAAATTGTGGATATGTATAAGAATGAATTAAAATTTATGGTTAGCAGAGATTACTACTACATGGAAGTAGTTGAACCCAAAATTGTTTGGGTTATGGAGTTTCCTTATGAGGTAGTTAAGTATGAATGCATTGGTCTAGCAGAGATTGTGTTGAGAAAGCCTAGAGATACAATTGAAAGGTTTGGTACTTATAAAGAGAAATCAAGTAAGGAGAACCTAGAAAAGAAAAAGAAGGATATTGAGGAAAAGGTTGAAAAGATGAAACCTAAGTTGGAAAGGGATTTTTGTACCCCTAAGGACCCTACAAAAAAATCTAAAGGTATATCTTCTCCTCCACAAACTCCATAAAGATCAAGAAGGTCAAGTAGGACCTCAGCCTCCACTCCTACTGTCACAAAGCCCTCTAGAACAAAACCAACAGGTGGTCCTAAGAAGATAGACACGTCCAAACTTCTTGAAGAACAAAAGGATCCAAAGAGAAGAAATAAAGAAAAATAAACAAGAGTTAGGTATATCAATCCAAAAGAAAAAGAAGAAGAAGAGGAAGATCATCAATTGGTCTAGGAAAGGAAAACAAAAGTCTCTTAGGAAAGAGGAGACCCCTTCGGTCCATGAGAATAGTCTCATGAAGCTTGATGCACTATTCAATGCTATAGCATAGTTTTGGATCCTAAAGGACATAGTTGAAATGTATCCAAATTCAAATGATGAAGATAAAGAAACAATTGAAGAGGCCATTTTCAAATACATGGTGACATTTAATGTTGGTCTAGGTGAGATAAAGGATCATTTTTTGGATGATCTAAAAGGATTATTGAGTTCAAGAAGATGAGAGGCTATTGCAGAAGATGCAAAGATGAAAACTTTTTCCTTTGAGAAAATTGGTTCCTCATTAACTCATGAGGAAAGAGTTAAGTTGTCTCAGTTGTATGCCCAAGAATTCAGGACAAATCAAAGATTAAACACTCTTATGGGAAAAGACAAGGATGATGTAGAAAAGATAAGGAGAGAAACATTGCAAATAGTTGAAAATCTTCTTAAAGAATTGGGAGTCTCTCTAGGTAATGAAGATCAAATGCAAAAAGATAAATCCCTCCCAAAAAAACAATGAGCCACTCAATGAGAAACATAAGCATGAGAAAGAAGAAATGTTGATAGATAACACCCCTCTGTATGTGGAAATAACTACTAAGTAGAGAAAAGAAGATGAGAAAGGAGTCACAGAGAAGATTGAAGCTTAAAAGGAACAAACTATGCCTCCTCCAAAAGTTGAGAAGATTGTAGAAGAGTCTTCTAGTAGTGAGAGAAGGAGAAGAATGATACAAAAGTAGAAGAAAGAACTAAAACAAGTTGTGAATCCTCCAAACCTTCTAGGGATTCATTCAAAGATCTTCTAGATATGAAATTATAGTTCCAACCAGTGGTGTCTGCACAACTATTACAAATTCCTATGAAACAAGGTCAAGTGGATATGGATGGGATCTCTCCTCTCCATAAGTTGCAGCTTGGTGATGTATTTCATGCCTCTGTGAGAAAGGAGATACTTCAAAATCACTAGAAGATCACTAATTTAGTTGATAAAGATATCAAGGTGTTGCAAGAAGGCCTTCTTGGAGTATTTATTGATACTTCTTTATCAAGTGTGCAACAGTTGAAATTACTACTAGATTCTTTTAAGGAATACTCTGTTGGTCTAGAAGAGAAGATTGAAAGGGAAGAAGCAAAGAAGTTGAATGATAAGAGGCTAGTTGATGCCTCAAATAAATGTTATATTGCACATACCAAGTTTCAAGAAAACTTAGAGGATGTTCAGAAGAGTTTGGAGGAAGCCAAAGTATTGTTTCAATTTTGTTTGAAATGGCTAGTGTCTACAAAAAATATAAAGGATCAAATGGACTCAATTGAGTCTCAAATTGCTCAAGCCTCAAGTGTAATGATCCAGCGAATGATGGGGATGGAGAAACTAGAGTGGTCATTGAAAATTTACACAGTCAATTCTTCTTACTGCAGGAAAAAAAAGAGAAAACCATAATGCAGTATAGTCAACTCTGAGATATGGTAAATTTAAGGCATACTTCTTTAACTAGAGTTTTCACAAATGTGAAAAGAAGTTCTGCAAAAGACAATAGTGCCTAGTTCTCTAGAAGAAGGAGAAGACCTCTATGTACAGTTTGAAAACCAAAGCTACATGCTTAATTTTTCCAAGAAGGATTGGGAGGTAGCTAAGAAGGATTGGGAGACACACCTTGCAAAATTAAAGGCATCATATAAGGGTATATTACTCTCATCTAGTTAAGGTATATATTTTTTAATTGTATAGTCAATTTTTGATCTCAATGTATATATGTGGAGTTAGTAGATGGTGATGTGGTATTTTTTGTCTTTTTGGTGATGGATAACATAGATAGGGGGAGCTATTCTCATATAGATATATCAATAAGGGGACATAATGAGGATTTACTACCCTTTGCCCTTGACATCAAAGGGGGAGTGAAGTAGAGAAGTTTGGTGTCATCAATGAAAAAGGGGGATATTTTTGGCAACATGAGCATGATGATGTATGGTGTCTTCATTGATGGAAACCCATTGTAGAAGTGATAGTTCATTAGTATTTATATAGTCCAAAGTAGACTAAGTGTTTTTGGGAAATTGGCTAAGTCCCAAACTGAGAAAGTGATGTAATAGAGGAATAGTTTTATGGTCTGCATTGTTTTGCATTGCAATATCTTTTCATGTAGTTTTGAGGTAATGATGGTATATGTTGAAGTAGACTATGTCACAAATTTCAAGGTTTGATGTCCTATTTAGCAGAATATATTGATGACAAACTACCAGACTAAGCAGAGACATAGTTACAGAGCTCATGTTGGAATATGCCACATTCCACCATGGATGATCATTGTGTCATGCATATTTCAATAAGTTCTTGAAGATGTTAGATGAGTGTGCACTCTAAGTTTTAGGTAGTTTGGTGGTATGTGTGTCAAGTTTTTGGATGAACAGTTGGTTCATTCAATTGTTACTTCACCATTTTTGTTGTGTGGCTCCGAGATAAGGGTTTTGGGGTCATGTGGGACTAAATTGAGTATGGATCAGAATCATAGGAGTATCTATAGGTCATGTCGGACTATCTTGGTGAAGAACACACTTTAGTTACTTCTACAAGGTATGTATAATGGATTTTTGAGTCAACATGTTATGGTGTCACATGTTTCATCTAATTAGGCCGACCTAATTGATGATATGATTTTTTATGGAGTATATACATATATATAAAAGGTCAATTAATTGATGGTATGAGAGGTGTGAAGTGAATTACGAATTGTGATAGTGAAGAATGAAGTGTGTGAAGTTAGTTTTTTGAGCCTAACTAGAACTATATCTTCGCCATATAGCAGATGCATTATAAGCAGTTCAAATTTTGGCAGTGAGACATCCTTTTGTATATCTCTTATAATTCTGGAAGAAGTGATCTTCCTTGGGTAGTGAGCCCTCCTATTTTATAGACATTGAGTCCTCTAGGTAGTGAGCCCTAAGGGAAGTGAGCTTCATGTAATCTATTGTAACTGGTTATGATATATTGTGAGCTAATCCTCACTGTGGTTTTTCCCTTTCAATGGTTTTCCACATAAATTTGGTTTTCTTGTGTTGATTTTTGTGGTGCATGCTTCAATTATTTCTTTCCATTTCTGTAAGTTTAATGAGATGATTTGTAATCAACTTTTAAGCTAATGAATTTCAGGGAATATTGATTCACCCCCCTCTCAATATTTTGGGTGTTCAACAATTGGTATCAGAGAAAGGTTCCTTCAATTTGTTTAATAGTTGAAGCATGTCTTAGAGGTTGAACACATGGTAACTAGGAGGTATCATATCCCTCTGGAAAAAATTATAATTGAATTCTTTACTAAAGAAGACTATGATGTTGATATGGAAAGAGAACTCAAATATGCTCTTGATGATTTGGATAAAGCAGAATGTGAGAATGGAGATTTGAAAGAAACTTTTAAGGAAGTAGATGAATGTATTAAGAAGTTGATGAATCAAGTCAATAAATTCAAGGATCAACTCAAGGAAACAAATGATCAACTCAAACAATAAAATGAGATAATAACTAATTTGAATGTCCAAGTTGAAGAAGGAAATAGAGTTGAATATTGCTTGAATGCCAAGTTAAAAGAAAAATCTGCAGAATTCTCAAAGCTTGAAGAAGTTGTGTCTCTAAGGAAATATCTAGAGAAAGAAAAGATTCAAGAGGAAAAATTCAAGAAGAGCTCCACCTTACTTGATGATATGCTTGCTAGTCAAAAATATTCTAACAAAAAAAAAGGATTAGGGTTTGAAAAAGGAGAAATCTCAAAGGAAAATCAGACTCCAAACAATGTTTAAAAGGATAATAATGAATAAAGGAAGACTAAAGGTAAGAAGAGAAATATCAAGTATATCTAGAACCATAAGAAATATTTCAAGAGACCTCTTATTATATAACTAGTTGCACAAAGGTATCCATATTTTAAAGGTCGCTATTATTTTTTTAATAAATTTGGACATAGAACTATAGAATGTAGAAGTAGGATGAATCAAAATTTCAAATCATTTTTTGGTCAATGTTATGCATACAATAGATTTGGTCATAAGGCTAGTGAATATAGAAGAAAGATGATGAATGGTTACAATAATGGTATGATTTCTCAATCATTCCTCAGTTACTATTACACATGTAATGGGTTTGGGCATAAGGATTTTGAATACAAATCTCCAATGGAAAGAAGTTAATTTTCTCCACAAGGTGTCATAGACTATAAATACAATAAACCAAGACACATAGCCAAGTTTTGCAGAGGAAATAATGTGAAACCCTCTATTTCACAAAAGAAGATTGATTTGGTTGAGGTAATGAAGGAGATAAACAAGATCTAGAAGGAAATGGAAGAGAACGATGTGAAGAATGATTATGTGCAAAATCTTGGTGTAGATGTTTCCTCCAAAAATTAGATAGAAAGAATTGGCTTAGGGGGGGTTTAATAGAAAACTTTCAGACACCTGCCAAAGATGATATATTGATATCTTTAGCATACTAGTGGATGAATTGGTTGACATGCTTGATCCATTGGTGAAATCTCCAGTGAGATCTCTTGGTGTTGAGATTTGAAAAATGTTTGGGAGTCTCTAGGATGATATAGTGAAGTCTTGATAGTATTGACCTAACTTTTTTATGTTGTATTTAATGCACACTTTAGGTCACAAATAAAGTGTTTATATTTCATTTTGCACATTCTAAAAGGATTTTTTGTTCGAGAAATTGAAGAGGAGAGTAGAGAAAATAGGATCTAAAGTGTTAAATGAAACTCTACCAAAAAAATTCCATGAGGTACTTATAATTTCTTGCAAACCCTAGTTCTGAGAAGTTCATAATGTTTACTCCTCAAGTTATTGATGTGCTTGAGAAGTTGAGGCTTAAATTTACGAATTTCCCATACAAATCAATGGAAATGGATAAAGAAGGGGCATTCTCTAGGGTTCTTTCAAATGTGTTGCACACAAAAGATGTGTGAATTTACATTGATTCAAAGATGGATGAATACGATCACTTGAAATTGGTGTATTTTAGGGAAAAAGTGCTAACTAGAGATGATTTCAATTTGAAATCAGAGTATGCCATCTTGATGGAGAAAAATTTATATGTATGGATGGATTTTCCTAACTTTTTCTATGAAGATGAGTGGGTAAAGTATGATCTAAGAAAAATACATGATAAATTCATGTGGTTGGACATGTCGCATATGATAACCAAAAGGAAATTAGGATTGTTATTGGTTTGAGCTCTATAGAATCTATTTTGACATTGAAGGTAGTAAAGAATGAAGTGGTGATGAAGCTTACCGGAGACAAGTTTGAAAAGTGTGACCTAATGGTGGATGGCATTGAAGATCTAGCGGTCAAATATTCTAGAATTTTGATTGGTTATAAGATATTCTACACAAAAATAGATAATTTTATCATGGCCACCACGATTCACATGACATATCAGATGGTGAAAGAAGGAAAACACTTTGATCTATGTGAGATCTTGCAATCATAGTTGCTGGAAAATTTACATAAGACAAAGGATTCAAGGTACCCTTTTCGATACGGTACTCTTATTATTTTCTTAATGTTTTACTTTCTCAATGAGTTGCCCAAAATAAATAATATAGTATGACAAGATAATATCCCTATAGATATTCAAATTAGAGATCATTTGAGGATATTTCTGGATGTTAAGTCTTGCGATTCAATGTTCTCGGGATTCTTTAAACATTTTTAATCTTGTATGCAAGGGAGAGAAAGGATTCCAAGTAAAGTTGTGGATAATTATAAGAATAAATTAACATTTATGGTTAGTAGAGATTACTCCTACATGGAAGCAATTGAACCCAGAACTGTTTGGGTTTCAGAGCTACCTTATGAGGTAGTTGAGTATGAATGCATTGGTCTTGTAGATATCATGTTGAGAAAACCTAGAGAGACAACAGTTGAAAGGTTTAGTACTTATAAATATAAATTAAGGAGAACCTAGAAAAGAAAAATAATGATATTGAAGAAAAGGTTGAAAAGATGAAAGTTCAGTTGGAAAGGGATTTTGGTACCCCTAAGGACCCTACAAAGAAATCCAAAGGTGCATCTTCTCCTCTGTAGACTCCATAGAGATCAAGAAGGTTAGGAAACACCTCAACCTCCACTCCTACATTCACAAAGCCCTCCGGAACAAAACCAATAGGTGGTTCTAAGAAGAAAGACACATCTAGCCTTCCTAATCAACAAAAGGTTCCAAAGAGAAGAAAGAAAAAAAGAAACAAGAGTTAGGTCTATCAATCTAGAAGAAGAAGAGGAGGAGGAGGAGGAGGAAGAACATAAATTGGTCTAGAAAAGGAAATCAAAATTCACTCAGGAAGAGATTGATAAAAAAAAGGGAAAGAAGAAAGAGGAGACCCCTCCAGTCTATGAGCATAGTCCCATGAAGCTTGATTCACTATTCGGTGCTATAACAGAGTTTGGGATCCTAGAGGACACAGCTAAAATATATCCAAATATCAATGTAGATAAGGAAACAATTGAAGAGGCCATTTTCAAACACATGGTGACTTTTAATGTTGGCCTAGGTGAGATAGAGGATTAGTTATCAAATGATCTAAAAGGAGTATTGAGTGCAAGAAGACATGAGGCTATTGCAAAAGATGCAAAGATAAAAAAAAATTGTCATGGCTAATGTTAATGACAAAGGAAATGAATCAGTTTCACCACCTTTAAACCAAAACTTAAAAATATTTACAAACCCATTGCCTAGTCACTCATCAAAAATTTTATAATGTAGTAATAATAATGAATATGATAATGATTTATCCAACTCCATAAAAATAATATAAGTTTAACCTTGTAAGGACCGAACCACTTTGTTTCCTAACATTTTTGTTGATGGACAAATTGACACAACAACATTTACACAAAATATCTCTATCCTATTTCTCCTAAAAAAGAAAGATAACATATAGTAATCTAACTCCCAAGGTCTTGGTAGTTGGTTCTCAAGTGTCTTGTTTTTGTTGAGCAGTCAATCAGGCTGTAATGTTCAAGGGGCTTGGTGGTTATTGAGGCTTTCTTGATTGCTATAAGATTGAACTTTATCTAAACCTACTCCAACAGGGGGGTATAAAAAAAGGGGAAAAAGATAGATCAGGGACACAAGAGATAAAAGAATGTTGATTCATCTAATTAACCAGACATGTTACTCTTCAAGGAATTCTTAGAACCAAACTACAAAACAAACCAACTCGTAATCAATAAAAAACTGAAATTTATTCACAGTGCAAACTTCAACAGCAGATCACAAATTACCATTTTGAACAAAAGAAAAGATAAAACTTCATTCCTCAAAGAATTCCAGATCGAATAGTAAACCAAACAAATTTCATTCAAGAGCATAACTTAAAGCAGGTTTAAATTAGTTGCTCCTACTATCAATGAAATAGATAAGCAGCATTTACAAATCTGGCAAGATCACCAATGTACAGAAACCTATGTCTTCAAATTACCTCAACTAAACTAAGAATTGAAGAAAACTCCATTAACTATCCTACTGCTAACTTTAATCAGCTAAGTTGTAAAACTCCTAAGTAATTTTCCTATTGTTTCTAACCAACCCCTTACAATGAGCTTGATTTTATAATTAATAGCTCAAAATTCCATAATCCCCTCCCCAAACTAATACATCAAAAAGTCGTAGCATTTGTGTCTACAATTAAATCAGAAAGATAACTTTTTGTTTTAGTTTATGTTAATCTTTAGTTGATTTCAGTTTGCAATCACATCCTCCAATGCAGCTATTTGTTTCAAATTTTGATTGACTTTTGTTGACTTTCAGTTACATTTGTAGCTTCTAGTTTCATCTTTGAATTACTCTTTTGCACAACATAAATCAACAACTTTTAGACATAACTTCACATGGGCCCACCATACCTTCAGCTTTCTTTCAGTTAATTCTATTTTTAGAAAATCTTCCATTTTCCTGTGCAGTTTTGTTTTGAAAATCACTTTGGACCATGATTCGTTATCTTCAAGTACCATTTTTCTCCTCAAACCTGGACAGTACCTGCACACTACCAAAAGAGTGTGATTAATCAATTGAATCAATAATTTTCAAATACAACAATTAATTAATCCATTCAAATTCTCAAAATCAATCACTTTTATTGATATGGATGAATGAATTAGTCATATTTTATTCTGAAGATCCATTATGAAGTTGTCCCTATAATCAACATATTACACGAAATATTATTTCATGGCTCCACATTTAATTTGGGGAATTCTGTAAAATAGTTTACATGTTTTGTGTGCTTCCCTTCTCTCCTCATTCACATTTTACATACGTGTCTACCAAGGAAACTACAACTACTAATATCTCACCAACCTCCTCTATCCTTTGCGCACCAACATGGAAGAAATTTTGGATCGGCCTCTACACTAGCCGATGGCACCTATTTGAAGGTTCCTAAAGCCTTTTCAACAAATTCGTTCATTAGATGAAAGCTCTTAGAGGCACTGGTTTTAGATCACAAGCCTCTATTTATGCTTCCCCATTGTGTACTAGACAACAGGAGCGAAGACTCTTTCATATTTTTACATATGTGCGGGATCAGAGCTGGGACTACACCTTGATCATAAGCTTTTATTTATCATGCTTGTAGGATCAGAACCATACATGCACCTGTTCAGATTTAGGTCTGAAACAAGATGAGTGTGGATCCATCAAACTTCGAGCACCTTTTAATGCCTTTGTGGGAAGTGGGAGCGGAACGGGAGCCATTTAGGAACTAGAAACATGCGAGGTCGGATTCAATTTTGAACTAGGAACTTGCGGGAGCAGAACCATTTCAGAACGTGAAAATTTATTTTTTTAGTTTAGGTTCTTATATTGTTCTCATTCTGAAAATAAATATTTATTAAGGCGAGGTCAGAGTGAGAATTGGAGCAATTGAGGCCGAAGCCAATTTAGTGCGGGAGTGGACGGGATCAGAGGCAGAGCGGGAGCGGTTGCGGGGTCATTCTTATTTTTGGTGCAGATGCGAGTGCGGATCTAGGTCTGGGTCTGATAATGTTGCAAGGAGGAACAAATATAGGGTGGAGGCAAAACAAATTTTGCATGGGGTTGGATTCGGGGCGGAACCAGGAACAGGAACCTTGGAAGAGTTTCAAGTCTGATTTCAATTCCGGTTACGATTCTGGAAAATACAAAAGAACAAAGGGAACAACAAAAGAACAAGAAAACAACAACACAACAACGAGACCGAAAACACCAACCTCAAGAAAAAATAGACAAAAGAAAACGGCGGAGGCGGAGACGGGAAAGGAACAAAACTTGGAACTTTACCAAGTTCCAAATTCAATATCTATTCCAAATCCGGCCCTGCAAAAAGGAAAACAACACGGACCGAACAGGAAAAAATGAAGAAACTAGTGGGAGTGAGATCAAGACCGAATTAGGCAGTGTAACTCAACTAAGTTCCAAGTCAAGATTCAATTTTGGTTTTGGTTTCGCCAAAGAAAAAATAACAAAACAAAGACTTGGAGAAAAGAACAACTCCAAAACCCTTGCCGAAAAAGACCCAAAGACAAGAAACAAAGGGGATCCCCAAATTTTTCCAAGCATTTTAAAATGTGTAACCCTCCAAATACCCAAAATCTATGGTTTACACTTGTTCAAGGCAATCTGAGAAGTGCAAACACAATCCAAAATAGGACATGATGGAGGTTTGAGATGAAACTAAAATCTATTTGTGTGTCTGAATGATTCATTCCCCTCCATAAGCATTGTCATGATCAAAGTAGAATAGACTCTACCCAAACTATGTAGTTGTGAATTACATTTCTAACGTGCAATGAAATCTTGGGTATAGCTCTACTGCCAGACAGGTGTCAATAGCCCCGACAGAGATACCTTTGGTTCTCTCTAAGCATCACTCTACTGCCAGTCAACCGTCTATAGCCCCAGCAAAGATACTCGAATCACCCTTGTTGATTAAGTTCACTTCAAATTTTCTTTCTTTTCTCTTTTCTCAGATGCTAATTATTTTGAAGTATAATTTTCTCGTTTCTTTCAATCCTTAAGAAATAAAGCCTAAGTAGTAGGTTGAGAACCACAGTGGACATTGTGAAAGAAATGTAACCCTTTAAATGTTTCACTTGGAATAGAGCTACCCCACCCGATGTAAACTAACTGATGGATTTCTTAAGATGTGTAGATCTTGATAGACTTTCAAAAACTCCCCAAAACTGCATAATGTACCAAGTTTTAACTCATGATAACATTCCCCAGTTTGAGATGGATGAAGGTAAATCAAAGCTTTCAAAGCTATTGACTGATCAAGTGTTCAAAAATATAGATAACAAATTCTCAACAGATTCACCTTTGGCATAACTTGCATACAATAACTCAACCTCTATTGTCAATGAGAGGAACCCCCAAAAGAAAGAGAAAAGAACAAGAAAAGAGAAGAGCATAACACATGAGCGTTAAGGCATGACACGACGAACCAACCAACCAAAACAAACAATGAGACTGAAAACAACAAAAAAACAACAAAATATCAAAACAAAAGAGAACAACAAACCCAGAAACAAAACAAAACAAAAACAAGAGGACACAGAAAAACAAGAAAACGACATAACAAAAAAAATAAACTAAAACAAACAATAGAAAACAAAACAAAACAAAAAGAAGACTAACTAAACCAAAAACTAACACTAATCAATCCTAATCCTGAACTAACTCCAAAACTAAGCTCTACAAACATAAAACTGTAAAAATTTGTACATGAACCTGACTGATTTTTTCATTATGTGCAGAAATCTTAACTTACTAGGTATGGTTCTGAACTTAGCAAATTTATCTTTATACTCAGAAATGTAAAGTTTATGTGCATTAAATTCATTCTGAGGGTATAAAGTTAGAAGTATTAACAACTGTGAGTTCTCAGTCTTGTCATGATTTACCCACAAACACATTTTACTATCCTCAACGTCATAATCAAATTGAAAATCATCAAAACACAGAGGGTAATGAAGAGACACAACCTGATTTAGAAGACCTTTAGTAGTTGGTGTAGACTTGTGTTGTACGAATTCCTCCTCTCGAGGTCTCAACTCATGAAACACCATTCCATTTCACTCCAGTACATGCATGTCAGCATAGAGGAAATCAATTAGTGATGTATCATTACCATTCAAGACATGCAAACCTTGTTCAAAAATTTCATGCATATCCTTATCACAATCAGCACTAGTCTTAAACAACAAACTAGTATGTTTAATTTCACTGGGACTATCAACTTCAATCATGTTTTCTAAAGTACATGCATCTCCAATTAAATGGTCAGCCTCCTCAACCTTTAAAAAAAATTGTTCAAAATTGTCCTTACCTAACTCAAAAATCCTTTTAGACAACAAGAAATCAAAGCAACTTACCTCAGGATGTGAACCAAAAAGAAGAATCCTACATGGATCACCTAAAGTGAGATTTGTTTTGCAAATTGAATATATGTTTACCAATGTTTTTGTATTCATCTCAGGCACGAAGTCACTAATTTAATTGGTCTCCCTAGAAGAACTAAGCAACAAACCACCCATGTCGTCAACTTGCAAGGTCTGCAAACCCACTTCTAGAGATGGAGCATCACTTTCAACACTCTCTTCAAACATGTCACCCATAAAATTTTGAGAATCAACATCCAACTCATCATCATTAATTCTAGAGATACTGGTAAATAGTAAACAAAGATTTTCTTCAAAAATCTCATTTGAATGCAAGGAGTCAAATCCAGGAAAACACTTATTTAGTTCATGTTTCTATGTATTATCAACAAGAATGTGAAAATCAGCATCAAGCTCATTACTATTAAGATCAAATTCATTAGTGTATGCTAAGCAAGGATTTTCTTCAAAAATCACATTTGAATAAACAAAATCAAAACCAAGAAAATACTTCCTCATTTCATTATCTTCATCATGTTGAAGGGATTCAATCTTTGGAGCAGCCTCTTGATAGTCCTCTTGATATTCTTTTGATATTCTTCGAAGTCGCCATTGGTTCACTCCTTGCTATAACCAACCACTAATTTCATCAATGTCAATAATTTGATTAGCATTGAGATCTAACTTATTTTCCTGACAAGGGTAAGTCTGATCTAAATGATTCTCAGGCAGCCCTTGAATAAATTGAACATCCATTTGATCTTTCTCTTTTGAGGAATCAACCTGACATTCAACTTTGTGTCTTTCACCATGAGATTCATTTCAGCCTCATTCATAGCCATGTTGTTCTTAGTTTCTATATGTTCATTATTCAAATCAGCGGAGTTGTTTTCTTGTGTTAACCCATCAATGGATGTTTCTCCCTTACTCATCATCATGAAAGAATATATGAATGCATCAATAAACTCAACTTTTGTATTGAGTAGATTTGCACAAGGTTGACAATCTTCATCAATTGTTGAATCCATCTCGATGCAAGGACCATGGTCATCAGATGATGAGGAGGATCTCAACATATTCTCACAATTACTCTCATCATCTCGAATGTAGTCAATATCATTTTCATGTATTCTAGTTGTATACACCTAAAATTGGTCTGGAGAATTCGATTAATTAAATACAAATTATTTTTTTAATTATTCTAATTTCTTCTACTATTGAATAAATATAAATATTTATTTATATAGTTCACGTCCACATTCACATTTAAATTCATACAATTCTTCTATTATCTCATCTTAATTAAATAAAACAAAATTAAATACTTTGTTTGATTTAATTATCATTTCCCCTATTTTATTCTATCACATCAATCTTAATTAATTAAATAAAGATCAAACAATTTATTAATTAATTACCATTATTCTTCTATTTTAATTTAATAAACAAATTCCATAGTTTGTTTTATTAAATTGTTTATCCCTCTTTTGCTAATTTAAATAAATCAAAAATATTTAGCATAAGGAATATTCCTCTATATTTCCTCAAAATTGAATTAGATATCCTATGTCTAATTTATGTCCAAAAAAAGGCTAAATTAATTGATTCAATCTTCACAGGAAGTTTTGGAGACAAATTGGAGACAAATTGCAAATTTATCTCTCAATCCTCTTCCATCAATCCTTCCTCTTCTCTTGCCTGGTGTTTTCATGGGTAGAGACAATCCCTAAAATCTTCTCAGTCTCCTCCATCTCTCACCATTCAATCCTCCAGATTGAATCCAAGCCTCTCTTTGCTATCCCTGTGCATTTCTACAACCAGGAAAACTATAAATAAAGCTTCATTCAACCAAGAAAAAGAACCAGATTATCAAGCTTATGTACTCTTACTTTGTAGGAATTCAAGCATCCAGCATCCAAGCATCCAGCATTCTAGTTTTCATATCATGGTTGCCTCCTGTAGCTTCATTTATTAGTTTTCATGTCAATTCATGCTATATTAGTTTCTTTTATCATCTAGATTTTATCATATTAGCTTCACATCATTGCATCAACATCATTTTGTTCTTTAGATTTTCATTTTAACAATTATAGTGTTATTTAAATATGAGAGTACAATAGCTTAATAAATCTTTAAAGATAGGAGATAATGAGATGCTTTCAATAGATTATTAGCTTGATCTTTGATACAATGTTTCATTAAGAAGTATTTTATTCATTTCCACTTATTCACACTTACAATTTGGCGCCCACCGTGGGGCCTTAACCCCATATTTTTATCATTTTTTTCTGAAAAGTGTCGCACAGGTTCCCGGCGTGTTCTGTTCCAGCACTTTCGTCAAAAATTATAGCACTTTCGTCAAACACTATAGCGCATCTGTGGAAAACTATGGCGCTTATGTGCTTTGTTTCGGTGCTTCCATGATACTATAGCACATCCGTTAAAAGTTTTAGTGCTTCTACTATAGCACTTCCATGAACTGTTTTGGTGCATCAATCACCCATCTCTAGAAAAGCTGATTTAATGCTTCCGTGAAAAACTCTAGTGCTTCGGTACTTTGTTTCAACACTTTCGATTTTAGCGCATCAAGTAAAAACTATAGCGCTTTCGTTGACTATTTTAGTGCTTCTATAATTTTGATCCGGATCCGACGTGACCATGGCTAGAATTTCATTTTGAAATGAACCAATCCTAGGATAATCATTTGGTTTAAAATTTATCAATCCTAGGGTAGCCATTTCTGGTTTAAAATTTATCAATCCTAGGGTAACCATCACACTTTTGCAATATCAGTTAAAAAGGACACCATGATTTTTGTCAAGCAAAATCTTCACATAGGTTAGCAAATTTGTCTTTTGGGCTTAAAATGAATCATTCATCTGTTGTGCTTATGTGGTGAATAGGCTTATGCTCTCCCCTTAACTAGGTGATCAAAGTGCTAGACTCATCCTTATTTTCATGCAAATTTATGCTTTTTTTAAAACCTTTAGAAGGCATGCCGTAGTGGGAAAAAGTACTAACCCTACGGGAACGACCTAAGTGGGAACGCCTAAAGCCAAGGATTCCAACCCACTCTAATCAAAATGCAAGTTGTTGATGAAAGTTCAACTTGATGGTAGTGTGCAAGATAACCATCCCCAAAATATTTGTTCTAAAGATTGGGAGGTCTCATGAGGGATTTTATCAATTGCCACACTGCACGGAATCCCTATCTACAAACCATAGTGTAGTGTCCAGCCGAGTCAGTAACCAGACATTGTAATACTCACGGTGCAAGGGGAGGGAAGAATCTACCCCCAAGACACTCACCATACAATTGCCAAGGACTGTTTGCTCAGAGGACGAGAAATCCAACTACGAGGACACACCTTGAAATGACAAAAACAGGGGTGACACGGCTGTGTGAGTCAACGCAATTTCAAGATGTGGGCTGTTGAGTATAACGATGACCTATTTGACCCTAAGAGGGAGTCTGTCTGAATTGTGTACATTTGTCAAAGCAAACCCATGAAAATAAATAAGGACCATCCGTGGTTCTTGAATATATACTATTTGTTCGGATTAAAACAATTATTTTACAATTTGCTTGCTGTGTTTTCACAAAATCATTAAAAAATAGATAAAAGATCATCCAAAAAATAGCAAAATCAAATCAGGTCAGAAAAAAATTCATGATTCGAGAGTGGAAATCAACCAAGTTTATCAAGAAAACCATCAAAGTCAACAAACCCAAGAGACCACTCAGTTACCGGGATAATTTAAGAAGAAGGCGTCTCTTATATCAAAGTCGAAAGATCTTGTTACAACACAAAACCTTTATTCATAGGTATCACGACTTTGCTAGAGGTCATACTCTTGATTACGCTGTAGAACCACTTTATTCACAAGCTTTCTTCCAAAGGAGAGTCCTCACACAATATCACAACCATAGTCAATGCATACGTCAATTCTACATCCCACAACCCATGATAGAATACGCCACAAGGCCAAGTCAAATTTTGCAATAGGGAGTCTTAAACATCAACCCTCTGTTTTAGCGCTCTGGAAATCTATTTCAGCACTTCGAGACTCTATTTTAGCGCTTTCATAAAATAGCGCTTCCAAGCATTGTTTTAGTGCTTCTGGTCACTATTTTAGCACTTCCATCAAATAGCGCTTCCATCATCAATTTCAGCGCTTCTGAGCACTGTTATAGCGCTTGCACAAAATAGCGCTTCCAAGTACTGTTTCAACGCTTTCAAGAACTGTTTTAGCACATCCATAAAAATAGTGCTTCCATCATCTGTTTCAGCACTTTTGAACTTTGTTCTAGCTCTTCTGAGAAATAGTGCTTCCATCACCTATTTCAAAACTTTTGAACTCTGTTTTAGCGCTTTCAAAATAGAGAGTTCCAAATCATATCAGTCAGTTTGTCTGTCATTTACACATGGATTTTTATCATAACAGAAGTATCTTTTTATCAAAATCACTGTCTAGAAACCAAAATCAGATAGGTTCATACAAATTTCGAGTCTTTTCAACTAAAACATAGATCTTGCAAATCATAAAGTGTCAAATCAAATCACAAATCTCAATTATTACGCTAAGGTTTCATCATCAGGATATTATCATCCTATTACCACGAAATAGGGCATAGTAATCAAATTTTAAATCTAGTCTTATCAACAAGATATATCATCTTATTCAACTTTGTTAAAAATTCACTTGACATTTTCCAACATAGAAAATCAAATTTTAGAAGAAAGAACAAAAACTTGTATGCCAATCTTCACCAAGTTACAAAAATAGAAGCTCTTAGAAAAGGAACTTGAAACATCAAATACAATGGCAGAAGAAAATCCCTAGAATAGTTTACATCAAAGTGACAAAAATGAAATAACTCCAAAGGACATACAAACAGCCCAACAAGATCCCAAATTCCATAAATTCATGGAAAAGATCTTAGAACAAGACATGGAGAAATACCTCTTAATGTTGGTTGAATTAGGTGCTAAGCTTCCCAAAGACTTTGAAGTAAATTGCCTAAGAGAAGCACCTGGAACAAGGGAAATCGAAATACCACAACCCACACAAGGTATAGATCTAGTTGTTGCCTTAACATCCCAAATGTAAATATTACAACAAAAAATACAAGACATGACAAAAGGGAACACCAAAAGGTATGCAGTACAGGACATTTTTCCTTATCCTTTCGACTCAACAGTCTATATGATACATTTTCCTTGTCACTGTGAATTCCCCAAGTATGACAAATGAAATGGAAGAACAAATCCGATCGATCATATCCATGAATTCAAAACCATGAGCCTGGAGTTTGCTCAAGAGGAAACTTACCTGATGAGAATGTTCCCAAGAAGCTTGGGAGGTTCATGTATGGAATGGTTTTCAAAATTACAACCAAGAAAAAGGACTTTTGAAGAACTTATCAACAAGTTCATCTCTTAGTATTCTTTTAGCATCCAACACGATGTCACGATAAAGGATTTGTATAACTTGAAACAAAACAAAGGGGAGACATTCTTGTCCTTTCTACAAAGATGGCGACGACTATTAGCTAGATATCCTCGATACATTCCTAGGGAAGAGAAAATGGAGTTGTTCATTGACAACTTGATGGAGGAGATGAGTTACAGACTTGAATTGCAATTTCCTCCTACGTTTGAAAAGGTGATAGAAAATGGCCTTAATATTAAATAAGCGCTAGTCAAAAGAGGGGTTATTAAACATTTCAATGACAAATCAATTAGCACAAACTCCTCAAATCAATACCCCAACAGTGATAAACCAAAATTTTGGCAAAAGAACTGAAATACGACTACCAACGAAATGGCAAGTGATTTACAAAATGCTAAACCAGTCTTCAATTTGACAGCATTTACTTCAAAAACAAATCAAAACAACAATCAAATCATCAAGTCAAATGTCATTCAAAATAATGAAATCACAAAACCCTAACCATACCAAAAGTCATCAAACTGGCATAGGTTCACACCTTTAGGTCAAACATTGAAATCAGCGATGAAAGAACTAGTCACCACCGGCCTTATAACTACGCGGGAAGCAAGATTTTGGGATCCAAAGGTCAAACCACCATGGTGGAATGACGCAAATTATTGCAACTTCCACAACAATAAAGGCCACAAAACTAATGATTGCATAGAGTTAAAACACGCAGTTGAAGATCTGATTGACAATAACAAGGTATATGTAGAGGGACCCCAAAACAATAATGATCATTCAGCCTTCAAGGATCCTTTACCAAACTATGAAAAAGAAGCATCATCTTCTATGAACAACAAAGGTAAAAATATCAATCATGTCTATGATAAAATGATCCTTTGTCTTACCGAAGTAGAGAGTGATCATACCATTGGTCATAACATGGACGAACACATAACCAATGACACTACCCCTTTGGATTTTCTCCCAAGCATACGAGTCTCTGAAAATCAAATAAACGTTTTAAAAATCAGATAATGACAGAACTATCAACCAGCAAATGTAATGACAAGGGGGCAATCCAAGGTAGTGTTCAAGGGAGTTAGGTCTAAAAATGCATATGATCCACCTCAATCTCATTATAACATTGTTGATTAGCTTCAAAAAATTCCAGTGCAGATATCAATACTAGAACTCCTCAAACTATCTCCATCACATAAGGAGGTTCTAGAACAAGCACTAGTTGCCACTACGGTGCCGAAAAATCTAGATGTTTGCCAGTTCCAAGCTATGGTGGGGCATTTGACTACCCCACATTGTCTATCATTCTCTAAATAGGATGATGTGTCACTCAACCATCCCCATAACACCGCACTCCATATCGAAGTCTTGATCCACAACCATCATTTCAAAAGAGTCTTAATAGATGGGGGAGCTGGTTTGAACATTTGCACTCTGAAGTTAATCTATGCACTAGGGTATTCTGATGATGCTATTGATGTTGATGCCCAAAGGAAAATGACTATAAAGGCATATGATGAGGAAGAGAGATCTTCAAATGGACTAATTGTGTTACCCATTCAAGTGGGACCGATGATGAAACACATAGCATGCCAAGTATTGGAAAAAGAGTTAACTTACAACATACTCTTAGGACGCCCATGGATCCACGAAATGTAGGTAGTGCCTTCCACATATCACCAATGCTTAAAATTCCCAATAAATGGACACAAGGTGACTATATTTGCTGATTATAATCATCCTCAGCATTGTGACACACTTAGAATCTCTCAAGATACCTTTGTCCCTCACAATAGGGAAGCATCCAGTTCAAAGTCATCAAATGAGGAAAAACATCCAAATATCACCAACAAATGGGTAGAAAAGAAGGATAAATCAAAAGATACAAGTCTTGTTGATACTCAATTAACAGACAATCCAAATCTCCAAACTCCTTTGTCATAGAAATTTCAAGAGCAGGTCTAGCTGAAAGATAAGGGGATGGGGCAATAATCTATGGAGCAATCACTTAATCTTTCACAATTATTGCCATCTCCAAAGACATATGGCCAACCATCCATGATCAAACATCAAACATCAAACATCACTACCTGTCACAGTTCTGGAAGAAAGGTTTGTAAAATCCGGTACCATAGAGGATGAATCAAACAACAAAGCAATCCTTGATTAGTTATACAAAGATGAGGAACCATCGACATCAAATATCAATATCAAGAATGTCAATATCAATACAGAAAAATATGGCAAAGGGAAGGCTATCCTAGAAAAATGGGTTATGAGGGACAAGGACCTGTCGGAAAAAGGAAGGAAGGCATAGTTGAACCTATTCAGCCCCTCACTCTCCATTCAAAAGAGAAGACGGGACTGGGATTGATCCGGTGGACATTTTTCAGTGAAAATTGAAGTGTCTTATTTTTCTCCAGAATCAGCACCGTCAGGAAGAGCTCGGTGTCCTGGTTCCAACGCAACTCGAACGGAGCGAAAAGGAGTCCGTTTGCACGAGTTATAGCCAATCAAACCTTTGGTCAAACTGGAATCAGAGGGCGAAAAAAATGGTGTCATCAAAATTTGTCGAAGTTGGCATCATCGCGAAGAGCTCATCGCAAGCTTTCCAACACAACTCGTTTCGTCGAAATCCGACACTGTATGCTCAAGATATTGGCAGTCAAAGTTTGGTTGACTTGAAGGTACAGATGATGACATCATCATGATGACGTGTCGGTCCGTACAGTATGGAAGCCAAGTGGACGAATTCGGATGAAACACGTGGCAGGTGACTCAGATCGTACGGACCAATCGTATCATGACACGTGTCCACCCGTACAGTACGGGCATCCCAGGTGGCAGTCCAGTCATCGGCTTCGTCATCGAACACGTGGCTGCATCGTCAGCAGCTCGGTCAGCACTTTCGACGAATAGGAGTCTGACATGTGTCTCCCAGTAACAGTACTGATATTTCGTGAGCGGCTTCGTCGCGGACACATCATCCAGAGTGGGCGAATAAGGGGGTTACACGTGTTGGTTGTTGAATGTGGTTGAACGTTGGACCAAAAGTTTGTTGCAACGGGCCGGGCTCGAACCCGTGATCTCCGCGCGGACAACCAACCCCACAACCGTTGCACCCACCAGCGAAGTCCTTACTCAGAGTTGGCAGGGTATTGTTTTGATGATTATATTTTACTAATTTTAAAACAAAACGGTGACCGACGGGTTTGGAACCGCCGACCCCCGTCCAACCAAAACATGTGTGCACCGTTGCACCGTTGAATCGGTCTAAAATATGTGTGGGCCGTATTCGTTTTGTCAAAGAGTTGAACCCGAATTCTAACTATAAGCCTTTTTAAGGTTATTTGTTAGGATTAAATCAAAATAAAGACATATCTCTAACAAAAGCCTGATATTGGAAAATTAAACGAAGGGCCCTTAATTATTTTGAAGGATTATTAAGGGATTGATTTTGATTTACATGTAAATATGGGTGATTTTATAACCTTATGGTTATTACCCATATCGGGCAAATTTTTTGTATTTAAAGGGGTGTGAGGTGAGTGTGGAGATTAAGTTTTTTTTTCAGGTGATGAAGTATTGAAATAAGTGATACGAAGAGAGGTGCTGGAGATTTTTCAAGCCATTTTTGTACATTGGAGTATTGTTATGCTGCCGAAGTGCTAGAAGAATGGTTTTGGTGCAATTTGTAATTGATTTTGGAGTTAATCGGATCGGTCTCTCTATTGGAGTGGACCCGGAGACGTAGTCACATTTGTGACGAACTCCGTTACCAATTTGTTTGCACTTCTTCTCTCCTCTCTCATGTTCTGATTTGTCACTTTAAGTTTCAGTTTTAATGCATAAATTTGTTAATGTATGCATGAATTCAAATTTCGTAAACTTGGAATAATCATTGTAAAATTTTAAGCATTCCATTCTGCAATCTAGTCTAGATCCTATACAGATCAGGGATACTCTGAAGAACAAAAACAGAAGATGACAAAGAAGGTTGTAGAAAGGATCCTTCAGGTTAGAAATAGCTCTGAAACTGATTCAAATGAATGAGTGGGATCTGTGTTCTGATATATCTTACACCAATATTCAAATTGATGTAATACAACAATATGCACCTATGCATGAGGAGGGACAAAGCTTTGGGTCTAGACCATTCATATTAGGATGACTAAATATCGATGACTCAAGTGGGGACGAACAGACATCAAGTGAACTAGACGATCTTAAAGAGGGTACCATCATTAATCTCGATATCCCTAATAACAACTATGGAGAAATTTTTGTCCTAACCCTTAACCCCATCAACCTAAGTCAAATTGATGACTTCACGCCTCTAATCCATCCCGAACTTATTGACTGGGAACTTGTCGAACCTATAAATGTACCCATATTTGCAAACGATGATGCCATCGTAAATTTCCTATGTTGTGATGAACTTGGTATAAGTTCTATCCATAATACTCATAACAATGTGACTCGATAGGAGTGTGTCAAATCTTCCAGTTGCAAAATTAAAAACAAGGATAATAGATCTAATGGTGAAAACCATTCTATGGCAGCATTAGATCTTGAAAAAGAAAAAATAAAGAACGCATCTAATGGTGAAAACCTCTCTGAGGCACCGAAAGATGGGAGATTTGACACTCTTCCATAACATTATCATGAGCAGTCATTAGTTCTGGTAGAAACAACATAGTCTGTAAACATCGACACTGAAGAAAAAGAAAAAATCCTACATCTGGAAGAATCCATGACAGATCAAGAGAGACCAGAATTCATCAAATTCTTTAAGGAAACAAGCATCAACTTTGCTTGGTCATATTTTGATATGCCGAGCTTGGATCCAAATCTGCTCATGCATCATTTGTCTTTGCTTGTAGGAATCAAGCCTGTGAAGAAAAAATTGAGAAAAATGCATCCCCATATCGCATTAATGATAAAGACTGAGCTAAAGAAATTGTTAGATGTTGGATTCATAAGGTCTATTGACTACGCCGAGTGGATATCAAACATTGTACCTATCTCAAATCCTAACAATAGCATCAGGATATGTACGGATTTCAGGGACCTGAATAAATCATGCACAAAGGATGATTTCCCATTACCAAATATAGATATCATTGTGGACTTAATGGTGGGGCATGCCATGTTGTCAATCATGGACGGTTTCTCCGGATACAATCAAATTAAAATAGCTCTAAAAGATCAGGAGAAGACTGCATTTACATGTCCATGGGGAAACTTCTGTTGGAATGTCATGTCATTTGGTTTGAAAAATGCAGGAGCGACCTATCAAAGAGCAATGACAACAATCTTTCATGATATGATACACACCTTCATGAGGATTATGTGGATGATATCCTGGCTAAATCTTGTACTAGGGAAGGACATCTGCATATTCTAAGCAAAATATTCACACAGCTAGAGAAATTCAATGTTAGGCTAAACCCCAAGAAATGTGTCTTTGGGGTCACATCAGCGAAACTGTTGGGATACATTGTCTTAGAAAAGGGCATAGAAGTAGATCCAGTGAAATTCAAGGCAATAATGGAAATGTTGCCTCCCAGAAATATCAGTTAACTCATATCACTATAGGGAAGGCTCCAATCAATCAGGAGATTTATCTCCCAGCTGGTGGGAAAAATTCATCCATTCAATCATCCGTTGCATAAAAATGTTGTTTTCAAATGGGATAATGGGTGTGAAATAATGTTCGATCAAATAAAACAATATCTGATGTCACTGCCTATTCTCATGTTGCCTACAGAAGGAAGACCTCTAATACTGTACATTGCAACAATAGATATCTCTTTAGGATCATTATTAGCACAAGAGGATTATGAAGGAAGGGAACACACCATCTACTATATCAGCAAAACATTAAATGGCTATGAAATAAAATACACTTTCATAGAGAAATATTGCTTGGCGGTAGTGTTTGCTACTCAATAGATGAGACATTATATGCTGACTCATACAATCAGGCTAATAGCAAAGATCGACCCCTTAAAATATTTACTCAGTAAAGGTTCCTTAACAGGTAGACTGGCCAAGTGGGTCATGCTCTTAAGTGAGTTTGATATTCAATATGTGGAAATAAAATCCATCAAGGGTCAAGCAATCACCGAACAATTGGTTGAGGCTCCTTTACTAGATGATCGACCTATGACAATGGAGTTTTCGGATGTGAACATTCTAATAGTGACCCCACAACAATGGATATTGTATTTTAATGGATCATATGCACAGTGAGGATCTGGAGCAGGGATTTTGTTCATCACTCCCCAAGGACACACCATCCTGAAATCATATAGACTGATGTTTCAATGTACAAATAATGTGGAAAAATATGAAGCATTAATCATTGGGGTTAAAATAGAAATTGAATGGAAGATCATAGAATTATAGGTATATGGGGACTCTCAACTAGTCATTTATCAAGTAAATGATGAGTATCAAACGAAAGATGAAAAATTGATGCCCTATAAACATCAAATAGATGAACTAAAACAGTTTTTTGTCAATGTCAAATTTGATCAAATTCCAATGGCGGAGAACAAAGTTGTGGATGTTATGGCCACAATTGCTTCACTCTTACAATTGCCAAAGAAATGTTTTTGTTATGATTTTATGGTAGAACAAGTATCATGTCCTTAAAATAGTTTGGAATCTAATACCATATTCCATTTAGATACCATTGAAACCTCTGTCTATGAGAAAACATATGCTTACCTAAAGGAAAATATCCTCCCTCTTGATCTTTCTAGGAACCAAAAACACAGTTTCATCCACCAATCTGCTCGACATATTTTAATCACCGACATCCTTTATCGTCAAGGTCTTGATGCTACCTTACTTCAATGTTTAGAACACAATGAATCTGAGATGGCCTTACATGAGGTTCATGAGGCTATTTGTGGCACTCATTCAAGTGGTATAACTCTAGCGAAGAAACTCCTCTGTTTAGGATATTATTGGCCATGCATGGAGAAAGAATCTTATCGATTTGTAAAGAAATGTCAAAAATGTCAGATTCACAGTAATCTAGTTCACACACCAACTCAAGAATTGCATCCATTCACATCAACATGGCCCTTTTTTCAATGGGGACTAGATCTGGTAGGAAAGATAAATCTGTCTTCATCCAATGGACACAAGTTCATAATAACAGCTATTAGAATATTTTACAAAATGGATAGAAGCAGTGCCTCTTACAACTATCACTGGAAAATAGATCTCCTTGTTCATATTGAATTACATAATATGTCGGTATGGCATCCCTCAATCTATTATCACTGATAATGGATGGCCATTCAAAAACCAAGATGTCCAAGAATTATGTGAGAAGTTTCATATCCAACATCGTTTCTCAACACCGTACTATCCTCAAGGAAATGGCCAAGCAGAGGCCTCTAACAAAACAATTCTAAAAGTACTCAAGAAGACGGTTAACAATGTTGGACGTGATTAGCATGTTCAGCTTAATCCTGCACTGTGGGCCTGCATAACTAGTATTAGAACACCAACAGGAGCTACACCATATGCCTTGGTATATGGATCATAGGCCATATTACCCATTGAAGTAAAGATTCCATCACTCTGTGTATCACTAAGAGGAATCATTTTAGATGAGGACTATAGGGTATCTAGACTTCAAGAACTGCAATTGTTGGATGAGCATCATCAACAAGCTATCAATCATCTAACGGCTTACCAACAGAGAATATCAAGGAGCTATAATCATAGGGAAAAACCTAGAGTCTTTTAGGTTGTCGATTTGGTTCTAAAAGAGAACCCTAGAAATCAGCAGGATAGGGAAAAGAAAGGGAAATTTGAACCTAACTGGCTAGGTCCTTTTGTCATCATATCAGTGTACAGATCAGGGGCCTATCAACTATCAACATCATAGGGGGATTTGTTTGATGAACCTATCAATAGTATCCATCTCAGAAAGTTATATACCTGAATTCCTAGTGCATAGGTCAAACTTTTGGAAAATGGTTTCCTTGATGAAAACCTGGCAAACATACGTCTTGACAACAGAAAATACAAAAAGAAAAAGAAAAATGAGAAAAAGGTAAGTATACAAAACAAAGAGTGTAATGAAAACATATGGTGAAAACCTGGAAATAGGTGTTGTATGTGATTCTAAACTAGCTTTCCCATCTATTTTGATATATATCAAGATCATTATTCTGGCATTCATTACCATTCCATATCATATCATTAGTCTTTCCATCATTTACAACCATTATCAAATAATTTCACATGGTCATGTCTTACTCTAGCTTGGGGGCAACATTTGGATATCACTAGGAGCAACACAAACATCGGCTTCACCAAAATGGGAAAACAATAGTATAACAAGAAAACAAAAACAATGATCAAAATGCAACATCAATCACCATCAGAAAGGCATCAAACATTCGTATCATATCAGAAAATCCAAAAACATGTCAAAAGGTCAGTCTAGGAAAACCAAAAACCAAAAGCAGTGAGTCTATTTCAATCAAACTACGTGGTCTCTACGTGTGTAACATAGGCAAGGCTAATCTTTGATCAACCCCCGAGACCCCTAGGATAGGTCTTTGTTCAAAATCATGAAAAATCACAAAATCAGGATGGATGATCTAATCTGAATAATGATCAAAACACACTAAGTAAAAGGTGGATAAATTATTTTCTTTTGATTATTTATTATCATTTCTTTGGAGTAACTCGATGATGTAAATAAACTAGAGAAACAAGGAAGAAGAATGATGTTTTTTTTTGTCTGCTATATATATGTTAATCATATAATTGTGTGAATTATCGAGGGATGTGCTATGCAAATGTATCACCGATGACATTCAGAATTCACACATTAGAATGATTAATCTCTGCCTATTTTACGCAAGAAATGCTCAGGTCATCTCAGTTCAATTATACCTAGATGCTTGTGTTCGCTTGCAATATCCAAAATCATGAAAGTAGTACTCAGGTCGTCATTAGTCTAACATATACCATTAACGCTTGTACTCACTTTCAACATCCTAAAAAGCTCTATGATGATACCAAGCACAAAGTACTGTTAAAATGACAATGGTTTGCATATAATTGCATGTTAAAATTAGACTGCATTCATAATAAATTCATCATCTGCAGAGTGTTTTTTGTATAAAGGATTACAATTAATGATTATCTTTTCTACAAATATGACTGAGTATACTTGACATAAACCAAAAATCATCAAAACATATAGGAGCATCATTTCATCATTACAAATATTTTTATCATCTCATCATTCATGCATTTAACATCAAATAGTTGAACATTTATTGTACCATATTTTCCACATCATATCATAAATAAATACATCATGTTCATTGCACCATATCATTCATTACATTATTATCATATGCATTTGATCAATTTACACCATCCATCCATATATCATCCATCACAACATCATAATTTTCATTTCATCACATTAAATGCATTCACCATACATTTCATCATATTAAATAAAATGAAAATCATGTCGTCATTATTATCCATACATCATTTATCACAAATTATCATTGTCACTCATCATTTAGAAAATCATACATCCATACATCATATATTCATACATAAGCATTTAAAATTAGAATCATCAAATAAAATAAAAGCATTCATCATAGAATCATCACATGATATGTAACACGTTAAAATAAATGCATCCATCATAGAATCATGAATAACCATCATAGATCAATAGAAATCGACTACATCATCATATATATCATCAATGTCAAGTATACAATAAAGTTTGAAATAGGAAAAGATACATCATCGAAAATGAGCTAACTCGTAATATACATCATGTCTCAAAATCAATACAGCATCTAGGATCTGTTGATGCTAGATGGTGCAGGCATCACAGGACCAGTACCACCACCACCACCGGACGAACCAAGATCTCTAGGATCTCTCCAAAGAGGCTGCATCACACCCTCACTAACTGTCTGAGTATGTGTCCTTCCAGATCTAGAAGGAGCATAGCTCACTCTACGCTCAGTCGAAATTGCATCATAATATTGGCCTCTGTAGAACTCTGCCTCTCAGCCACCCCATAAATCCTCCATCATATAATCATCCATGGAGGTACCATCATCTACCCTCTGAAGAGTCTTTGTAGTCTCCTATGGCCTCTCTGCTACCTATCAGGCAATATCCCTCTCGGCTTTCAATTTGACCACCTGTGACTGGACCTGTGCCAACTATCCCTAAACCTGTGCCAATGTCTATGCGTGTGCATGTGCCTAGGTCTGCAATTGTGTTTGCATCTATACTAATAACCCTTGTGCCTGCACTAGCTGTCCCTACAAGGTCTGAACCTGCACCTGTAGGCTCGTAATCTGTCTATGCTGGTCGACAGACGGTACCTCCACTGCTCGCCTCTTGTGAGGCCTACTCAAAGATGGAAAAATACTACCTGTCCCAACCCCTCTGCCACCACCACCACCATCCCCATCATCACTACTGCTATCATCATTGTTGTTCTACTCACTACTGCTCGAGTTAGTGTCAGATCCACTATCCTCCTCGCCCTCAATGGCTATGACAGGATCCTCGGCAACATCCTCCTCCACAGGTAATGGTGTTGGCTCATTAGGAATGGTGATCCGAGGATATAGATGCAAAGCCAAATATGCGGCATACTCCTCTGTCATGGGTGCCTCTATAATATCTTTGTGCATATCCCAAGTTGATGGCTGCAGAGTCTGATATCCCTCAACTAATGTCTCATAAGACAAGCACGACCCCCAATCTATTGTATCACTCTGTCACCAGGCATAATGGGAAACCCCTTGAGGCATACAGTGTATAATACCATACTGCCTGTAGACCTGCCTCAGTAAAAATCTCTCTAAAACAAAAGGAGACTTGTCGATCAGATACATGGAATCACACAAAAATCTGAGCACTCGATCATCCTCCTCCCACTGCTCACAATGCAGATAAGGCCACCAAACAACACTCTCCAAGTCATCCAAAACCCATCTCCAATGCTCTAACTTACCCATCCGAAACTGGGTAAGTCGACCTCTATAACGGAAAACATAGGGTCTATCTGCAGGTCTGTCAAGAACTGGAAGTGGTTGAGCAATAGAAAAATGCTCCCATGCCCAAAATCGTAGTAATGTCACCCCTGCTAATAGGCTGCGTCCTCCCAAGTACACCACTAAGTGTAAATCATGATAAAGGCGGGCTAACATACACATCCCCCACGCATATTTGGTCTCATGCACAACCATGCTCTCAAGAATACGGCCCCAACCCACAGAGAATCCCTTTGACTTGTGATCAGGACAAAGGAAGCATCCAAAAAATCTAGCTAGCACTGCTGGTAGGCTAGCATAAGCATCAGCCATCATCCACCATCGAACAATCGAGCCAACAATATGTTAATCCTGGAAAAATCTGCAGAGTGCATCTCTCCCCCTAGCCTCATGTGAATCATAGACTACTACCTCTCCAATAAAAGGTATCCATAAAATCCACCACACATCCTTTGGTGTGACTGTCATCTCACCGATGGGTAGATGGAAGGTGTTATGGTTGTTGTGCCACCGCTCGGCCAAAGCAGTAAGGAGACCCCGATTAATCCTAATCTGGGGCATATCCAGAAGACTAGACAGACCACATCGAGCTATGATCTGAATCTCATCAGGAGTCAAATGAGGAATCAAAGCAGTAGTCCAGGGAAATCACTCTCGCATCTGGAGGTTATCCAAAGGATCCTATCATCATAAAGAAGGTTTAACAAATCAGTGCACTATGTCAAATTCACAAAGTCAATCTACTATCAGATCCAATCAAAACTTTGGTATGAATTTTTGATCAAAATTCATGAACAAACATCAACTAACCTCTCCTATCATGAGGTTCATCAAAAACATTATCTAATCTCACCTATCATGAGGTTTATCATATATGAAATCATTCCTCACCTATCATGAGGATCATCACAAATAGGATTATTTCTCGCCTATCATGAGAGTAAGTCTTATTAATCATCAGAATCAGTCATTAAGGAATTTGAATAATCAAATCATACCAAACCGAAGAATGGACATGATCAAAATTGACGAAATCAAAGTTAACTGTGTCAAAATCTGTGAATCTGACATGGATGTGCTAAAACAGGCATCCAAAGTGCTAAAAAATCAAAAGCACTATTTTAGCATTTCGATGTGCTAAAACAGGCATCAAGGGTGCTAAATAACCATAAGCGCTATTTCAGCAATTCGATGCGCTATAACAAGCATCCAAAGCGCTACTTTAATCAAAGCGTTATTTCATTGTATCGATGCGCTATAATAGACCATCAAAGCACTAGAACTCTCTAGCCGCTATAATAGACCATCAATGCACCAATTTATTGCATCAAAGTGCTAGAACTTTCTAGGCACTATAATCGGGCATCAAGGCACTAAATCTGACTATCTAAGCACTCAATCTTGAAAGCGCTAAACTATCCTAAAAAAGTGCTAGAGAAAATAACAAAAGCGCTAATTCCTCAAAGCACTACAACAGTTAACGGAAGCGCTACACTAGAGTGCAAAGCGCTACAGCGCGACATTGATGCGCTAAACTACAAAAAACACGCAAATACATTTTTAAAAAAGGCATGAAAATCGAGAATGCACAAAATACGAGGTCTGGAGAATCCAATTAATTAAATACAAATTATTTGATTAATTATTCTGATTTCTTCTAATATTGAATAAATAGAAATATTTATTTATATAGTTCACGTCCACATTCACATTTAAATTCATACAATTCTTCTATTATCTCGTCTTAATTAAATAAACAAAATTAAATGCTTTGTTTGATTTAATTATCATTTCCCCTATTTTATTCTATCTTATGAATCTTAATTAATTAAATAAATATCAAACACTTTATTAATTAAATACCATTATTCTTCTATTTTAATTTAATAAACAAATTTCATAGTTTGTTTTATTAAATTATTTATCCCTCTTTTGCTAATTTAAATAAATCAAAAATATTTAAATAAAGGCATAAGGAATATTCCTCTGTATTTCCTCAAAATTGAATTAGATATCCTATGTCTAATTTATGTCAAAAATATGTCTAAATTAATTGATTCAATCTTCACAGGAAGTTTTGGAGATAAATTGGAGACAAATTGCAAATTTATCTCTCAATCCTCTTCCATCAATCCTTCCTCTTCTCTTGCCTGGTGTTTTCATGGGTAGAGACAATCCCTAAAATCTTCTCAATCTCCTCCATCTCTCACCATTCAATCCTCCAAATTGAATCCAAGCCTCTCTTTGCTATCCCTGTGCATTTCTACAACCAGGAAATCTATAAATAAAGCTTCATTCAACCAAGAAAAAGATCTAGATTATCAAGCTTATGTACTCTCACTCTGCAAGAATTCAAGCATCAAGCATCAAGCATTCTATTTTTCATATCATGGCTGCCTCATGTAGCTTCATTTATCAGTTTTCATGTCAATTCATGCTATATTAGTTTCTTTTATCATCTAGATTTTATCATATTAGCTTCACATCATTGAATCAACATCATTTTGTTCTTTAGATTGTCATTTTAACAGTTATAGTGTTATTTAAATATGAGAGCACAATACCTTAATAAATATTTAAAGATAGGAGACAATGAGACGCTTTCAGTAGATTATTAGCTTGATCTTTGATACAATGTTTCATTAAGAAGTGTTTTATTCTTTTCTACTTATTCACACTTACACTAGTCATTTCATCTTCCTCATTGAGGGGATACGTACTCTAGGGATCTTCCATAAGTATTCCTTCAATAGTAATCAACTGTTTGAATTATAATTCCATCCTGCCAAGAAAAACATGACACTCCATCTGAGAATGTTTATTTGTTTGGTGTATCCTCCATCTAGTTGGTCTAACAAGTTTTGATAACTTCAGATCTCCTAATTCTTCCATTTTTTCCCTTACTCAATTTTGCATACGTGGGATATCTATCCAACATGAGCCATGCTCCTTTGTCCATCCTTCATCTTGTTGTTCATCTTGCTTAGAAGAAATATTCAAAGCGTTGGAAGGAGATTCTTTAGTTGCTGATTTTTCATGACAATAGTTTTTTGTTAATACCTCATCTCTTTCAATATTGTCATTAGTATTAACATTTCCAAAGAAACTAGATTCTAATCTGAGATTTTCATCATGCTCCGACTTTAAATCCGTTTCATGTTCTTTATCAAACAAAACATCAAAATGATATATTTTCTCATCAAATCTTTCGCTTACAACTTCATTATGATGTAATGGATTATGTGTTGGAGTATGACCGAAAAGAGACGATATAGTTACGACTTCATTGGTAGGTAGAATACTTACTTTTGTGGTTGGATTTTACAAAGCTTGACTTTTCATGTGGGTAGGCATTGTGGGTAAACCAGAGCAAAGATGTGGAGGATGACATTTTTCAAGCACAAGAGGATTATAAACCTGATTTTGGCTACCTGAATTTCTCGTGTCATGTCCAAATTGTGCCAATAAGAGATCCTTATTCAATGCATCATGTAGGGATGTAGCCTCACCACAACGTCTATTTTTTGTTGAAAATGGAGGCTTCAATCCCCAATAATAATTTTCTATCAGGATATGATCATCAATAAACAAATTTATATCTTGAACCTTCTGATACATAAAAAAGAACTTGTGATTGAATTGGTAAATGGGTTCTAGTGGTATCCTTTTCGTAGCTACAAATTCCTTTGATGGGTGTGGTGCATGTGCATAAGGGTCAAACTGATCTAGGAATAAGATTTCTAATTCTATCCATGAAAAAATAGAGTTTGGTGGCATATTAACATACCATTGCTTTGTTGTACCTTGAAGTGTTTTGACAAACAATTGACAGACGATATCCTCATGTTGAATCTAGAGAAAAAGGACTAGATCACTACAAATATTGACATGTTTAGAAGCATTTTTTCCAATGTTAGGGAAAAATAAAGGAAGCCTATCATACATGTGTTTAGGGATTTCATGAATAAATCCAGGTATACACAAAGGGCTAGCCATCGGAGCTAGGTTTTCCAAGATCTAACCCACTCCCATATGACAAACCAAAATTGCTCAAATGGCCCTCCTTCTAGCGCCATTTTTGTTGACGGCCAAATTGACACAGCAACATTTAAACAGAATATCTCTATCATATTTCTCCTAAAAAAGAAAGATAACATATAGTAATCTAACTCCCAAGGTCCTGGTAGTTGGTTCTCAACTGTGTTGTTTTTGTTGAGCGGTCAATGAGGTTGTAATGTTTAAGGGTCTTGTTGGCTATTGAGCTTTCTTGATTGTTGTAAAATTGAACTTTATCTAAACCTACTCTAACAGGGGGTATAAAAAAAGGGGGAAAAGATACATCAGGGATGATGGAGCCTCATTTTTCAAATCCATGGTTTTTCGTTATTTTTCTGGTATGCCTTGTTATTCGGAGAGTGCCTAATGATGGTTTCTTGCCTTGCCTCCATGAAACCTTGGTATTTTGTTGTTGGGTTGGATCTTTTTCGTCGTTACCTTTTTGGAGAAAGGTCTTAAGAACAACTTATGTCCTATGCAATCGTCTAGGCATGGCCCCTTCTAATATAAAATGAGAAATTTTCGCCCAACCCTTTTATTTACCTAAGTCTGGACCGGTATGTGCCTTGTCTTTTAAAAACAACCTTGAGTCATCGACTGTCATTGCCCTAGGTGGTGTCCCTTTCCCCTTAATTTTTCCTAAGTATCTTAATGATTTGCAGGGGTTATTTTACCGATCGTCGATCTTCCTGAGGTTGATCCTCACCATTTCCCACCATCCCGAGATGACATCACTGTTGGATTTTGGGCGATAGCGATATCACAGGTGAACGCCACATGTCTTAAGTTGTCGGTGCTGAAGGAAGTAAATAAAGGGATTAATTTATCCATTGAACTTTAGGGCGTTATTAAGCAGGTTACTTAACCACATGAGAAATGCACATGCTTGTAATCAATGGCGATGTCTTAATCTTGAGGAAAAATTGCTCGACATATATGCATTGGTGCTACCTCTTGTTTTGATCGTTGAGATCGTAGATGGTGGAGATCAACGGTTGCCCGCTATCGCATGATCCTAAACCAAGAGGGGTTTAGTGATCGCGATATCGTGGGCAAGTGCCATGTGTACTTTTTGAGGCTACATTTTACGGTGGACCCTTGGTCGTGACATGGAAGTGTTGTCAGCTTTTTTAAAGACAGTCGTTCAATGGCCTGATAGAAAGATGAGATTGACGGCGAGATTTTAAACTTGCATCAAATGTAATTGAAGTCGTTGGAACAGCACGCAAGTGAGATTTAATGGTGGACGAGACATCTACTTGGCTATATTCATCATCCCTGAGTATTTAAGTTCATAATTACCTTGCCATAAAGATATTCAAGTGTTTGTGAAGTGATCCAGAGCCAGAGATAGAAGTTTTCAAAGCGGTTTCAGCACGGGTTTGTTTTTTCTGTGTGGCGTGAATTTCGTAAGTTGATTTTCTTGCCACTATCTCTGTTTGAACGTGATTCAAGAAGAGGGTTGCATTGTGTTATTGGTGATTTTCTTGATTACAATTTTAGGGTTACTGTTTCTTCTGGATTGTGAAAAACTATAAGGTTTTGTTGTAATTTCGTTCTGGGTAACCTTAGTTTGTCTACGAATTTGTTTTAGAGGAAGCCCTAGTTGTTAAAATGGCACCACCAAAGCAACATTCTGACCGTATTGATTACATACACAGGAATCTATATGATGATTTCTTGGACCAATTCCCTTTATCAACAAACAATAGGATGAAAGGTTTGATCTTGATGAATGGGAGAGCCGTAGGTGAGGGATTAAGATGTAAGAACTACAATATTGCAGATGCTCGAGTTCCTATGACAGGTTTGGAATTATTTAGAAGATGGTATGGGCAACGAAATGTGTCTCATCCTTTTTCAAATAGTTGGAGATATGACATGGGAAAGCTTGTGGTCCCGAATGTGTTTCTGGATGTTGACCTACTTAAGGCAGTTGCTACACAATATGACCCTGTCACACGGATTGTCAAGGATAATGATGGTGGCGTTCTATTGAATGTGAATGCTGATACAATTCATCAGGTTTTTGATTTGAGTGAGTATAGCTCATTTTTTGTTCGAATTGACTTTGAGGAGATGAAGCAAGAATATGCCAGATCTCAGCCTCTTTTTAGGTCAAGGTTGCTTCCCCCTCACCTGGCCAGTGCCGGTAGTTCAACAATTCACATCAGCCCAACTGACTAGGAGCCTTTCAGGTTAGGTTGTTTTGCTGATCATTTCTTAGCAACGTTCTATTCACTTTGCCAAATCATTGGTTTCAACCCTAACACTGTGATGCCCATCGCTTTTATGTTCATGGGAGCTCAGATTCAGCACCCTAATTTTTCTGTGATTTATGATTATGCTTCATTCCTTGTTGAAAGGATACATGAGGGTTTTCTGAAATTGCATAATGGAGATTCTGGTACTCCTTTCTTTTGGTATTCCTTGTTAATGCACATGTTTTTGTATGAGAATGCTGATTTATTTTTGAAGAAAATGGAGTTAAAGCGAGAGGTAAATGGAGAGAAATTACCAGTACAAGCTTGGAATGCAGACATGTCTGGTAATAAGGGAGGTGCTAGTTTTGTGCAGTTTGATAACTGCTTTGCCTCTAGGTTTAGGGCTAAATTGGTGGTGAATGTGCCAAGAATTCTGGAGGATTTGCATGATTTCCTCCAACCCAAAATAAGGAAACCTGACTTGAAGATATGCCACAATTGGGGTGACATTATTTTGTACCCTATGAGTACTGTTTTGAGGGTTTATGGTTTCCAAGGAGCTCCTCATATTCTCCCTTATAATGTACCATCATGGATGGGATTTGCAGAGGTGATGTGGCAATTAGGTTGCATTCATGAAGAGAATTTGGCAAGAAGAGGAAAAGGGACTTTGTTCCCTGATTATACAATTGTCTCTGACTTTGTGTTCTCTAAGGGAGGATGGGTCCATTTTGACCGATATTTTGATGAATACCATTTGAAGAATGGATCCAGAAGACAACATGATCTTGAGGGATTCTTTGCCTTGTTTAGGCAAAAGATTAAGGGTGGTAGATTCATTCATGTTTTCAACTTCCCCGAAGATTTAATTAGAAATGAATTTGATTTGAACCAGCAAGAATTGAATAAGGAAAAGTGGATTGCATATGAGAAGATGTTGGCCATGGTACATAAACTGGATCCAAGATATGATCCACTAACGGAGTTTACTCCATTTCATAAAAGAATTGATTTTTTGATGAGTAATTTTTAAGAAATCATGAATATCCTAAGGGCTAAGAAGGCCAATTTAGAATTAGACCTCGGGATTCAGGAGTCAGAGGTGAGGCCTGAGGAAACAAGGCCAACTTATCAACCATCAATGGATAGACCTCTGTACAGGAGGAGGAAGAATAATAGCAGTGATGAAGAGGTAGGAAATAAAAAGGGAAAACAAATAATGAGAACATCATCACTGTCGGGTCATGGGGTCAGGAAGCCTGGAGGGATAAAGATTGTGGATTTGGATTCCCCACCGAGAGATGATCCTATGGAGCTGTCATCAGAGCCAAGCCCTAAGAGGTGAAAGATTGAAGAACCACAAGAGGTTCTAATGGATGAAATTGTCATAACTGACCAAGAAATGCAGGTTGGTATCCCCTCTCCTCCTAGATTAGCACAATTGGTGCTCACTGATATGGATATAAAGGGGCAGTATGTGCAGGATGCTAGGATGGAGGCCTGCAAGGCATTTTTGGATGATGATTCTTTTGTAAAAACTCATGTATTCTTGCAATTGATTTGGAGATTGAAATTAGAAGAGTATCAAGACAGATGCAAGAGCAGGAGGGAGTCAAGACCTGATAGGTCAGACCAGGAGAATGATGATGAAGTGAAGGCTGAATTGATGGAGCAATTCAAAAACATCACTCCTTAGGAAGGAAGGAAACTGGTGACCCAAGCAAGTGTCTTACTCCTCCCTAAATGGGACATAGCTGATGTTGTGGCATTCAATGCTATTATGCAATCCAAGCATCCTATCCAGAGTAGTGAAGAAGAGGTCAAGGCAGCCCTGCAGGATTCTGCTTTTAGTGAAGAATATGAGACATTAGCCATATGGGCACTGGCACCTCAGGGCAAAAAACCAAATGTAGCAGACATCAGCCCAAACCTAAGAGGCAGGCTCATTTTCAAAAGAGCTTTTGAAACCTCAGTAACAAAAGCTACAAGCCTGACACTGAATGTGGCCAAATGGCCCAAAGGACAGCAGAAAGGGAAGAGGTTGAAAGGAAGAGCCTAGTGGAAAAATATAATGCAATAATTGGGGAATACAGTAAAATGCAACAAAGAAATGTTGAGCTATAGTCTGAAGTAGATAGGTTAAAATATGTGTAGGTGCGAGAATCTTCCAAAGCTCCTGTTGGCAGAGAAATACCTACTACTTTGGGGTCATTACCCCCTACTATCCCAATCATTTCTACCCCTGCATCCCCAATTCAGACATCAGGTCCTAGTCAAGTGTTGGAGCCGGTTGAAGAGGAAATGGAATATTTTGTGGACCCCACCAAAAAGTAGATGATGAGTAAGATCACAGAGTTACAGGCCACCTTAAAGGCTATTGAGAATGATTCCATGGCTAAGCACAATGGGGTGGTTGACACCGTGTTGAGAAATTTAAATGAGAAGGTTGATTCTAGGCTACCATCTGTTCATTCTTTGTATTCTTTATTTTTGGCTGGATTACAAAATATTAACAGGGATCGGGATGTGGTTTTTCCCCTAGTTGAGAAGTGGATTCCTCATGCCACTGATTTGGATGTTATGTTTAAGGCTTCCAAGTTTGATGCAAACAACAGGCCCCAGTTATTAAAGCCTACTCAAAGTTTTGTGAAATCATTGAAGGGATTCCAAGCCCTACCCGATGACTTGAGTAAGAAAATTGGAGAATTGGTAAAAGGTTTTAATGATTGGAGTGATACCTTTTTGCCCAATATATTAGATGCACAAGGAAACATCAAGACACTGCAACAGTGGCAAGAAAGGGCAGAAGAAGTCATCAGTGCACAAATTAAATTGATTTGTGATGACTCAGATCATGACTTGTTAGTAAGTAGCATGGATAAAATAATTAATACTAGCATGTTCTTGGAGTCATTTGAGAAAGAAGCCAACCAGGTTGCGGTGAAATTCACACCTTATAATACTAAAGTGACAGAGGTGGTGAATTTTAATTGGCCCACGGATGAAGAATATCAAATTTGGGTGGACAAATATTTGACTGAAGAGGAGTAAAACGGTATCTACTACCGAAAATTAATAGCTCAGCAGTTACAGTGTAACTAATTATGGTTGGGATTACATGATGGCTTTGGGCACAGATTTTGAGATGTAACAAACGCAACAGCTATTGTGTAATGGATAGAATCAATGGGAAGATGCTTCGGGATTTGGTAATTTTCATCATGGTTTTGAGTGGGCTCATAGTGGTCCTATTAATTGATGACATGTGTAACTTCTGACCCGATGCTTGTTTGCTCCTTCATTTCTATAAGAAGGATTTCAAGGCCAGAGGTAGGGGTTGGCAAGCCGAAAATTTTGAAGGTTGAGTCTAGGTCTAGTTGCAAAACATATTGTAAGAATTTCATTTTCTGAATGTTAAGGCAATTTAGGTTTGGGGTTCACTTGTAATGGGTTTTATGTTTATGAAATTCCAAGGTTCATAACAGTACTAGCATTTGAGTTACGATGATATATTTTGAGCTCTTGTCTCTCCTGTATATAGACATATCATAATTTTGAATAAAATGATCAAGGATTATGATGTTCATCTCATTGTTGTGATGAGTATGTTTTTGTTTTGGCTTTAATTCAAAGAATTAATTAAATGCTTGGATGGAATCATAGATGGGTATGTTTGTAAAAGGATTTGGTAAGAAGTATTGGGTTGGGATAGGGATTGACAATATTGTAATGCAATATTGCCAGGGATCATATGTGTTATGTGTTTGAATCTGTTGTTGCTTTTTGAATATTTGTAAACTTGACTCCCCAATGGTATATGGCACTGATCTAAATTGCATGAATTTATGAAATCCTGTTTTTGTATGTCTTCACTTAGGGCTTGCCGCCAACTTGCAATTAAAATGACTATCATAAGTTACGAAATGGTGATATAACCATCTCATGCTCCAAGTGGTTGATATTACTAATGAATAGCCAATTCATTTCAGTCTTGTCTCATTCTGTTGAGCTATTAAGTGAGATTATCTATGAACTTTTAATAACATGTTTATGAGTTTGGTGCAAAGATCATAAATATGTTATAGGGACCACCCTCCTAGGTCTTGCAGATTCCAAAGTGTAGGAGGTTATTATTGAAATCCTCGTCAGTTGGTCCAGGTCCTCTGAGCTGCCCTCGATTGGAATTGGCAAGTCCATAGGTAGATTAGGAGATAAACCTGGTTTACACAGGAAAAAACACCAACAAGGGACACAAAAGATAAAAGAGTTTTGATTCATCCAGTTAACCATACATGTTACTCTTCAAAGAATTCTTAGAACCAAACTGTAGAACAAACCAACTTGTAATCAATACAAATTTGAACATTTATTCACAGTGCAAACTTCAATAGCATATCACAAATCACCATTTCGAACAAAAGAAAAGATAAAACTTCATTCCTCGAAGAATTCCAGATCGAACAGTAAATCGAACAAATATCATTTCAAAGCATAACTTAAAGTAGTTAAATTTGGTTGTTCCTACTGTCAATGAAACAGATAAGAAACATTTACAAATCTAGCAAGATTACCAGTGTACAGAAACCTATGTCTTCAAATTACCTCAGCTAAACTAAGAATTGCAGAAAACTCCATTAACTATCCTACTACAAACTTTAATCAGCTAAGTTGTAAAACTCCTAAGTAATTTTCCTACTATTTCTAACCAACCCCTTACAATGAGCTTGATTTTACAATTAATAGCTCAAAATTCCATAATCCCCTCCCCAAACTGATACATCAAAAAGTCGTAGCATTTTTGTCTACAATTAAATCAGAAAGATAACTTTTTGTTTCAGTTTCTATTAATCTTTAGTTGATTTCAGTTTGCAATCCCATCCTCCAATGCAGCTATTTGTTTCAACTTTTGATTGACTTTTGTTGAATTTCAGTTACATTTGTAGCTTCCAGTTTCATCTTTGAGTTACTCTTTTGCACAACATAAATCAACACCTTTTAGACATAACTTCACGTGGGCCCACCATACCTTCATCTTTCTTTTAGTTAATTCTATTTTCATAAAATATTCCATTTTCCTGTGCAATTTTGTTTTGCAAATCACCTTGACCATGATTCGTTATCTTCAAGTACCATTTTTCTCCTCAAACCTGGACAATACTTGCACATTACCAAAAGAGTGTGATTAATCAATTGAATCAATAATTTTCAAATATGACAATTAATTAAGAAAATTAATTAATCCATTCAAATTCTCAAAATCAATCACTTTTATTGATATGGATGAATGAATTAGTCATATTTTATTCTGAAGATCCATTCTGAAGTTGTCCCTATAATCAACATATTACACGAGATATTATTTCATGCCTCCACATTTAATTTGGGGAATTATGTAAAACAGTTTACATACTTTGTGTGCTTCCCTTCTCTCCTCATTCACATTTTACATACGTGTCTACCAAGGAAACTGTAACTACCAATATCTCACCAAACTCCTCTATCCTTTGCGTGCCAGCATGGAAGAAATTTTGGATCAGCCTCTACACTAGCTGATGGCACCCGTTTGAAACTTTCTAAAGCCTTTTCAACAAAATCATTCACGAGATGAAAGTTCTTAGAGGCGTTGGTTTTAGATCACAAGCCTCTATTTATGCTTCCCCATTACGTACCAGAGAACAGGAGTGAAGGCTCTTTCATATTTTTACATATGTGCGGGATTAGAATTGGAGCTACACCTTGATCATGAGCTTTTATTTATCATGCTTGCAGGATCAGAACCATACATGCACCTATTTGGAGTAAGCTTCCAAACTGAATGAGTGCAGAGCCATCAAACTACGAGCACCTTTAAATACCTTTGCAAGAAGTGGGAGCGAAACAGGAGTCATTTCATAATCAGGAACATGCAGGGTCAGATTCAATTTTGAACCAAGAACTTGTGGGAGCATAACCATTTCAGAACGTGAACATTTATTTTGTTTAGTTTAGGTTCTTATATTGTTTTGGTTCCAAAAAGAAATTTCTATTAAGGCAGGGCCGGAGCGAGAATTGGAGCAAGTGAGCCCGAAGCCAGTTTAGTGTGGGAGTAGACGGGATCGGAGGAAGAGCGGGAGCGGTTGTGGGGTCATTCGTATTTTTGGTGAAAATGCGAGTGTGGATCTAGGGTCCAGGTCTGATAATGCTACAGGGAGGAAAAAATATAGGGTGGAGGTGGAGCAAATTTTGCTCAAGGTCGAAGCTAGGGCGGAACTTGGAATAGGAACCTTGGAAGAGTTTCAAGTCTGATTTCAATTCCGGTTCCGGTTCTAGAAAATACAAAAGAACAAAGGGAACAACAAATGAACAAGAAAACAACAACACAAAAATGAGACCGGAAACACCAACCTCGAGACAAAATAGACAAACAAAAATGGCGGAGGCAGAGATAGGAAAGGAACAAAACTTGGAACTTTATGAAGTTCCAAATTCAATATCTGTTCTGAATCGGCCCCACAAAAAGGAAAACAACACAAACCGAATAGGAAAAATGAAGAAACCAGTGGGAGCGAGATCGAGACCGAATTAGGCAGCGTAACTCAACTAAGTTCCAATTCAAGATTCAATTCTGGTTCTAGTTCCGCTAGAGCAAAACGAACAAAACAAAGACTTGGAGAAAAGAACAACTCCAAAACCCTTGCCGAAAAAGACCCAAAGACAAGAAACAAAGGGGGTCCCCAAATTTTTCCAAGCAAAATTTGGGGTGTGTATGCAAGGCATAACAAATGGCGACTCAGCTTGGAAAATTCTCTAATCATTTTAAAACACGTAACCCTCCAAATACCCAAAATCTCTGGTTTACACTCATTCAAGGCAATCTAAGAAGTGTAAACACAAATCAAACTGGGGCACGATGGAGGTCTGAGATGAAACTAAAATCTATTTATGTGTGTGAATGATTCATTCCCCTCCATAAGCATTGCCATGATCAAAGTAGAATAGACTCTACCCAAACTACGTAGTTGTGAATTACATTTCTAACGTGAAATGACATCTTGGGCATAGCTTTGCTGCTAGACAGACGTCAATAGCTCTGACAAAGATACCTTTGGTTCTCTCTAAGAATCGCTCTACTACCAGCCAGGCATCTATAGCCCCAGCAGAGATACTCGAATCACCCTTGTTGATTAATTTCCCTTCATACTTTCTTTCTTTTCTCTTTTCTCAGATGTTGATTCTTTTGAAGTATAATTTTCTCGTTTCTTTCAATTCTTCAGCAATAAAGCCTAAGTAGCGAGTTGAGAACCACAGTGGATATCATGAAAGATATGTAACCCTTTAGATTTTTCACTTGGAATAGAGCTACCCCACCCAATGTAAACTAACTGATGGATTTCTTAAGATGTGCAAATCGTGATAGACTTTCAAAAACTCCCCAAAAATCCATAATGTACCAAGTTTTAACTCATGCTAACATTCCCCAGTTTGAGATGGATGAAGGTAAATCAAAGCTTTCAAAGCTACTGACTGATCAAGTGTTCAAAAATACAGATAACAAATTCACCATTGGTATAACTTGTATACAATAACTCAACCTCTATTGTCAATGAGAGGAACCCCCAACAGAAAGAGAAAAGAACAAGAACAACAAAAGAGAAGAGAAGAACACATGATCACAAAGGCATGACATGATGAGCCAACCAACCAAAACAAAAAATGAGACCGAAAACAACAAACAAACAAACAACAAAAGATAAAAATAAAAGAGAACAACAAACCCAGAAACAAAACAAAAACCAATAGGCCCCTTGAACATTACAGCCTCATTGATTGCTCAGCAAAAACAGCACAGTTGAGAACCAACTACCAGGACCTTGGGAGTTAGATTACTATATGTTATCTTTATTTTTCAAGAGAAATAGGATAGAGATATTATGTTTAAATGTTGTTGTGTCAATTTGGTCATCAAAAATTGCTTTCACACATATTGATGCATCCATAAATTCACCTGATGGTCCTCTTTATATCACTAGTAGAATTAATAATAAACCCACAAGTATCATAATCATTGATCCCATGTATGTAGAGAATGTGATCATCGAATAATTCTTATGTATGTCTGAACTTTACAAAAATAATTATGAACAATCGAAAGCATGGTTAAAAATTCATTATGGTTTCGTTTTCCCTATGATAGGTTCGATAACTCTATCAATAAAAGTTGTACCTAAATAATTAGATGTTTCATTTACCATAGTTTTGATATTGAACCAATTTCGTGTGAAGTTAGGCTATCCATGGTTATACTCCATGAATACAATCCCATCAATCATTCACAAATTTATTAAATTCCCATTTATAGAAGAAATACACACTATTTATCATAGTGGGTTTCAACCTTTGGTCTTTCGTGGAAACTTTTCTCTAGATTATTTTTGGCCTCAACCTATCGAACCCGTTAAGCCTCATGAAGACTTTTTATTCATTTCATATCAAAAACTTAAAGCTAAATGTATAGCCAAATTATCCCTTAGTAATATCATTCCCAAGGTTCTTCAATCTACAATGACTTTGATAGATGTTTCTCCTACTCCAAGTAGTGAAAGAAGCAAAGTCCAAACTGAATATCCTCCCTCATCAACCTAGAATGTATGTTGTGGTTCCACCTCCATTGTCCTATAAAATACCAAGAGATAATCATGTAATTAAATTTGTGCCTTTGAAGGAAAATAAATATTTAGACGTAAGAATACAGTGGTCTCTTAACCTGTAATGGTCCCTTCCATTCCTCCTCCCAAGGAAAAAAAGAGACCATGTGACGCCTCGCCACGTAACCCTAGAGGAAGATGCAGCTACAACGGAAGCAAACAATTTTTATTTTTTTTAAGTGTAATTGATTACATGTATAGTGCACTACACTAACACATGCATCCTCTAAGGTACACGACTAAGCTTACAACAGAATCCCATAACATAAACATTAACTCATCTAAATTTATTACTCATGAATTAAAGAACATACATTCAAAGCATTAAATTACAACTCACAAGATAAAAGTACATAAAAGATCCATAGATATCATTCAGCCCAAATAATATTTACAACACTCATTCCCAGAATGAGAAAGATCATTCAATAAGGTAAAAAATACAAGATTCCTCCTCGAATACAATTGAGGAGTGACACAAATACAAAACTAACCAACTGATACAATAATCAAATGAATGGAATAAAAAAACTAGTGCACATGAGCTCTCCAACTGGAAGATCTACCAACACAAACATATGAAGGAAACCCAACAGAGTAAGGTGCACATTCCACCCAACCAAGTGGTACCCGAAGGCCCACCCCTCATGCTAGGAGATAGTAACCAAGATTCCTAGACAAGACCAACTACCTCTAGACATGGGCTATCACAAGACTAATCTAATTGAATGCAATTACACATGAACACATTGGGTACAATGCTTCCAGAGTTAAATAATTAAATAAATCAGTGAACCAAACATACTGCTGACATAGGAGAAGCATCACCACAAAGTTGCATGGGTTACCCCAGCAGATCTTCCCAGACCCTGGCCCCCATTGAGAGTCACTCTCTTGCTGACAACACGTGGAACAAATCCACAACCCAAGGGTAACTAGTGCACACATACGGATATCAAATTCCATTCCAAACATAGGATGCAACACTTCCCTGTTCATGGTAACTGGGTGATTAACTGAACATGACTATACGTATTACCCAAGGGAAATCAAAAAGGCTTGACAATAAAATACAACCCCCAAATCTAATAACACATCTAGAAGACTCACCAATAATGACTAACACTTTTACCCAACTTACCCCAAAATGCTAACAAAAGAAAACACATTAAAAAGGGAAATTTAAACAGGAATTAAATCTTTCATAAGGATATTCTAAATCCAATTTCCCTTCAGTGAAACACAATAAAATTATTATTCAAACAAACTAATTAAATAACATCTCTTTCACGGACAAAGGAGGAAATTTAATCTATTAGTTATATCAATTCCTCAACTACTCTTAAATAAAATATCAATGTATTTGCAAGAAATTTAATAATACACATCTCCAAATCATCTAACTTAAATTAATTTTCATTTTCAAACAATAAGGAAATCAAATCTATTTATATAAATCAATATATTGTTTCCAACTATACATAAATTAAATTTCCTCTTTAAAATTATTTCCTTTAAATTATCTAATCATGCATTTAATGCATGCACCCATTTTACAAAACCACTTGAATAAATATATATATTTAATATGTATATAAATATATATATACATTGTCTATAAAATTATACATAAATAAATATATATTATTTAAATATCTTAGACTTAATTTACAATTCCAAATATAAATTTATTTTTTTAAAAAAAAATCTATAATATATAAATAATATATATTTATTTATTTAAGTGATTTTTTAAAATGGGTGCATGCATTAAATGCATGATTAGATAATTTAAAGGAAATAATTTTAAAGAGGAAATTTGATTTTTGTATAGTTGGAAATGATATATTGATTTAAATAAATAGATTTGATTTATGTATTGTTTGAAAATGAAAATTAATTTAAGTTAGATGATTTGGAGATGTGTATTATTAAATTTCTTGCAAAGAAATTGGTATTTTATTTAAGAGTAGTTGAGGAATTGATATAACTGATAAATTAAATTTCCTCCTTTGTCTATGAAAGAGATGTTATTTAATTAGTTTGTTTGAGCAATAATTTTATTGTGTTTCACTGAAGGGAAATTGGATTTAGAATATCCTTATGAAAGATTTAATTCCTGTTTAAATTTCCTTTTTTAATGTGTTTTCTTTTGTTAGCCTTTTGGGGTAAGTTGGGTAAAAGTGTTAGTCATTACTGGTGAGTCTTCCAGATTTGTTATTAGATTTGGGGGTTGTATTTTATTGTCAAGCCTTTTTATTTCCCTTAGGTAATGCGTATAGTCATGTTCAGTTAATCACCCGGTTACCACGAATGGGGAAGTGTTGCCTCCTATGTTTGGAATGGAATTTGATATCTGTATGTGTGCACTAGTTACCCTTGGGTTGTAGATTTGTTCCACGTGTTGCTAGTAGGAGAGTGACTCTCAATGGGGGCCGGGGTCTGGGAAGATTTGTCGGGGTAACCCATGCAACTTTGTGGTGATGCTTCTCCTATGTCAGCAGTATGTTTGGTTCACTGATTTATTTAATTATTTAACTCTAGAAGCATTGTACCTAATGTGTTAGTGTGTAATTGTATTCAATTAGATCAGTCTTGTGATAGCCTATGTCTAGAGGTATTTGGTCTTGTCTAGGAAGCCTGGTTACTATCTCCTAGCATAGGGGGTGGGCCTTTAGGTACCGCTTGGTTGGGTGGAATGTGCACCTTACTCTGTTGGGTTCCCTCCATATGTTCGTGTTGGCGGATCTTCCAGTTGGAGAGCTCGTGTGCACCAATTATTTTATTCCATTCATTTGATTATTGTATAAGTTGGTTAGTTTTGTATTTGTATCACTCGTCAATTGTATTCGAGGAGGAATCTTGTATTTTTAACCTTATTTAATGATCTTTCTCATTCTGGGAATGAGTGTTGCAAATATTATTTGGACTGAATGATATCTATGGATCTTTTATGTACTTGTATCTTGTGAGTTGTAATTTAATGCTTTGAATGTATGTTCTTTAATTCATGAGTAATAAATTTAGATGAGTTAATGTTTATGTTATGGGATTCAGTTGTAAGCTTAGTCACATACCTTAGAGGATGCATGTGTTAATGTAGTGCACTATATGTGTAATCAATTACACTTTAAAAAAAAAAAATTGTTCGCTTTCGTTGTAGTTACATCTTCCTCTAGGGTTATGTGGTGGGGCATTACACACCAATGTTGGGAAACACATCTACTACCTCTTTGCAAGCTAAAACTCATGCAAGAATAAATAGAAATGCAAAAGAGCGTAAACAACAATGTTGTGATATAGCTCATCAACTTGCTAAAAAATATGAAACCTCACCTAATGACCATCCATACATCCAATCCAACTATGATGAATTACCTTTTTCCCATCCATCCTCATCATCACCCAACTCCACTCTATCATCCTCACCAAACCATGAAATTGAACCTTACCTATGCCACATAAGAAAAGAATGAAATAAGTTCATCTGATTATTGGTGCTCGCAATCATGTTGATAGTACCAATGTGTATCCTATTAGGATACATTTGGATAATGAAGAAGAAGATGAACAAGAAGAAAAAAGATCATAATGAATTAGCTCTTATAAATGGGGACAACCATGATGATCCTCCTAATGAGAGTGATTCACCTTGTGTTGAACCTGATGCTACTCCTTATACAACACTTGTTGTAGTCCCTTCAGCATATTTTCCACCTTCCATTTATGATGAGAAATATTGGGATGCAGATCATTTGATTTAAATCGGCTCACATGTGCAATACCCTTGTGTGTTTTTGTATGCTTGGCATATTTTTATGCTTGTTAGCTTTCTTTGGATAACCCTTGTTGTTCTCATTGGCACAAGGATACAAATAAAATGAATATGTTGTGACATGAGCATCTATTTGTATCTCCATTCTTCTCTATGTTGTAAACATTTTTTTTGTGTTTTCTTTTAGGAATGATGCAAAGGGTTAAGATATTTAGGTCCCTTTCATATTGACCCAAAAGAGTGTATGTTGTCTTCATGTGTCATTCCTCCATTATGCTCATTGTTCCACAAATATTTGGGAAATGATGTCAATTTCAAGAATTATCATATTATATATTATATATGGTCTATATTGACCCCAAATTTTTGGATCCCTTATGTAAGAAAGCTAAGTTAGTAGAACAACTTCCTACACTGATCTTGAGATGAGGATAATGCAAAACTTTACAGATCTTTTCAACAATTACAAAAACTAAAACAAAAATAGACATAAATATCATGCATACCATAGCATAGTGATTTACGTGGGTAAAACCCTTTTAGGAGAAAAACCCCACACTCCAAAAGTTTGCCAATACATTATTCAAAAATCACAAAGATTACAATATACTTGCAGAGAAAGCTTCTCTCAGGAGTATCACCAAGTAGAGATCCAAAGGAAACATGACCACTATCATACCCTCAAAATACATTACAATACATATTTGTAATACAGCACCCTCATAAAATAGGGTTGTCTTCTAGGGAAAGTCAAGCCAAAAAAATATCAATCATAAGATCTAAGACCTAATGATGAATAGTCCAAATTTATACTAATAAAATATACATAAAATTTGGATTTCAAGGGCACTTCCCCCAAGCCCTCGTCGAGGCACACGGCCCCCAAACTCCCTCTAGGGGGATTATCCCCCAGACCCCTCGTAGGGGGTACCCCCTTGTACCCCCATGTGTGTGCTTACCTATCAATAATACCTTATGTAATTGCAAGGTTGAGACACATTTTTCCAACAAATCTCTCACTTATTGAACACCTTGCAAGAGCAACGAGAGGGAGTATAAAAATCACCTCTTAATTACTATGAGCATAAATTCCTATAGACTCCAAACACCATCTAAACTTCTTTGTGCTCACAAGCTTAGTTAAAGAAACAACAACATTCATCAGAGTCTCTACCTTAACTAGCTTCACCCTACCATCTTTGACCATATCTCTAACAAAATGATATTGTACATCAATGTGCTTAGTCTTGGCTTGAAATATCAGGTTCTTAGCTAGACAAATCTTACTCTGACTATCACAATAAATTGTCACTGCACCTTGTTTTATTTCAATATTTGAACACATTCTCTTAAGCCAAATGGCTTCTTTACAAGCATGAGTAGCTATCATATACTCAACTTTAGTAGTGGACAAAGCAACCACATCATATTTCTTACTCATCCAACTAATTGCACCACCAAATAAAGTAAACACATAAGCACTAGTGGATCATCTTCTATCAACATCACTTGCCCAATCTAAATCTACATAACCATGAGTATCATGAGAAATATCATCTTCAATCAAATCATTATGATAACACAAGGAATACTCTAAGGTACCACACAAATATCTGAAGACTCTTTTAACTACATCCCAATGAACTCTACCAGGATTAGACATATATCTAGAAAGAACTCTCACTACTTGGGCAATGTCTAGTCTAGTACAAACCATATTGCATACATCAAACTTCCAACTACACTCGAGTAAGGCACTTTGCTCATATCTTCTATCTATGATGGGGATGTTGGATAATTTGAAATAGATAACTTTGTTCCAGCTGAAAAAGGAACACATAATGGTCTACAATCCTACATGTAAAACCTTTGTAAAATTGAATTGACATACTTAATTTGGTCAAGCCATAGATTTGTGTTCACTCTATCTCTGGGTGATCCCACAATAGTGGTTTACACTTTTTGGGACATGTTGATTTTTGTTGAAATCACATATTTTTAAAAAATATAATGATTTAAGCCTTGAAAAGTTCCATTTAAAGGATTACAATTGAAGATGATTTGATCAAACCACCTCAAATCAAACCCCCTTGGATAGAACCCCACTAGTTTTAAACCATACCTATAACAAAGTCTCCTTTACACCTATCAAAATGATGATAAAAAACCACTTTTGATTTACCTTTTGGGGGATCAAATGAATTCATTTAAAATTTATTTTTTGTATGTATTCCTTATTATAAGCTTCCCAAAAAGTATAATCTTCAATATATTTAATTTGATTATTATATTTATTTATTTATTTATTTTTATCAATGTAGGTTTTTCATCAAAAATCAAGCTCTATGTTCTGCACATGTTGAAAATAGTAGTTTATCAAAAAAAATGAAAAATATCAGTGCACTAGATATTGATGTCCTTGATCCAATAAAAAAAAAAATGAATTTTGATACATACAAAAAAAAAATTGTTTTAGCCAATAAATCATGTCTAAATTATAACTGGTTTGACTTTGAAACTTAATTAAGAAAAAATATTCAATGAAATGCTATGAAACTAATTCCATGCACTATATATCATAGTTACAAATCTAAATTTGAAAAAAAATAGAATTTTATCCTTCATAGAAAAGAATTTATTTGTTAGCAAGTAACGTCACTATTTAAAAATGGTGTTTACTGTTAAAAACTAGTTTTCGAAGGAGATGGAAAAATAAGTGCAATATGATTCCAAAAATTTTGAAAAAAATATATTTAGAATCTATAGACAAAATTTCACAAGTCATCAGTTTGCATCGTCTTCAAATTCTTCACGATTTAGTCGCTATAGGTACTCAAAAGTGAAGATTTAGTTAAAAACAATAGTTCAATGTCAAGTTTGGCCAAAAAATTTAAACCAGTATTGTGGGATCACCCCTCTTCTAATTTCCATCCCAAGAATATGTCTATCCACACCAAGATCTTTCATTTCAAATTTAGCTGCAAGTTGAGATTTCATTTCCGAAATCATAGCTTTCCCTTTACCAATAAATAACATATCATTACATATAATGCAATAAACAAGAAACGATCACCGTCAGTTTTATAATAAACACAATAATCTGATTTAGAATTCTCAAATCCCAAACTCAACACATATGTATCAAATTTAAGATACCACATCCTAGGACTTTGTTTTAGGCCATATAAATATTTCTTCAATTTACAAACCAATTTACCTTTACTTTTCACCATCTTGTGCTCTAGATCTGTCATATAAATATCCTCCTCCAAGTCACCATGAAGAAAAATAGTTTTCACATCCATTTGCTCAACCTCTAAATCATAAACAAGAGCAATAGAAAGTAAAAATCTAATGGATTTCATTTTTGTAACAGGAGAAAATATCACCATAATCAACACCCTCAACTTGAGACTAACCTTTTGCAACCAAATTTGCTTTGTACTTCTCAATACCTCCATCTGAACCAATCTTATTCTTGAATACCCATTTTCAACCAACAGGTTTTCTTCCTTCAAGAAATGGTACAAGATCCCATGTATCATTATTTTTCAAAGCTACCATTTATTCATCCATAGCAATCTTCGAAGATTCTACTTCTTTCATACCAAATGCCTCTTCTATCGATCTGGGTTCATCCATGTTAGTATTCAAAGCAAAAATAGATCTCCAATCATCAGGTGAATACCTTTCAAGTGGTTTTTTATGCCTTTTAGACCTACGAACAAGAAAATTTGGAGGTTCTTCCTCCTCTTCTAAAGATTCCAAGCTAGATGAGATCTCAACTTCTTGTCTGTCTATGGGCCTCGATTCAACTTTCTTAAGTGTTGAAATATATTGAATCACATCTTTTTGTTTACTTTGTTTTGGTTGTAATATAACAAAAGAAGGCTTAGTTTCTCTAAAAATAACATGTCTACTATATATTAACTTATGTGCAACAATATCCCAAATCTTTTATCCTTTCACACCATCTATATCCGATGATGATACATTTCATAGCCTTGTTCTCCAAAAAAATTTGCTTCTCCTTTAGTACATGTGCATATGCCTTGCAATCAAAAATCCAAGATGTCTAAATGAAGGCTTGTGACCTGACCATGCCTCTATAGGTGTCTTTTTTACAAGAGTTGATGTAGGAGGCAAGTAGTGGAAATAGCTTCAACCCAAAACCTTTGTTCTAGACCAGCACCACTCAACATACTCCTAGACTTCTTTGTCAATGACGTGTTCATTCTTTTTGCAACTCCATTTTTTTTGTGGAGAATATGAAGTTGTCTTTTGTCTATGAATACCATAATCTTTACATAATCTATCAAAATCACTAGAGAAAAATTCACCACCATTGTTAGTCATCAAACATTTTATTTTATTTCCAGTCTGCAACTCAACCATTGTTTTAAATTCTTAAAATCGATTGAAAACTTCATATTTACTCTTTAGAAAGTATACCCATGTCCTTCTACTATAATCATCAATAAATGAAACATATTATGTGGATTTTCCAATTGAAGGAACATCTACAAGACCAAATGCATCAAAATGAATAAGATCCAATACACCACAAGATTTATGAGAACTTGAGAAAAATTGAACAAGGTTTTATTTTCCATAAATGAAATGCTCACATAAATCAAATTCAAGATTACAATCAGACAACCCTTCAACAAGGTTTTTATTTTTCAAGGTCCTTAGACCCTTTTCTCCAATGTGGCCAAGTCTCATGTTCCATAACATAGTTTTCTCTGTAGGTAACTTTGATTCAGAAGAAAGAGCACCCTTGGGTACCTAGAAACCATGACCATCTATTGAATATGAAACCCTCACCTCTTTTATAGACTTTATTTTCATAGAAGTACTATTGCACTCAATAGTGCATGCATCAAGCTTATACAATATGTCGTATCTGACACCTCTAGCAATCACCATAGCACCTCTAACTATCTTGCATCCTGCATCAAAAAATACTACCTACACACCTGCATCTATTAGTTTTCTCATAGATAACAAATTTCATGCTAATCTAGGGATATGCAACACATCATTAATCATTTGTATTCTACCATCAGGAAACCTGGTTCTAAATTTTTCACAGCCAACAATATTTTAAAAAAAATCATCACCCAAGTGCACCTAACCTCCATGAAATTCTTCATATTCAAAAAAATAATCTCTATTAGAGTTCATATGGAAAGATGCACCTGATTCAATGAACCATGCAACATTACCTGCACAAGTTACCAAATCTATAATAAATGCATCACCATCTTCCTTCTCATACTTAAAATCAAAATCAAATCTCTTCTTTTTCTTCTTCTTTTCTTCTTTGCAATCCTTACAAATATGTCCAAGCTTACCACAATTCTAGCAAATAACTTTGGAATTTCCAAGAAATTTAGATCTCCCCTTGGACTTGTATTTATCACGCTTCTCATTATTCTTTATGTTTTCCTTAGGTCATCCATGAATATTTAGGGCCTCCTTGGAACTGATAACAGAAGTACTCCCAATAGCCATAACAAGAGAATCTCATGAATCGGGCAAAGAACAAAGCAAGATCTGAAATTTCTCCTCCTTATCCATTTTGAGACCAATTGATGCCAATTGATCCACCAACATATTGAATGCTTCCAAGTGGTCTTTAATTCATCTGCCCTCTTCCATTCTCAAGGAAATACAATTTATTCCTCAAGAAAATCTTGTTCACTAAAGATTAGCTTGATACATCTCACCAAGTTTCTTCCATAGTTTCTACATAGAGATCTCTTCATGGACATTGACTAAACTAGACTCTACCAAACATAGTCTAATTATACCTTTGGATTTATGATCCATAACATCATTTTGAGTAGTCAAAGTAGGATCTACAGGCCTTGAAACATTATCATCAATAGCATCCCATAGATATTGATCTATTAACAAATCCTCCATCTTCAGCTTCCACATCTCAAAATTATTTCAAAAAATTGTATCCACCTCTATTCTCCTTGATGAACTTTCCATCTAAAAATCCCTACCACAAGATCACAAAGTATCTTCTGCACAAGCTCCCACTCAAATCTATATTAGTTCAAAAAATTCAACAACCCACAACTAAGACCAAAGGTGATCAAGCTTTGATACCACTTGTAAGGAAGCTAAGGTAGCAGAACAAATTCTTACACTAATCTTGAGAGGATAATGAAAAACTTTTCAAATCTTTTCAACAGTTACAAAAACTTAAATAGAAAGACATAAATATCATGCATACCACAACAAAGTTATTTACGTGGGAAAAACCCTTTCAGGAGAAAAACCCCACACTCCAAAAGCCGCTCAATATATTATTTAGAAATCACAAATATTACAATATACTTGCAGAGAAAGCTTCTCTCAAGAGTATCACCAACCAGAGATCCAGAGGAAACATGACCTCTATCAGACTCTCAAAATACATTACACTACATATTTGTAATACAACACCCCCATAAAATAGGGTTTCCTTCTAGGGAAATTCAAGCCAACAAAATATTGGCCATCAAATCTGAAACTTAATGATGAAAGGTCCATATTTATAATAATAAAATATGCATAAAATTTGGCTTTTGAGAACGTTGCCCCCGAGCCCCCGAACCCCCCATCGAGGGGATGGTCCCCTCGGACCCCTCATGGGGGGGTACCCCCTACACCCCTCACGCTTACATATCAACAATACCTTATGTAATTGCAAATTTGAGACAAATTTTCCCAACACCTTATATGCTATTTGTTGTCTTGTTATGTGGTTTTGTCTTAGGGGCAACCCCTTGTTATGAGTTAGCTTTATTAGGAACATATCATTGGCATATGGCTTTCCAATAATATCACATGGACTTGTAATGTTTCATTTACTAGTTTACTCTACCTTAAATGCAATTTCTCATAGTTGGCGTTAGCATTTACTTTAAGGTGGGGGCATGCATTCCATATGTGCTTCACTTTGTTCATAGGTGTTGCACCTAGTGATGTGTTTCAGCATATTGATCATTTTTGTAGCACCTTATCAGAATTATTGAGAGTATAATTATTGGTATGGTTGACATGAGAATACACCTAGTGAATATCTAACTTCACTAACCCTTGTGTGTTTTCATTTTCTACTTTGTAGAAACTCACCTAGTGAATATTAGACTTCACTAGCCTTTGTTGTTTATTGTCAAATATCACCTAGTGAATATTAGACTTCAAAAGTTTTTGATGCTTTGGTTCATGATTCACCTAGCAAATATTAGATTTTTTTAGCATGTGACTCATGAATTCCTTGGATATGGATCCTAGTAATATTTATGTGGAGCTTTCTAGTCTGTGAATGTCATACCCCCTTTGCATGTTTGCACTGTGTTTGCACCATGTAGTTTTTTTTATTTTGTGTTTATGTTTGCATTATGTTATGTGTTTTCATCGTGTATGCTTCATATTTTTTATGTTGAATTTCACTTCATAAGTGTGATCCTTTGTCCTTGTATTGTCTTGACATAGGAACTTGAATCTGGGGGCTAGTGCATCCCCTAAATTCGATGTCATCCTATCCCTTTAATGTTTGGATAATTGAACCCTTCTTGGCTTAATTGTACTTTAGTGTGAGTTTGAGCATAAGTTCATACTCTCACTAAAGTGGGGGCTAAATATAGTATCAAAAATTGTCACCCTTGATAATTTCACACTAGGTTTAGCTCCCCCATGTTCTTGGACCTAATTATGCATTTAATTTCTATTGTTTTATAAATATCTTCAAAAAATTAAATTTGAGATTGAAAATAAATATTTAATATTTTCCCCCAATGTTTAAGTCCCCAAAAAGTATGGGTCTAGACTAGGGTGCCCAGTGCCTTTGTCTAGCCCTTTTTGGCTAAAATTTAAATATGTCAGTGTTGGCATTTTAATATTTAAAAATCTAATTTTGTTTGTTGGCTATTAGTATTTGATTTTCAAGAAATCAGAAGAACTACATATAAATACAAATCATTTTCACCATTTTAATCCTAGCATTTGGATAAGGCAATTAAGATTATTATTGAGCAATCAAGAGTAGTCAAGAGCACAATTAGCAGAATTGTTGAAGCATTTATTGCATTTAAGCAGCACATTATTCATGCATCAAGTTTTCATGTGAGTGTGTTCATGTTTTATGTTCATTTATTTTGTGAGTACTAATACTTACAGGACTTCAAATCAAGCATCATTTTTTCCTTGAAGGTGATGATTACATGACTTTAATCTATCAAGGAATGCAGATCTGAGTGGTGAGTTGCAACAATAATCAATTTATCATTTTTTATCATTTAGCCTCTGCTCAACGGAGGGTAAGCTCTCTTTTTACATCATTATAGTCATTGTGGAGGTAGAAATACAAAACGGGGTTTGACTTAGACAAGCCCCTATACGACACAACCCTTCCCCCTCTTTTATATGTGTAGGTTATAGATCTGAAGTGAATTGGAGGAAGATTTGAAGACTAATTTCCCATTCATGCATTCAAGCCCTACAAGTCATCAAGTCAAGGAAAGTGGATTTTATGAGCGACAGACAAAGTTCCAACAATGAATCCAAGAGAAACAAGAGTGTGAAATTATATCGTGAGTAGATGTTACCCAATCTAGGGAACCCAATGCTCATGTCCAATTGTTTCAAGCGCAAATTTATATTCTAGGTTCATCTGTGTCTACTCTCTTTTGTTTTTAATTTTATTTCTTCTTATTTGTTTTGTGTTTTCTAAAAATTTCAACAATTTGTAGAATTTTCATAAATAACCTAGGAACATCACTGCATCAAAAAATTAAGTCAATTAACACATCATTCCACACAAAAACAAAGGATTAAGACCTTGAGCCACCATTCTGACTCTTTCATTCAGGTTTGTAGTCAAGTGGGTATTGAGATCATGTTTAATCCTTTACATGTTTCATATCGGAATAAGTGTGATTTAAAATCTAGATTCCTTTTTCCAATCAAACACCATTAACTCCAAATAGCCCAAATTAACTAAGAATTCCTATCATTTCACAAAATTCTAACATAGGAAAAATATCAAAAAAATTGTGAGGTCTATACATGTAGGCATATAGAATTATGTATGATTGTATTTGACAACCACCATAACATTTGTACCATCCATGTGAAGGTTATTTGAAGTTGCATGGTTATACAGTACCTATGCAAGACATACATAGGAGTTGACATTATCTTGCAAGTACCCAAGGTAGAAGGGATAGTTGCATTAATTTTATGGTGCCTTTTTTTAACACCACTACCATCAAGTGACCACCTCTATTAAATTTTTAAGAATTATTCCCACCCAAACCAAATATAATATAAAAAATTGATATTTTAATCTTCAAATCTACACTTTTCTAGTGTACTCCTTCAATAAGTAAAAAATAAAATTTCACTACTAAGACTAACAATTTGATGAAGGGTGATGGTGAAGCTTGGGTATCAAGATGGGGGTGATGCTACAAATAATGGAAATTTTGATGACAAAGGGTTTGTAAATGGGGTTGGATATATTGGGTTATATCCCTCTTGGAACTTAGTTCTTGTGTTTAGTGTTTGAAACTCGATGGTCATGTTGTCTAGTTGAGATGGGGTATCTCCTAGTTGTTCCACCATTATGTAGGTTTCCTTTGGTGTTGTGTGAGCTTGTAAGTTTGTGTTGGTGTAGATTCAAGGTTGATGGTTCTCTCATCCCATCTATGTGTTTTGTTCACAAGAGAACATGATCATGTGTTAATACACAATTTTCATTTGGGGTACACCACTCCACTCTCTCATGGGTCCGTCGTGGTTAATGCATCCCACAGTCAATAAGTATTTCATCAATTTCACCTTTATTGTAGGATTAGTGAGGTTTACTTGTTGTTAGAGTCCTTGTGGTGTGGTTTTTGACACAACACTTATGTGCAAAGCAACATTTGGTTGTCGTATCTTGATCAATAATCTTATTTTCAAAAAAAAATGTTTGGTCAATTAGTATCCTAGACATGTGGCTTGGGGCATTAGAGATTGCATATATGATTATTATAATAATCTTGGCATCTTGTATTTTACTTTTGTAAATATATATATGTTTACATAGATGGATGGTATTATTATTGTGTTAGCATTGTAGATAATTGTTGATTATCACATTTTTTTATTAGATGATATGCATTAATATTATGTTATTTTGGACATGATGAGGATATGATGTGTGTGACATTGTACTATGTTAGATGATTGTGCATTACTTCAATTGTTTATACGATGCAAGTGCACTTAACATGTGACTTGAGTATGAAGATACAAGGTTATTATCCCACCTAATTTTGTAGGTCTAGATTATTTCCCCACTAAAGTTAACAAGTTTGGATTATTTCCCTAATGATGGTTATATCAAATATTTCTCTTTGGGTTAGTGTGTTTGGTAAACTCTCACACTCAATTCAAATGCAAAATGAGTCTTGAATTTATCCCCCTTGAATTTAGATCTAAATAAGTGGTGATTCAAGTATATGTGTGTTGAAAAAAATCATAAATGTGTGACTGTAATTGTGATTGTGTATTTCCCCATTCATATTTTGATTGTATTTTCAAATTTAAATCATTATGTTTTAAATGATATTTGATACATTCGGGAAATCTAAAAATTTGAAAATAAAAAAGAAAATTGTTTATCAAGTGCTTTGGAAATTATATTCAATTAATTTTATATTGTAAATTAAAATCAATTTGTTAATTGAATATTTTTAAGTTAAAATTATTATTCTTTCTTGATAAAAGACTAGAAGCTTGAAAATTATATTATATTCATTAAATATAATATTTACAATACTTTCCCATACAAAATAGCAATCTTGATTTCCATACAAAGGAGGGCAAACCATATACATATCAATATAGGCACAAAAACTTAGCATCGTATATTAGTTTGAACCCAAAAAAGTAGCAAAATAAAGTATGGGCTATAGAGAATAACCACCCTATTACACATTAGTATATTAACCTTCCTCCGTAGCAATAGCATTACCAAAAATTGAAACTAGAGAGTGAGTAATGTAAGTAAGCATAATGATCATTGCCTTATAAGTTTCCAGAATTTTATGAGACAAAACAGGATTGAGCTCCCTTTTGTGTGTAGAGATTGAATTTAACACCACATACTCGTTTATTTCATGAAGACCCTTTTTAATAGCATTATACACACAAAGGAAACAAGAGTTTTTCTTAATATCCTTGTGTCTGAATAGAAGACTACCCCAGAAAGAAAAACTCATGCAAATAATCAACTTCTAATTGCACAATAAGGCCATATGATTGAAAAAGATCCATGGAGTTAGATAGGAAACAAGATGCTACCTGAGAAGGATATAGTAGTCATGGATAAGCTTGCAGAAGAGGCGGACACATGATAATCTTGATGACATTCTCCACCTGTGGACAGTTAAAAATGGAAAATGTTGCTTAGCAAGTGCGAACTGAATACACCTGATTCAAGATATTCCCATTTAGGAATAGGGATGAAAATCCTTTTGTTGAGGGAGGAATTCTCTATTTTCTCAGTGAAAACCAAAAATAATAGTTCTCAAAACCAAAAGGCAAGAACAATAACTATAAAAAATCCTTGATATGAGTTTATTATGCTGCCACAGGAATTCCAATTGCATGATCATACAGGGTAAAATGATTGCACAGCACCACCTTCATCTACCATTGTTACGTAATACCACCTCCACCAAGCTTTGATATGCATGAATTATCCATAAATTCCAACTGTCAACATGTGGGGATTAGCACAAAAGGAGGGAATGATGGTACTTCCCTTGTGATGTGTGATTATACTTGAAATCATGTCAAAAGTAGGAGCACAACTAATCCTTCGTACTTGCCAACTAAAGCCTGCATTGTAACACTAAAATCGTTAGAAAATACCCTTATATGTGGGTCCTATTCTCTTCACTCATAATTCGTGCAATAGAAACATTTTTTATTTTTTTTCATCATCCACGTTAATGATCTTATCATCTGTATCACAGACCAAGTTTGCCAAGTTTCGTATTTTTACATGCATTAATTATATTCATGGAGTCTCCTTGTACATAGGTGATTGATGTTTAAACTTTGAGCTAGTTTTAATCCTATTAGAAGAGTGTGTGCTTCTACAAGATTATTAGTGTCATTTTGGAGTTTTAATGCTAATATCTTTATAACAATATCTCTTGAATATCTCAAAAATTAAGTAACACCAAATTTATTTGTGTTATCTCAAGATGCACCATCAAAATTCAATTTAACAAATGGAGGTGGTGGAGGAGTCCAAACAATTGAACTTCTAACTTTTTCTTAAAAAAATGTTGTGTCGATTCCTAATTTGGCACTGACAGTTGTTTCCATTTTACATTGATTTCAAAGTCCCAAGATGTTTTATCTATATTTTCTTTTGTGTGCCTAAGCCATGCCAATTTCAAAGATAAAAGATTCAAGTTTCTCAATAATATTTTGTATTGAAAGGGATTCCTTTTTTAAGATTCCCAAATTTCTCTCCAGCCATAAATTCTAGATTAACAAAGAATGGGCTACCAACCAAAGATACAAGAACAATGCATCTTTGTGTAAGGATGGCCAACTACAAAATACCTAAAATAAAGTGTTGGAAAGAGGAGAATACCAACTATGCTTATTTTGAATCTATTTTCAGCATTGTTGTGCAAAAACATAATTTAAGAGCAAATGGTTTATACATTATTCAGTCTAACCATAAAGTACACAATTAAAAGATTTGGTGATACCTAATCTCACCATCTATTACTTGTAAGAATTAATTATTTAATGCTAATCGTGAAAAGGCTCTCACGTTGGGAGAATAGCTTGGTTCTAGCATAGATTATGTAGACACTGAAAAATATCCTGAATGATATCATGCACTCAAATCAGGTATACTAACATCATTTCCTCTTAAAACCCATCTCCACTTTTCGCTTAATTGATTAAATTGGCCTAGCTATTCAATTAATTGCATCATTGGCATCTATTAACCTAATTCATTTAATCGGGTTAATTCACTTTCTTTTACGCTAACATTTCATCTCATTAAATTAAATAAATCAAAGTATTTAATTTAATTCCCTAAGTTTTCTTATTTAATTAAATAACCCTAAGTTATTTAATTAAACGTCATTTCACCTTTCCTCCCATTCATTAAATCATTTAATTTAATGAATATCACTTAATTCTTCTAATCCCCTAATTGCATGATTAAAACCTTGTTTAATTAGCAATTATCTAATTAATCCAATTCCTCCCACTTGCAAGAGAATATTCCCTCCCTTTTTGCACAATTAAACTTTGTTTTACTTAGAAAAATATCATTTTTCCTCACCCATGAATATTCCAAAGAATATTCTTTCTCCTCCAATCATTTAAGAAAGGAAATATTCTCACAAAACTTCATGTGCAAGATAGCTTGAAACTTCTTGTGCAAGTTAGCTTTTGACCTTTTGTACAGGTCAGAAGTGTGCTTGTTTGGAAGGAATGAGAACCCTTGATTAAATCTCATCTTGCATTCTCACCCGTTGATGAGAATCCATGATCCATGCCTCTAATTTCCTCCATCCTTGACCATTGATTAGCTTTTTCAATCTCAACCCTCTATTTTGCATTTGCTCTCCTATAAATAAAGCACTATTTGGAGACAAATAGATTCATCTCTCAACATCAAACTTATGTTGTTGAAATCACTCACACTCATACTTTGCATACATTTAGCATATTTTAGTTTAAATTAGTTGCATAATAGCTTAGCTTCCATTAATGACTTCCATAATGCATCCATTTAGCAAATTAGAGAACTAGGGTTTGAATCTTTTTAGTTTAAATCTCATTTAGATTAGCGTAGAAATTGCATATCTACATCTTTTAGCATAAAATCATGGTAGATTAACTCTTGCATCATACTCATTTTAGCATAAATCTTGTTTTCATCCACATATCACAATAGTTTCATCGATTCTCTTCAATAGAATCAATTGGAAAAAGCTCACTGATCACAGGATTGGGAAAGGTTTGTTGTTCCACATCAACATGATACCAATTCCAAAACAAGATAAGTTTCAGATGAATTAGAGTAGACATTTTAATGCTTTCTTAGTTTATAATGCTTAGTTTCAATAAATGTTTAGTTTAACTTTCATTTGAATGATCTTGTTTAAGATTGAGTATTAGTGGCTTCATTATGCTTCGATTCTTCATGGATCAAGTGTAATTGTCCCATATTAATATCCTCGATCGATATTCTGGTGCTAGAAGGAGGGAAAACCAATCAAATTTAATCAATTTCTACCTTGAATTTCATTGTTTTCACTTTTGCAAGAAACAACGATGCCCAACTCAATTTCAACGACGCATTTGCAGGGCATCGCCATATAGCGATGCTATCATCATTTCAAACAATGATGCCTATTAAATGTACCAATGTCGATTAATCAAATAGCAACACTTATATTATATAGAGGTATCAAAGATTTGCAAATAGTGATGCCCGACCAAATGGCGACACTATTGTGCTCTCTGGTTTGTCTGCAGAGTGATGCCCAAATTCACCAAAGCGACGCCCTTGTTCACCAGAGCGACACTATCATGAATAGCGACGCCCAACTTTGGTAAGAATTTTAACTATCATTTTTTAGCATGTGTTATGATTTTTCCAAGTCATCAGAGTACTAACATGCCTCTAACATTGCTCTGGTTTTTAGACTAAAGCAGTTTTGTAGGTTCGACGACATCAAGTTAAAGTGAAGAAGCATTCTCATCTTAAGATTTTCTGATTGTAACAAGCGTTTGACGCTTTGGGGCAATTATAACCCAATTTCTTATGCTTTTTACTTTATGTTCTAAGACCTCACTAAATTTCATTTGGGTTTAAAACGAACACTCAAACGGGACTAAAATTGAACCCTCATCTCATCATTGTCTTTTGGGTTTTAAAATTGAACAAGGCAACTTAACATTTTTTTGATGCATAAAATAAATTCATCTTAGCTTTAGGGGTTAAAATTAATGAGTATTTGTTGTGTTTTGATTTACATCTTTGTTATTGAATGCGTATGCAATTCTCTTGCGCCACTCAGCGATCTAGAGAAATAGAAACATTCCTTAACACTTTTGTAATCACCTTCATCTTTCAATTTGGATTAAAAATGAACCCCTTACTAGTGTAGGGAAAAGGCGTGGTTTGTGTTCTCTCCCTATTTCATGCGAACTGGGGTGATCGAACTAAAAGTGTACTTCCTTGCTATTGTTTATCTTTAGAGGGCCTACCTCCCCACTTCGAAAAGAGGGAACGACCCAAGTGGTAACGAGCTAAAGAAAAGCTCTTCCAAGTCGCTATATAAAAATGTGTTTCTGACTAAAGTCATAAACAACATGTGTGAATGTGTCAAACCAACAAGTGTCACCCATAGTACCCATGTGGTACATCAAAATCTTTTCTTAGGAAGAGACTAGGAGGCCTCTTGATTCTCCATAATCTTGAGCTAATGTTACCACGTGTATGAACACCTTGAACGGAAGCCCTTATTACGAACCATTGTTTACAATCCAAAATTCATAATACTTGTTGGTGCAAGAACGGTTGTTTTGAAGCCGCTCCACATTTTTACCATTCATTGTTGAAACAGAAAAATCTCTTAGGATCTTAGGATCTTCAGGATTTTGAGATTTGGTGGTCTCGAGAAGTCTGTTTCGTGGAGGGGAGCCAGTGTCGCCAAATCTCTAACTATTCCCAATGTCTTAGTGTTTGGAGAAATCTAAGTGGGGACTCAACAAGTATGGCCATTTCAACCTAGGATTGTAAATGATTGTGAGTCAATTTAATACCTTGCTTGGATCCAAAAAATTGAAAACATTCACGATATTCCTCGAAAATTTCCAACACTTTGGCCTAAATATCAATACCTCTTGAATTAGCCTTGATATTATTGCTTGTCCTAAGGACTTCTATCCTTAGATATTTTTAAATATCTTGACTTATATCTCAATCCATATTTTTCAAAGACAACATAGGAAATTATGGCTTCAACCTAGTGATTCTCACAAAATAGACATTGTGAAAGTTATGATATTTTGGACATAAACATTTTAGTTTGAAAACTTAATCAAGACAAGTGTTTGTGGTAAAATAAACTCACTTCAGCAAGATAACTTGACAATTTGAACCCCACATGACCATTTGGAAACCGATCACTCCTGTTCAACAACCCAACCTTACAGGTAATATCATTCAACCGAATTTTGAATTCATTAAGGGAGAACAAATAGATATCATTAGCAGTTTGAGAAGCTTTAATTTTGAAACCAAGGAAACATTCAATCGGTGGAGAATTGTTGCAAACATCTTAGATAAATAAGAATGAAAAGTTGATATTTTGGCCAGATGACCTATATTACCACCCCCTGCCTGGCAATAAATATCATCTTTTCTTCCATTAAGTTAGACTTCTCTAAATAATATCACGCAAAATCAAAATCCCCAAGATAAGGTCTATCGGTCGTCATTGCAAACTTAGGCATCTTAGTTCAAAAGCAATCAAAAATTGCATTTTAGCACTATACCAAAACAAAAATAAATTGTTGGTAAAATTTTATGAATGTGCACTAAGGAAACATCCAGACATGTGTGTGCTCTTTATGGGTCAAAATCTAGATCTTTTTCATGTTAATCAACCTATCTAAAACATTGGGTCTTTAGGATTTGAAATATTTAGAGGTCTAGCATCATTCTCACTACCTTGGTCTTGGAAAACAAAGGTTCACTCTAGGTCAACATTGGGTCAAACATTCCATCCACTCCATCAAATTTCATCCTTCACTTCACCAAACTTTGCAAAACTTTTGAATACACCAACACTTTTGACTTGAACATCAAATCAAACCAACCCCTAACCTGGCTACTTTGTATGTGAAATGAATCCTTTTCCATGCATTTTGTTGATTTAGTTATCATATTTGGACTAGTTTATCTTGAAGGTCACGATTCTACCCTAAAGATTCTCAATTTCATAAACATCCTTTATCCTAACATCAAAATATCAAACTCAAGTCAAAATTGTTGTCCCAAAACATTTGCAAAGATCACTCTCCACATCATCCACCTTTTCATCCCCCCATTATCATCATTTCTCCCAAAAGACTTAGAGCATCCCTTTTACCTAGATTTGAGTCAACTAGAGAGTTCAAACATTACAAATATCAACAAAACTCTCCCAGAAGTGACCCAAAATTCATGATAAAGACAAGATCACAATACAAGAGAATCATGGAGAAAACAAAAGTTGCATTTTCCCTCAAGTGATCCAAATCCTCTAGAATTTGATCCAATAAGTCAAGTCACCCCATCACAGCAACCCTCATCTCCATCAAGACCATATGAGATAGAGGACATCCTAAACACTCCATTTGAACTTACTAGGGAGGAAATCATGGAACATCAAGCCTTTGAAAACATAGCTTCAATCTCCCCATCATTTGTTGCACAAATTTGACACATGGCTTCACGACTGCGACACTAGGGAAAAATCAAACATCCACTCCTAGTCTTGCAACTAGTCGTGCCAAGGACTTTTGTCTAACTATTCCATTTGAAAGCAATACACTTGTGGGTACCCTTGATACCAATCCCCCACCTCCCACCACCAGTTGAACACCCACCTTTGGTGCTCCTCCCATTCTTGAAGATCCCAAACAACCATATAAACCCCTTGACCTCCATTACTCCACCATCACCTCCACATATCAAGGAAACCCCTCTTCATCCATACCCATGAGTACCACAAGTGTGCCCAATATCTCGCAAGGAAGTGTCGACCAAGTGTCTCAACTAGACCCAAAAGCACACGCCAAAACCATAATGCAAAATCAACCCTTAATGCAAATAGGGACATATTTTCCCCCAACAGGTTCATCTATACCATTGGTTTCACAAAACAAATCCATCCCATCCATCATCAATCTAAATCAAAAAAATCCCTCGGTAACGAATCCCATCAACCCAAGTAATAATTTGTCTACATCTCTAGCACAAGTAAATCCTCAAGACATGGGACAAGGGAATCTTTTTAATCAATGGAATCAAGGTCCTAGTGTGTCATTTCCATCAAAAAATATAATGGAACCATCCTCATCTTTTCCCACGGTCCCCTTCACTATGCAAAATCAAATGGGATCTCAAACTTACATTCCTCCACCTCAATCAACCATCTTACAATGAATGTTAAATCAAGGGAACTCCCAACCTCTCATCACTAGCTCACCACCCATCCAAAACATCAACACCCACAATCCATCACAAGTATCCCAACAACCAACTGATTCTACATTACAAGCTCATGCCTTAGCCTTATAGCAAGTACAATAGGCTTGTCAGCAAGTCATCCAACAACATCAAGCAACCTTAGCAGCACAACAACAATAACATTAGCAACAATAGCAATCAACCTTAGCCACACACCAACAACAACAACAACAGCAAGCAACCTTAGTACCACAACAATAACAACAACAACAAGCAGTCTTAGTAGTACAACAAGCAGCACAACAATAGCAACAAGCCTATCAAGCATCCTTAGTAGCACAGTAACAACATCAAGCCCAACAATAAGCCCTCACAGTGTAGCAAAAACATCAAGCCCAACAACAAGCCCTAATGGCACAACAACAAAAACAGACCCAACAGCAAGCCCTTGCAGCACAACAACAACAACAAGCCTTACTAGCTCAGCAATATGCCCAACATCAGCAACAACAACCAAGTTCCTACTATAATCCTTAATAGAACATCGTCAATACAAACACATTAAGAACATATACATCCACACCTCAATCACCTTCACATAACCTCACGCCACCATACACCCCATACAACACATCATCATATCAAAATCCCACGTACAACTCATTCATCATCCCACCATATGTTCCTCCACCAAACCCGCAATACAATCTAGCATCGTAATTCAAGGCGCTATCCCAAGAAATGCAGGATCTTTGAATGGGCAAGACAAAGAAGCCCCATACACAGAATCTATGTCCTTATCCATTTGACTGAAACATCGCAATGGTACTATTCCCTCTCGAATTTGAAATCCCCAAATTCGATAAATACAAAGGGAGAGGGAGTCCTATGGACCATGTCAAAGAATTTAATGTCATGTGTATGCAGGTGGCCTACAATGATTCTTATTTGATGTGCCTCTTCCCTCCAAGTTTAATAGGTCCTTCCATGGATTGGTTTTCTCATCTACCTCCCGACATCAAAACTTTCCAAGAAATTACCAATAAATTCATCAATCACTTCTCCTTTAATCTTGACATGGACATTAGTCTAGAAGATTTGTACACTCTCAAACAAACCAAAGGAGAATCATTCACCAATTTCTTGCAATGATGGAGACAAAAAGCTAGTAAGAACAAGTGGACCATTCCCAATGAACAGCAAGTGGGAATCATCATAGAAAATTTAGATCCCAATCTATCCTTCCACTTGAAAATGCAATGCATCACATCTTATGATGAGCTTTTCCCTAGAGCCCTTAACATTGAACGAGCTCTAATCTCACAGGGAAATACTCAAGCTTACAACCACCCATCAACTAGTTCAAACAACAAGCCTCGTGTCTTGGATAAGAACAAAAATGTGACAAATGATGGTGTGGTAGATGCTAAGTTAGTCCTAATTTCTCCTAGTCCAAACAACAATCAAGTTGCTAAAATTAAACTGACTGTGCAGCAAACAACACCTCCTCAAAACAATCAGATCAACAATATCGAGATGCAACAAAGGTGAACTACCAACAAGAACAACTATCCTAAATGCAAGTACACACAATTATTTGAACCTATCAAAACCATCATGAAAAAATTGGTAGAGTCAAACCTAATAACACTTCCTAACTTTGAAAACTACCTAGAACCCCAAGAGAAACCATCCTAGTACAACGAGAACGATCTCTGTGATTTTCAAAAAATTAAAGGGCACAAAATGGAAAACTGCATGAGACTCAAGAATATCATCCAAGATCTCATAGAGAACAACACCATATCTGTTGAGGTAATAGTTGGGAATCAGGATCTTAATATATACAAGAACCCTATGCCAGATCATAAAAAATGGAACAACAACAGAAAAGCTAAGGATTACACAAACGTGTAGCATACCTATTCCAATGTAGTCACTTTATGTGATAGTGTCATTATTGTTGTCACCATCAAAGGACTTAGTACGGACTGTGGAGTCACCACAAGACGTGGAAAATTCACCATACAAGGAGTCTCATCTCAATCAAGGGCACAACCTACTTTTCCAACATCAAATCCTAGCAAGTATAATCTCCTAGATTAGCTTAAGAAGACCCCCGCACAGATATCAATCTTAGAGCTATTAAGGCTATCCCCCGCACATAGGGAAATATTGGAGAAATCTCTGTCTGAGTCATCTTTCCTTGAGGATATTTACACCAATCAGTTTCAAGCTATAGTGGAGAATATTGCTAATCATCTTTTCACCTTCTCGGAACAAGACCTACCACCATAGCCATCTCATAACCATGCTTTACACCTTGAGGTTATCATTCATAAAAACAAGGTCAAAACAGTCTTAGTAGATGGAGGTGTTGGTCTGAACATTTATACCCTACAGTTAATCAAGAACCTAGGCTATTCAGAGGATACTATTGAGAAAGCAAAGAGTACCACCATCAGAGCATATGATGACCAAGACCGGGTATCACAAGGCATCATTGCGCTTCCCATCCAAGTAGGACCTCTCATTGCAGAAACTACATGCCAAGTGTTAGACCTTGATTTTTCCTATAACATCTTACTTGGTCAACCATGGATCCATAAATTAAAAGATGTAGCCTCAACATATCATCAATGTGTAAATTTTCCTTTCAAGGGCAAAGAAATTACCATCCATGGAGATCCTGAGCCTTTTTACTACTGCAAGAATCTTGAGGCCAAGTTTTATAAGATACCCCAAATACCCAAGAATGACAAAGGTCCTACACCATCTACCTCATTTGTTGACCCATCATCCCTCACATCTACCTCAGCAACAAAAACACCCATTGTGCAGAACATTCCTGACATCAAAGCAGTGATTCAAGATGATGGTTGTGGGAACTATAAGCTAATGAAGTATACCTTTTTCTTAGGAGAGCGACCTCTTTCTCCTCAATCCCACAAGAAACCCACATCTAGCACCAAAGAGCCCTAAACAATCAATATGGTAGCTACTACCTTCACCAAGTGGGGGGATCTAAATCAAGAAGATATCAACGAGGACGATGTCTCTAAACTCCTCTATCAAGATGAACGACTTGTCCCTATTCTTCCCATGGAATATGGCAATAAAGTCTTGTATCTAATGAAGGGATGAGGTTATAACAAGAATGAGAAGCTAGGAAAAAATGACAATGGCTTGCTAGATCCTATCATTCCTGAGAAACGATCAAAGACTCTTGGCCTAGGTTGTACTACTAGCAAGGTCACCCTTATTGGCAAAGTTACTTCTGCTAAATGGTTTGAGGCTTCCTCTTGGTTACCTACATTGTGTGATAAAACCTTAGATGACTTCTCCCTTGATGTTGTTGACCTCTTCGAAAACAACTCCCTCTTCATGATATCCATTACATCCTTTGCTCCAAGCAATCAACCAACTGAAATATGCCTAGTATACCCACAACTCATTGACTTGGACCAACAAGGACCACCGATTTAGGATTTATTCAAAAATGATGAAGTGATATCATAATTCATGGGACTCTGCGACAACCTATCATGAGAAGATCACAAAGTAGGTTTTCACATAGAACTGGACACATGGGTGAACTACGAGGAGACGATTGAATCCTTCAGTCGCAAAATTGATGAAATGCAACTAACATGCAGATCTTTGAGTGAAAACCACACTGTGGCATTCTCTGATCCTAAAATAATAAAAACAAAGGACACATTTGAAGGTGAAAAACTATCTGAGGCACCCAAGGATGAGGGATTCAATTTCCCCCTTAGTCCAGTGCATCTAGAGAAGTCAACAATGCTAGCAAAAAAGGCCACTCCAATCAATGTGTGAACGGATGAAGCACCCAAGATCACTTTCTATGTTGAATCCTTGTTGGATGAAGAACATAAAAACCTAGAAGCATTCTTGAAAGAGCGACAAGATAAATTTTCATGGTCATAAAAAATATGCCAGTGCTCAATCCAGAAGTGGTTTTCCATCACTTAGCAATCTATCCTGAAGCCAAGCCAATCAAGCAGAAATTAAGGAAGATGCATCCTCAGATAGCACTCTTGGTGAAACTAGAATTACAAAATCTTTTTGATGTTGGATTTATCCAACCTATAGATTATCCTGAGTGGGTTTCAAAATTGGTACCAGTCTCAAAACCCACTGGGGGCATCAGAATATGCATGGGTTGCAAAGACTTAAATAAAGCATGCCCGAAGGATGATTTTCATCTTCCTAACATCGACCTCATCAATGACTTAACAGCTGGCAATGAAATTCTATCACTCATGGATGGTTTTTCAGGCTATAATCAGATCATGATCGCCAAGAAGGATCAACATAAAACTACATTCACTTGTCCATAAGGAACCTATTGTTGTAACGTGATGTCATTTGGGTTGAAGAATGCAAGAGTAACCTATCAAAGAGCCATTACCCTCATCTTTCATGAAATGATCCACAAAATAGTCAAACATTATGTGGATGATATTTTGGAAAAATCAAAGAAAATAAGTGAGCACATACAAGTCTTAGGACCCATCTTTGACAAGCTTGAAGAATATAAGGTACAATTGAATCCAAAAAAGTGTTTCTTTGAGGTTACATCAGGGAAACTTCTTGGCTTTATCATCTCACAAAGATGGATAGAAATTGATCCATAAAAGGTAAAAGCCATCCTCAACATGGAACCACTGTAAACACTAAAGAAGATGAGAGGATTACAAGGAAGATTGCAGTCTATTAGAAGGTTCATAGCGCAACTATCAGACAAAATTCATCCATTTTCACATCTTCTTCATAAAGGAATAACTTATAAATGGGATGAGAAATGTGATAAAGCTTTCTAGGAAATCAAGGACTATCTATTGACACCTCCAGTGTTAATTTCATTGATACCAAACAAACCATTTATCTTATATATCTCAGCAACATCTATAGCACTAGGAGCTCTTCTAGCACAACATGATGAAAATAGAAAGGAAAGGGATATCTATTACATCAGTAGGACATTGGTGGGATATGAAATGAACTATTCACCCATTGAAAAAGAATGCTTGGTAGTAGTTTTTGCTTCACAAAAATTCAGACACTACATGTTGTCACATCAAATCAAAATTATTGCAAAGATCGACTCATTAAAATACCTGTTATCCAAAGCAACTCTCACTGGGTGAATGGCTAAATGGGTAATGATCTTAACTGAATTTGACATAGAGTATGTGGAGTACAAGGCAATCAAAGGACAAGTAATTGCAGACCAAATAGAAGATGCACATATCTATGCAGAGAACCCTTTGATATCTGAGTTCCCTGACAAATCAGTGTTCCTTGTCAATCTCATAGATTAGTGGAAGATGTACTTTGATGGATCGTTGACCCAATATGGATCAGGAGTGGGTATTCTTTTCATCACCCTTCAAGGTGATTGCATTCCAAAGTCATACAGGCTATCATTTCCATGTACCAATAACATTGTTGAGTATGAATCCCTAATCACAGGTCTAAGGATAGCAGTTCAGTGGTAGATACAAGAGATGAAAGTCTACATGGACTCACAGTTGGTTATCAACCAAGTCAATGATGACTATCAAACTAAGTATTACAAGCTTACTCCCTACAAAAATATGGTAGAGAATCTCAAATATCTTTTCATAGACACAACTTTTGAGAAAATTCCTCACATGAACAACAGAGTAGAAGACGCTATGGCAATAATCAGATCATGTTAGACATGTCAAACAACATCCTTTAATGTGAATTCTTGGTAGAACAACTTCTCGTACCAACTTTCAAAATCCCTGAATCTAAATTTACATGTGTCATTATTGGTCTTGGTTCCCCATGGTATCATGACATATTTATCTACCTTAGCAAAGGAATACTCCCATCCAATATCACCTCAAACCTTAAAAATACCTTTGACAAAAAGGAATCCCAATTCATGATCCTAGGTGATACCCTTTACCACCAAAGCACCAAAGGAACATTACTATGATGTCTTAACCAAGAGGAAGCCTTAACCTCTTTAACAGGAGTACACGATGGCATATGTAGTTCCCATTCTAGCAGTATGACTTTAGCTAAGAAACTGTTGAGGATGGGGTACTACTGGCCAACCATGGAAAGAGAATTTCATCAGCATGTGCAAAAATGTGTTTAGTGTCAACAGCATGGAGATCTGATTCATGCTCCCACTCAAGAATTATAACCAATAATTACACCTTGGCCTTCCTCACAATGTGGACTTGACATCATAGGAAAAATCACTCCAACCTCATCTAATGTTCATAAGTTTATCATAACAACCATTGAGTACTTTACCAAGTGGGTTGAAGCCATTCCTATGACCTACATAATGGGGAAGAAAATTTCCAAGTTTATCCTGAATTACCTAATTTGTCATTACGGTGTTCTGAAACCCTTATCTCTGATAATGAAACACCCTTCAAGAATCAATATGTGAAAGAGTTGTGTCAAAGATTCAACATCCAGTACCGATTCTCTACCCCATATTATCCCCAGGGCAATGGTCAAGTTGAGGCTACAAACAAGACCATCCTAAAAATCATGAAGAAAATGGTCAATGAAGTTGGTCGTGACTAGCATCTATATTTGTACGCCAATAGGTCCAATTCCTTTCTCCTTGGTCTATGGATCAGAATTCATTCTTCCTATTGAGGTTGATCTCCCATCATTGCGAGTGTCACTGCAAAACCTAATCACCGATGACGAATACAAAGTATCTCAGCTGAATGGGCTATAATTATTGGATGAGCGTCATTTTGATGCCCTCAATCACTTGCAAGTATATCAAAACTGACCGAAATAGAGCTATAACAAGAAGATCAAATGTTGGTTTTTCTAGGTAGGGGATCTTGTCCTAAAATAGAATTAGAAGAATCTACTAGATCAAGACAGTAAAGGAAAGTTTGAGCCTAACTGGTTGGGTCCCTTTATCGTCATAGCAATCTATGGATCAGGAGCATATCAATTGTCAACACCTGAAGGTGAACCCTTGCAGGAGCCAGCTAACAACTTGCATCTCAAAAAGTTTTATGCCTAGTCTTGAAGGGTGTAAAATCTAAAAATACAAAAAAATTAAAAAATGATCAAAATCAAAAAAAGGATTGAAAAAGTAAAGAAAAAAATTGTCCTCTAGTGAAAACCACTTCAGTGGCGCCTTGGGCAAGTACCTTGGTGAAAACCTGCAAAACAGGAACCTTGCGTAAATAAATTACCTTCATCTATTATTTGACTCTTTATCCAATCATTCTTTGCCTCAGCATCTATCCATCACTTCATCATTCAACCTATTTGATTTCATCATTCATCTATGTCCTTATCATAGCTTGATGTTGTGAAGTATCACAATCCCCTTAGTACTACTTGGCATATTCCTAAGCTCAGCCTATCCTGCCTATATCGAGGTAGTCTATTGTCACACTGGGGGAAATTCCTAATGGATCATATCAGGTTCTTTTATATCCTAAGATCATTGAAAATCCCAAAAACATTCGTAAAACGTTCATCAAAAAATCCAAAAACATTTGCAAAATCTTGTACAACTAAAATCCGAAGACATTCAAAAAATTGTAAAGGCAAGAATCCAAAACATCCAAAAAACATCAAAAACCCTAAAAGTTTTGAACATCGAAAATCCAAAAACAGTACCCTTGTCGAACTACGGCGTCTCTGAGCTTGAACTTAGGCAATTCCATCATTGATGTGCCCCCGACACACCCTAGGTCAGTCTTTAGGAGTTTGTCATAATAAATCGGCATTCCCTCAACTGTTCATATCTCTCATTGTCAATAAATCAAGTCGGTCGAACTACGTGGTCTTTGCGTGTATAATGTAGGCAAGGCTAATCTTTGACCCCTAAGATAAGTCTTTTAGGTTAGGTTCTTGGTCAAAACTGTCAGAAAATCCCTAAACATTCAAATATTCCAAAAACTCCTAAAACATCCAAATATTAGAAAATCCAAAAACATTTGAAAATTGAAAACATATAAACATTAGAAAATATTCAAAAGACCTAAACAGCCTCAAATATCTTCAAGAAAACCCTAAACAGCCTCAAATAATCAAAAACATAAACATTCACATAAACTTTCAAAAATACCAAATACAACCTCAAAACATTTTCAAAATACCAAAAACATTCAAATATTCAAAAAAACCCAAAATCACCCAGCTCATCTCGCTTTCACCCGCAATAAACCTTCACCCATAATAAATCAATCGTCACCTTCAACCTTTGGTGAAACAAATAGAAAGAAAGTATAGCGAGTCATAAAGTGAGAACTTAAGTGTTGAAATCTAAAGTCTAAATCATAGGTAAATGTGTCATTGAAGTTTGTATCAACGGTTTATCATAAAGCTCATCATCATCCTAACATCAAACAACCCTTTCATCAACATTTCCTAGGATGTATCCTTCCTACGATGGACATCAGCATCAAAAATCACCTTAGCTAAATTTTAACCTGGCAAGAGATATAGATAACATTGGTTGTTTGTCTTTGATCTTTTCTTTGGATTTATCTTCATGAACCATTATGAGGACCTCTCGATGATATCTATCAAAATGATTTAGAGAGAAAGGAATGGGACATCGATCATTATCTTTCATTTGTTGTGCTTGCGGGTACTCTTGTAAAGTAATCTTGGCACATACTTAGTTGTGTGTAGGAAGGTTGTTTGGAGTAATTTGTTGACTATTGTGTATGCTTTGGTCTGATGTATTATAAGCTTCTAACTTACATTCCAATGAGGTTTCCATATTTCAAGATGTGAACAAGAACTATCTTATCTATTTGCAGAGTCAAAGTCCATTACCCTAGATACAATGCCATCCTGGTTATCAATACCTTGATGAATTGTATCTATGTGTTATATCAAACAATAAGGAATGACAAAAAATCCCAATCCTGAGATTTGATCAAATCATCATCACGCATTCATTATCATCATGCATTTCTCATCACCATCTCTAATAAAGTCTCGATGGATCATAAACTTGTTGGATCTTTTGAAGAAATCATCAAAATCAATGGTCATTCATCTTGTTTCTTCTATCTTCTCTTTGTGCTAACTTGGTATCATGGCAGTCAACAAAAACAGCATCAATGCATCCATCCTACATCCACAAACCATCAGCACAACATAATCATAGCATATCATAAAGCATACATCCTGCATCATCATTTAAGTTGTGATGAATAATATAGATTTGTTATTCTCAGCATCTTAAATCATTGCACACATATCATTAACACGCATTGCACTATCATAAGCATGAACATCTACATCCATACATACATCCATATGCATACATCATCATCTCATAAAACTACATAAGAAAATACACAAAAAGAAATGCATTCATATCATTTTCATAAATTGCATCTGCATATCATATCATCCATCTCATAAACATGTCATAAAAAGATATTGAAAAAGAAGTGTATCCATCTATTGCATAGCATTACATTACATATCATCGCACATCATCACATAAGCATAAATTACATCCATACATGATAAATATAAGCATGTCACATCATATCAAAATGCATCCATACAATCATAATCATGAAATAAAATGAACACATCATATTGAATCCATATTCATATCAATATATATATCAATATATATATCAAAAAATGAATGTCATGGTATAATATATGAGTCAGTTTATGTATATCAATCAAAAGTACAATATCCATGAGGCTATCAAAAAGGAGCCCATGAATGTATATATGTATAAATAATCGGACAATAATCAAAAGTATCTCTATGCATGTGAGCTAGCCCTGATGGCTTCTCGCGAACTCAGTCGAAAATGTATCGTGGAAGCACTCGTTGTACCATTTCATCTGAGGGTTAGAGCTCAAAAAAGCAAGAAAATCTCTAAGGTGTGAATGCATAAATGAATTGAAAGTGACCCTTTTTAGCTTATTTATGCATCAAAATTAGGATTTTTTGCCCTAATTTAACCTTCAAGCTAGGGTTTATCATCATTTTCACTAATTTTTCCAATCAAAACCTTACTTTGCATCATTTTTTTGCATTTTTGGCATCATTCTTACATCTTGGAACCTTTCTAGACCCCTCGGGCAGCTTTTCCCCTTTGTCGAGAAATCAACCCAAAATTCAAAATTCCCGCCCGATTTCTCGAGGGGGCAAGGAATCAACTTAATCCTTCAGCAGTGTGGCATCGAAAAATCAGAAAAAAATTATTTTTTGATTTAAGTAGCATTTTTTAATCTGAAGAGCATCAATCTTTGAACTAAAGCAGTCGGTACCTCGCTTCAAAGGGGAAAAATGTAGACACTGAAAAATGTTTTGAATGATATCATGCAATCGAATCAGGTATACTAACATCATTTCGTCTTGAAACCCATCATCTTTTCACTTAATTGATTAAATTACCCTAACTATTGAATTAATTGCACCATTTGCATCTATTAACCTAATTCATCAAATCGGGTTAATTCACCCCCTTTCACGCTAACATTTCATCTCCTTAAATTAAATAAATCAAAGTATTTAATTTAATTCCCCAAGTCTTCGTATTTAATTAAATAACCCTATTATTTAATTAAATGTCATTTCATCTTTCCCCCCATTCATTTAATCATTTAATTTAATGAATATCACTTAATTCTTCCAATCCCCTAATTGCATGATTAAACCTTGTTTAATAAGAAATTATCTAATTAATTCAATTCCCCCCACTTGCAATGGAATATTCCCTCCCCTTTTGCACAATTAAACTTTGTTTTAATTTTCCTCACCCATGAATATTCCAATTAATATTCTTTCTCCTTCAATCATTTAAGAAAGGGAAAATTCTGACAAAACTTCAAATGCAAGTTAACTTGTGACTTCTTGTGCAAGTTCGCTTTTGACCTCTTGTACAGGTCAAAAGTGTGCTTGTTTGGAACGAATGAGAGCCCTTGATTAAATCTCATCTTGCATTCTCACCCGTTGATGAGAATCCATGATCCATGCCTCTAATTTCCTCCATCCTTGACCATTGATTAGATTTTTTAATCTCAACCCTCCATTTCACATTTGCTTTCCTATAAATAGGTCACTATTTGGAGACAAATGGATCCATCTCTCAACATCAAACTTATGTTGTTGAAATCACTCACACTCACACTCATACTTTGCATACATTTAGCATATTTTTGTTTAAATTAGTTGCATAATAGCTTAGCTTCCATTAATGGCTTCTATAATGCATCCATTTAGCTAATTAGAGAACTAGGGTTTGAATCTTTTTAGTTTAAATCTCATTTAGATTAGCTTAGAAATTGCATATCTACATCTTTTAGCATAAAATCATGGTAGATTAACTCTTGCATCATATACTCATTTTCACATAAATCGTGTTTCATCCACATCACAACAATTTCATCGATTCTCTTCAATAGAATCAATTGAAACAAGCTGACTGATCATAAGATTGGGAAAGAGTCATTGTTTCACATCAACATGAAACCAATTCCAAAATGGGATAAGTTTCAAATGGATCAAAGTAAACATTGTAATGCTTTCATAGTTTATAATGTTTAGTTTCAATAAATGTTTAGTTTAACTTTCATTTGAATGATCTTATTTAAGATTGAGTATTAGTGTCATGAATATGCTTCGATTGTCCATGGATCAAGCGTAATCGACCCATAATAATATCCTTGTTTGAAAAAATTCCAAACTATGGGCTAGTGCTCGTGAGAAATCAAGGGTGGAATGACCTCCTGCACCCACGAAGCGCACGACGTCAAAATTCAAAAAAAATTGACTCAGTTTGGAATTTTCAGCTCCAAAATGATAAGTGTCACTATTTACAATAGTGTCGCTATATTTCAAATTCTAAATTGTGACACCCAAAGGCATTCAAATTGAAAATCGTGAATCGCGTCGCCAAAAACATACGAGTCATGATTTAAACTTTGGAAACCTTAACCCTAATTTTCAAATCGAGAAGTGTGTCGCTATAAACATATGTGTCACAATTTAAAATTGGAAACCCTAATTCTAAATTGTGAATTGTGTCTCAATATACATATGTGTCGCTAAAATTCAATTTAGCATCACTGATTCTCAAATGGGCATGCCATATAGCAATGCCACCAAATTTTAAATTTCAAAGCACAATAAATGCATCAAAAAGTCAAATTTCAAATCAAGTTTCGGATCACATACCAGTGTTTTTGCACCTGGAAGCCTCTAGTACTCTCGAACTTGATCGGAAATGTGTTGTGGGAGCTCTCGTTGTGCTATTTCGTCAGAGGGTCAGAGCTCAAAAAAGCAAGAATATCTAAGGTGTGAATGCACAAATGAATTGAAAGTGACCCTTCTTATCTTATTTATGCATCAAAATTAGGGATTTTTGCCCTAATTTAACCATCAAGCTAGGATTTATCATCATTTTCACCAATTTTGCCAATTGAAATCTTATTTCGAATCATTTTTTGTGTTTTTGGCATGATTCTTGTAACTTGGAACCTTTCTAGACCCATTGGGCAACCTTTTTCCCTTTGTTGAGAAATCAACCCAAAATTCAAAATTTCCACCTGATTTCATGAGGGGGCAGGGAATCAACTCAATCCTTCAGCAGTGGGGCATTGAGAAATCAGAAAAAATATTTATTTTTTTTTATTTAAGCAACAATTTTTAATTTGAAGAGCATCAATCTTTGAACCGAAGCAGCGGGTACCTCACTTCAAAGAGGGGCAAAAAGGGAATCAACTTAATCCTTTCGCAATGGGGCATCAAAAAATTTAAAAAAAACAATGATTTAAGCAGTATTTTTTAATCCGAAGAGCATCATTCTTTGAGCCAAAATAGCAAGTACCTCACTTCAAAGAGGGGCAAAATGTAGACACTGAAAAATGTCCTAGATGATATCATACACTCAAATCAGGTATACTAACATCATTTCCTCTTGAAACCCATCCTTTTTTCGCTTAATTGATTAAATTGGCCTAGCTATTCAATTAATTGTGTCATTGGCATCTATTAACCTAATTCATTTAATCAGATTAATTCACTCCCTTTCACGCTAACATTACATCTCATTAAATTAAATAAATCAAAGTATTTAATTTAATTCCCTAAGTCTTCTTATTTAATTAAATAACCCTAAGTTATTTAATTAAACGTCATTTTACCTTTCCCCCCATTCATTAAATCATTTAATTTAATGAATATCACTTTATTCTTCTAATCCCCTAATTGCATGATTAAAACCTTGTTTAATTAGCAATTATCTAATTAATCCAATTCCTCCCACTTGCAAGGGAATATTCCCTCCCTTTTTGCACAATTAAACTTTGTTTTAATTAGCAAAATATCATTTTTCCTCACCCATGAATATTCCAAATAATATTCTTTCTCCTCCAATCATTTAGAAAGGGAATATTCTCACAAAACTTCATGTGCAAGATAGCTTGAAATTTCTTGTGCAAGTTAGCTTTTGACCTCTTGTATAGGTCAAAAGTGTGCTTGTTTGGAAGGAATGAGAACCCTTGATTAAATCTCATCTTGCATTCTCACCCGTTGATGAGAATCCATAATCCATTCCTCTAATTTCCTCCATCCTTGACCATTGATTAGCTTTTTCAATCTCAACCCTCCATTTCGCATTTGCTCTCCTATAAATAAAGCACTATTTGGAGACAAATGGATCCATCTCTCAACATCAAACTTATGTTGTTGAAATCACTCACACTCACACTCATACTTTGCATACATTTAGCATATTTTAGTTTAAATTAGTTGCATAATAGCTTAGCTTCCATTAATGGCTTCCATAATGCATCCATTTAGCTAATTAGAGAAATAGGGTTTGAATCTTTTTAGTTTAAATCTCATTTAGATTAGCTTAGCAATTGCATATCTACATCTTTCAGCATAAAATCATGGTAGATTAACTCTTGCATCATACTCATTTTAGCATAAATCATGTTTTCATCCACATATCACAACAGTTTCATCAATTCTCTTCAATAGAATCGATTGGAAAAAGCTCATTGATCATGGGATTGGGAAAGGGTCATTGTTCCACATCAACATGACACCAATTCCAAAACAGGATAATTTTTTAGATGGATTAGAGTAGACTTTTTAAAACTTTCTTAGTTAAGAATGCTTAGTTTCAATAAATGTTTGGTTTAACTTTCATTTGAATGATCTTGTTTAAGATTGAGTATCAGTGGCTTCGTTATCTTCGATTCTTCATGGATCAAGTGTAATCGGCCCATAATAATATCCTCGATCGACAGATTAAATATGACCATTTACATTGATCACTACTACCTATAAAAAATTAGGGATTTTTATCTCAACTTTACTCTATAATCTCTTGATATTGATGGAGCCCAAAATAGTTCTAATCATCAGATTTTAAAAAGAGGATCTTTTTTTTTGTGATATGGATTTAAGAAGGAATTTTTTCTCAACGGGAAAAGAGAAACAATTGAAGTCTTTCCATATAGTATTTGAATTGAGAATTATGTAGGAAATTTCAAAATAATCCTCAATTTTACCACCCCAAGCCTATTTTAAATGAAATTTTATATCTTTTTATGATTAAATTTTATCCAAAGCGGAGTAACCATTCTATGAGTCCTCCATAAATAAAGTCTTTTCCCCATTATTTACAACCCAAGAAAGGTGAGAACATATAACATTTTGACATTTTAATATGAAGTTCCACATTTTTGAACCTCCTTGAAGATTTACAACGGTGAAAATTATTTTTGGATCATTTGTTTCTAAATAGTTTGCTTATACTATTTTACTCCAATTGGAATTTGTCTTAGCAAAAATGTTTCATATCAATTTTGCACCTAAGGCCATATTTCTAGCTTCAATATTTTCGATGTCAGTACCACCAATAGAATTTTCTTCACACAACTTATCCCAAGAAACAAGAGTAATCTTATGGTTATCTTTTTCTTCTACACTTCCTCTCCACAAAAAAATCATTATAGATTTTTGTATATCACATGGTACTCCTCTAGGCATTTTTAAAATGAACATAATATAATTTGGAATAGTAGATAAAACTTATTTTATCATCACAATTCTCCCTACAAGTGATAACCACCTACCTCTCCACAAAGTGACTTTTCTTTGAATAACATTTGATAATTTTGACCAAAAAGAAGCCTCAAGAAAACCAACAAAGAAAGGAATGCCCAGAAGGGAGAGTATCATTCTTGAATTTCAAGATAGAAAATATACATGCAATAGCTCTTGGTTATGCATTTTGAAAGGAAATTTTGGACTTACTTGAATTTATTGAATGTCTTGATACCAAGCAATAATTGTCTAGCTCACTTTTTGGGTAGTCCTTGCTTCAGAGATAGTTAGACATCCAAAAAGGAGAGTATCATCTCCAAATAAAGAATGAGTCACTAAGAGACTAGTTCTTGTAATGCTAATATCTTTCCAACATTGTCCATTATGTGATGCATTTATTTCTTGACTGAGGGATTTAGCCATCAAAATAAAAAGAAAAGGAGATAGAGGGTATCCATGTCTCACTCCTTGTGAAGAACTAAAAAAACCCATTAGGCTTCTATTGACAAGAATAGTGAATTTTTCTCCTGATAAGAAAGAGAGTATACATCTACACCGCTTGTTATCAAAACCAATTTTTTTGAAATTTTTTATCAAAAACTTCCAATTTACTTTATCATATGCTTTCATCATATCAAGCTTAATAAACATTTTTGGGATCTCATCTTGGTGTATAAATTGGAGGATCTCATTTGCAATGATTGCTCCTTTAGCAGTTTTATTTCCTGGCACAAAACCCCCTTAGTTTGTCTAAAATAATTATTGGCATAATTCTTTCCAACCTCGATGAAATGGCCCTAAAAAAATATTTATAAATTGTGTTGCAAAGTGAAATTGGTTGAAAATATACAAATGTAGTAAGAAAACTATTTTTAGGAACCAAATTTATGTATGTTGTGTTCATTTCATTTATAATACTTCCCATTCCTCCTTTTTTCTTCAAGTGCCAACCAGGTTTCTCTCCTAATGAAAGGACAACATTTTTGGAAAAAGATAGTAGTAAAACCATCGAGTCCAAGAGTTTTATTTGAAAAATAAAAATTATCTTTCACTTAAAGTGAAAGGTTTCAACAAAGTTTCATTATCCTCTTCAAAAACCAATTGTAGAATATTATTAAGGATTCTACACATCAGCTCATTTATATCATTGTTTGATGTTGAAGACTACTTGGATAAAAGCTTAGAGAAAAAGATATTGCTTCTTGGATTTTTTGTTCATCTGACATTGACTTGATTGAAAATATTGCACTAGACTAGCATTTAATTTTAATTGAAGCCTGAGAGATGAAAATAATGTCATTTCTTAGAAAAGTAGTTTAGATTATTTATTATCCTTGAAAGTAAAAAAGGGGGGTTAAGCATTTAAATTGATGGATAAATGTTATTTAGTAAAAAATGAAGAATGGAAAATAAAAATAAAATCAAATATAAATATAAGTATAAAGTAGGTAAAAAGAAAAAACGGCTTGGATTCTATTTTATTCCTCATTCACTCTTCAAAAATAAAATATACAAGGAATATATTCAGTTGAAGGATTGAATTGCTTGAGATTGGGATTGGAAAGCAAGGCATTGTTGGTGTGATTAAATTGCATATAGATTGCCTCCACAAATACTATTGAATTGCACAATTTTGACATTGTTTGAGCTCCAAAGTGGAGGTATTCTTGTTTTTCTTAGTTTTTGGAGGTTTTTAATTTATTCTTGGTCATGTCCACTCTAGTGGCACACATGGCTCTAGTTTTATATGGAATTCATTGTATATTTATTATGATTATTGATTATATTTAAAATATTGTAGTCTCCATTTTGAGTCATGATTATATAGTAATTTGCATGGATTTAGAAAATTAAATTTTAACTGAAAATAATTTTATTCTTCATATTTGTATGCAAAGGGTATTCTTATATTTTAAAAATATATATTAATTAAAAAGTTAAAAAAATTAAATCCAGGTATAGTGGGTAGGAAAAAAGTGGCTCTTGACGTTTAAAGAGATCTAAAGTGAGGTGGGGAGTTATCAATTAAGAAATAATTAAAGGGGGTAAATAAAATCAATCGAGATGTTAAATATATAGCATACATATAGCGCTTATAAAGTACAAAAGGACATGTTGCATTTCAATACAATTAGGTGTTGATTGGGTACCCTCATGGGGTGACTCGACTATATACTTGATCCCATATATTCATACCTTTGAGCTACTACGATGGAATTCCTTATCTTACCTCTAGGATCCTCATCCTTCTTGTTGTTGGATTTTATATCCAATGTGAGACTTGATTCTCACCATGTGTGTGTGATTGGTTGAGACCTTAGTTGCACATGTTCATACCTATGTTGTATGTTTAATTGTTGACATGTGTATTTTATGTGATGTGGGTTATATCTCATGCTTATTTGTTGGTGTTTTCCCTTTGGACATGTTTATGCTATGATGGTTTATCATACTAGTTTGGCATGTTATGTTATGATGGTTTATCACACCTATTCAACATGCGTACACTATGTTATTTAATCATATATTTTGGCATGTGTATGTTACGATGTCTATTCATGATGTTTGGCATGTATGAGAACCATACTCCCCTTACTTTATGTGAGTGTGCATGCTTGTGTATAAGTAACTAGCTCCTAGCACAATGGGGTGGACCTATAAGCACCACACGGTTCGATGGCATGGTACCAACATTTGGTGCTTGTAGGATCTTCAAGGAGCTTTAGATGGTGTAACAATGGGAGTTCTCTACTCCTTGCTTGTAATTGCCTCATCTTTGTAATATGGTATCCAATGTATAATTCAAGAAATTTGAGACATCATTTATAATTATATCACTTATATTGAAACCTCCTATTGGATAGATTGTAATCCACCCACATATGTGGTGGTGGAGCTATTATTATTGTTATAACATCTTAGCGAACTAGTGTCAAACATGCATGTCATTTCATATTATTTTCTTCATTATTGATACATTGGTAAAATGATCTTAGAGTATCTTTAATTTGGACTTAAAATGAACTTAATGTGTTAGCAAAGATTCAATTATGTGATTTTTAGGGTGTTAGATATATTCATTTCTTAGCTTGTGTTTGTGATGTGAACCATCATAGAATGGTTTCATTGTGTCATTTGGTTCTCCTTGCAAAGGGATAGTGAGTGGGGTGTGTTGGTAACATTCCCCTTCATCCCTCACATCCTTGGAAATTTTTTGGTATCCTTTGTAGACCTCCTAATCTTTAGGAAGCATCTCTTTCATTTGCTTGTATTTCAAGATCAAATGTGATTGTCCACCTTGGTCTTTCAATCATTTGTAACCATTATGGTGTATAATTTGAGTTGAATCTTGTTTTTGTGAATCTAAGGCATTGTCCCTAAGTATGAGACCTTGAAACTATAATCTATGCAGTATATTATCAAGAGTACAACCTAAGAAAATAACTACAACACAAAAATAGAACTTTAGTATAAAAACAAGACTCCGACATAAAAAAATAGAACTCTAATTCTAAAATAGAACTCTATTGCTAAAACTAGGTTTTATTTCTAAAATTGGACACCTGAATAGTGGCATGCTAATGTTCTATCTAGGTGCTAGTGTCTTCTTGGCATGTTGTAGTCCTCCATTCATTCATAATAGGTATTTCAAGTTATTTTCAAAGAAAACTTTTACAATAAATGTGTTCCCCTTGGTCTTGTGAGTTTCTCGTGCCTTTGGTTTGTCAACAAGTGTCATGCTCTGAAAGTTAAGCCATCTTTGGCATTAGAAAATGTGTTGCATAAAAACAACCAGTTATCATTCTCATTCATGGGGCGCTTGCACCTCTTATTAGAGTAACCTCTTGAGAGGTATTCTCCATGCATTATGGTTTCATTTTTATTGTTATAGGATGGATTGATGGTAGCTATCACCTTGTTTGCCCCTTTTTTACTTTACCAAAATTTTAAACTTTTTATGTCATAATTGAAAATTATCATCATGTGTTGACCACCCCCATCGTAAATGATGACTTATTTGATTAGAATATATTTAATCACTTCAAACTTCAATTTTTTTATCAAACTGAAGTCATCAACATGCCTTTGTAGTCACAAGATGTTGATGTTACATGTTTATTATATCTAGTTTGACCTAATCCAGATGAAATAATTAAATTAAATATTTGCTCAAGTTAGAAGAAAATAATTTCACAAGGGCATTTATGACTTCATTGAGCGCGTTGTGAAAAATCTTCAAGCCAAAAATCTTTTTCATTTCGGAGATATTAGTTTTATAAAATTTAACCAGACAATTTACAAAAATAACTAAAACATATATTCCTAGTTGGTTTGTTGCATCCACTACCCATTCCAAATCAGAAATGGGAAAGTATCTCCATGGGTTTCATCCCAAGAATACCAAAGGTGCAAGGTAAGGATTGTATCTATGCGGTTGTTGATAAACTCACTAAATTTGCTCATTTTCATGTTACATCTTCATAATACATGTTATGTGACCTTTTCCTCGAGAGAAGAGAAAGTCATGAAAGAACCCTTATAATTAAAGGGAGATATAAAATAAAGGATATTATGATTCTTTGGATTTAAAATAGAGATTAATAAAGAATATAAAAACTCTTTTAAAAAGGGTAGGAATAATTATTTATTTAAAATTATTAAAATATTTTTTTGTGAAAAGGTGTGATGATTTGGAAACCATGCCTTAAAAGGTTATATAAAGCATTCATGTGAGACTTGGAAAGGGGCATGGATATCACTCAAGGAAGAAGTTGGTTTGGTGGGTTGTATATGTGAGAGAAGGGGCAAATAGGATGTGTCCAACTTGGGGTATGGGGTACACCTTGATTGTCTTGGCCAAGGTTGATGCTTGGGAAGCATGTGTGTTGGTTTTGAATAAGAACCAAGTCCTCTTATAGTGTAGCATAGTTATGAGGTCCAAGACCACTAAAATATTCCTAGGGTGAGAGTGACCATTCCAAATTCTCATTCAAATAAGTATTGGAAACCCTTAATATTAAGATATATTGGAAATATTAAATATATATGAATTTGATGATAACATGATTGAATTATATGGTTGTTTTATTCAATTTATTATGAAAATTATTTAATAAAAAATTATTGTCAAATTATCACATGTATAGTTTACATTGGTTATTTTACATGTTATTCACATCTATTTTAATAACATTACATCATGTAAATTATCTTAACTCTAATATTTAATCTATTAATTTTGTTGCTAATACCTAAATAACTCTAGGATAAAAGTGGCATTATAATAAAAGACCCACAAGTTGTTGATATATTCTTTGGAGAGATTTTTAGACCTCATAAATTGCCTAAGAAAATTGTAAGTGACAAAGACAACAGGTTTATTAGCTTGTTTTGGTAAGAACTTTTTTGATTGACAAGTACAAAGTTGACCCCAAGCACAAGTTTTCACCCTCAAGTCGATAGGAAAACTAAAATTGTGAAAAAATGGATAGAAGTGTACTTGAGAAACTATATTACAAGGTAGCAAACAACTTGGGTTAAGTGGCTCCATCGTGGGGAGTATTGTTACAATTCTACTCATCACATGTCTATAATTATGACCCCTTTCAATGCTCTTTATGGTTATGATGTTATTTCCTTTATGGATTTGATCCTTACATATATTAGAGTTCCTAGGGATAGTGATTTGGTATATCAAACCATAGACATCAGGAATGTACTCAAAGATAACCTATATCAATCCAAGAATCAGCAAAAAATGTGTGTTGATCACCACTAAATAGAGAGGATTTTTCAAATGGGAGACATCGTCTTCTTGAGGCTACAGCCTTATAGACCATCTTCGCTCAAAGGAAGCAGTAATAAAAACTCAAGCCACATTTATATGGCCCCTATAAGGTCATAAGGATGATTGGTGAGGTGGCATGTGAGCTAGAACTGCCAGTAAACAACAAAATTCAATGTTTTTTACATATCATGCATGAGGAAAGCCCTTGGACAAGAAGTTACACCGTCACTTGAGCTACCACCACTTGATGATGAAGGGAAGTTGATTTTGGAACCCAATAATGTCATTGACATGAGGGAAAGAATTTGAGAAACAAGTTTATTCTAGAATATTTGGTGAAATGGAAGAATCTTCCACTTAAGGACGTCACATGGGAAGGAGTGGATATTTTTGAGTGCTTGAGCTTGAAATTATGTGAGGGCAAGAAATTTGAGGAAGGAAAGATTGTCATATTCCCCTCTTAGCTAGGTCAACCTAGCTATTCTTAAAAGTTTTTTAAACACCCTTATTAATTTTAAACAAATAAAAATAAAAGTAAAATTTAAATAAAGTAGAATTTAAATTTTGAATTTGGCCCCAGTTTTGGACCCTAACACCTTGCATAAACATGTATAAGTATTTGTCTTGTTTTCCAGGAAAGGACATAAGGAATTTGATGAAGAATTTGGGAAATTTTCATGAATTGGAGAGTTGGGACAAAAAAACCCAATCATCCTACAAGGTTGGGGTGTCAAACCCTAACCCTGTCTCATCAACTTTTCTAAATTTATTTTACCAAATCACATTTCTAGTTATTAATCAAGGACAATTCTATTTTTCTAGGTAGACACCTATTACAAGGGACTCATTTAATCTACATCAGGCCATAGGCCACCAATCACATCACCTATGTATTCCCAATTGTTGCATATCATGAGTAGGAGTGATGGGCAAGTGTTGGCAAGGTTGTAACAAAGGGAAACTAGGTAGCACAAGTCATCATTACTACACTTTATCCATAACTAGTTTTTGGGGTCATTTGCAAAATTTTGGCATTTGGAGGGTGTGGCATCTTTAGATGTGAAGACTTGCAGTGAATAGCACTAGAAGTTGAATAGACATCCATCATAAAACCCTACAGCAATGATTTGTAATATTTAAATACCTAACCCTACAGGGGTGACCAGTCATAGAAGGGTACTTCCCCTTGAAGTATATTCGTTGCACTAGAGCTAGAACAATTAAAAGTCATCACCTAAGGGTTTCACACCTCAAGTATACAAATCCACTCACAAGAGAACTTCATCGCCACATACATTGTAATTGCTATAAGATTTACGTCAATTTTAGACCTAATAATTGTTCCAATAAATTAGATAAGTAGTGCTCTAAGAATAACATTTATTGAACTTCATCATTTTATGAATAATTTTATGTTGGGTTATGTTTTATCTTTGAAAAATCTGATTACTTATGTTGTTGCATTGAGATCTAATGAATATTTTGGAAATTTTGATCTAAAATTGGGTGTTTATCAATTTCATAAATCCTAGGTTATTGAAGTATCAGCATATTTAAGAATAATAGCATATTTTATTTCCAAAAGCATTTTGTGTTTTCTTTTTAACTATGGGACTAACCAGAAACCCTATGTCCCATGGAAAGGACATAACATTTTCCCAAGAAGTAATGGTGGCCTATTGAAAGAATGAATGAAGTATTGTTAGCTTTATAGGATGCAAACATCAAAATACATGTCAACACCTAGTCTTACAAAGCAATATAGTAGAAAATGAGCATGGAATTACATGGCTTGTCATAATAAGAGAGATTCCATCACATATAGTCACTTTCAAGATACACCATGTTGAGTTGAAAATGGAAATAGAAGTTCCAAAAGAAGAGTTAGTCAAGTTCTAAACCCAAAAAAGTTTACATGCCCCTTTGAAAGAAATTATATTTGTCAAGAACTTCAAGCTAATGTTTTCTCCTTAATGTACTAGTAGAGGATAATGGAGGAAATTGGAGTGCTAAATAAAGATAATTATTTTTCTTGAGTCGTGCATTGTCTAGTAAATATTGAGTATCTATATGAAGCTTTCACTTTGGTTGAACAAGACCTTATAACTAAATTGTCAAGTACAAGAGTAATTCAAGATATTGCATTAGCATTTGGAGTTAAATCTCAGTGAGGAGATACCTTCAAAATGTGCATCTACAATCAACACATGCAAACTTTTTGGCATAATGCCTTGACGGTCAAATGACCATCAAATTTACACAAAAACTCAACATTTTATTATATAGTTATTTCTAGAATGTTTACATTCTTTATTTTAGTGACTTAAAATTTGTATGTACGGAAAAAAGTTATAGTACTTCTAAAAGTGTAGGGTTTGAAAAAGGGGAAAAAGAGACAATTTCAAAACTTAAAAGCCTCTCTTTTTCTATTTATTATAAAAACCTCTCAAGAAAAAGGGTTAAAAAAAAATTGCTAAGGAAAGACTGCAAGAATTCTCACTTTGTATAAAAATATAAAGAGTCTATAGTGCTCTTTTCGAAATTGAATAAAGGATAGATTTGTCGATCTTTGAACTTGTGATCTCATTTGTCATGCTATAAATTGTTCATATGTTAATTTTGTAGCCATTCTTAATAATTTTTCAAGTTGTGAAAAAAACTTCCTCTCACATGTATGGGTTTACTTCATGCACTTGGAATGAAATAAATAGGTTGTTATTTGATCTATGAGTCATGAAACCCTATGTGAACATATCTTTCTAATGTTAGGTTGCATTCCATTTACAAACCCCAATTGCATTCTTTATACTTATTAAGTTTTTTTAAAGAATAAATATTTTTTTATTCTTCTTCCTTTACTGCATTTCCAATTACCTTTTCTATTTTTGTTTTAATCTAAATGAATTTCTTTCTAGTTAAAAGTATACCCCTAAAAAACCCTAATCATATCATCTAAAAGAGTTGCTCCTCTTAAGCTGCACAGAGGAAGATTGTTAATCCAATAACAATCTCTTCAATTTTTAGAACGTTTATTATTTTCTATTAATTGAATCAAGGGTATTTTGCAACAAAAATCTATTTTTACCCACACCCTCATCCTACTCCATATTCAAAAAGTCAATGGTCATTTTGACTACACAAAATATAATATCTCTTAGTTGTCCCACCTCTTGCTTAGGTTTCCTTGGGTGTTGTAAACCTCATTAAATGTGTTTAATGAGTGTATTTAAGGTAGATGATTCTTTCATCCTACTCTTGTGTTGTTCCTGTGAAAAAACATAATCACGAGTTAAGGCCCAATCGTTGTCATGGTATAGTCCCAACCAAAGTAAGTTCATCATGGTGACTTCATCACACGATTGGTAAATCTTCAACTTGTGCCACCTTGCTTGGATCAATGGTGATGTTTGGTGTCATGATTCATGTGGAACGTCACCATGTCCAAGTTGTTAAATCTTGTGTCATACTTGACACAACATTGATGTGGGCATAAGTATGCAATACAACATATCATTATCATATCTTGATTTTTGGTATCTTATTGTGTTCTTTCAAAAACAAATGGTTCACTTAGCTAATATCCTAGGTGTGGCTTGAGGCATTACAAATTCATCCATGTAACACTTCAAAATGTGAACATAATTAAAGTATGTTCGAGCACATACACTCTAAGAAACACAGCAAATTGTCAACACAAAAGTTGAATGATATTATTTATGTTCATTACAACCTTCACCTTTGTCACAAACAAGTCATGGGCATTGACTTATATCTCATCACTATGGAAAATTTTGACCCACAATGAAATTGGATCACTGAAGTTGAAGATTATTTCTTCAACAATGAAGACCTTGCATGGGTTGATCAAGTGGATCAAAAAACAGAGGATAGAGCACCAGCAAACCCCTTGAATGTTGGTGTCACTAAGACAAACAAATATTATAGCTACATCATCATCAAAGACCTATCTTAGATACTGACATAGGACTTGTGATGTTAAAATGAGTGATACATACTCCTTTGAGCCATAGACTTGTAATTTTAGTTTTGATATTCGTTTTGATGCCATAGATTTCAAAATCCATGATTTTTGTATAAATTTGAAAATATTTATAATCTATATATCTAAAAATGTTGTTTCCTTCAACTAAAATCCACTTTTATACTCATGATCTATGTATACTTTTAAATGTGATCAAAGTAACTTCTATTTGATTAGTTTATTCTATATTTAAAATTTATTTATTTAAGAACAAATGAAACAAGTTTTAAATCCTTATAAATCATTGTATTTCATGGTATTTTCAATTTACCAAGTCTCAGCTGAGTCCAAGTGTTGAGTCTAAATCCGTATCAAAAATCAGCTTGTTGAGCCCTGGTCAAAAATTAATTTATTGAGCCCAAGACAAGGCTGAGTCTTGTAACACTACTCTTAACAATCCATATTACGAACTTGTTCATAAATAAAACTACAAACTCATAAGTCAAACTAAAGTTGTAAGTGAATCACACCAAAATGCACAAAAGAAAATAAATAAATAAGTAAACTAATAGTTGATCACCAGCAAGGGCCCTCCTTATGTTCCCACAATAATGATGGTCCTACTCTAATATATTCAGATCAAACTTGCAACATGTATTCAGATCACACTTGCGAGGAACATAGTAGATATTATATATCAGCGATTAATGTTTTGGCATATACATAAATTCACACCTTGTACTTCATATAGTAGATGGCCTATGAGATTTTACTAAATATACGTATTGTTAGTTAGGAACTTGGCCTTTAATTGATAACTCTTAAAACAACAAAATAGCAATGGATTTAAAATAGGCTTAGCAAGAATGTTCAAACAAAATAACCATCAAAGATACTAAAGGCATTTCACGGCTAACGCTATATCAAAAATAATTCTTCTATTCAAGGTATCTACGGGTCCACATTTGCACTAGCAATACTTCTCCATTGGCTCGACACTACAAGATCTGTAGGGGTGGTCTTCGTCCATCATTCCCTATCATGCAACAGGTTAACAACAGGCAGCAAAATTGATCAACACAATCAATCATTGTTTTAGTTTATTTTACCTTTACAAACTCACTAAATATTCTATATTTCCATTTAACTATATGCAACAGAAAGTGGAGAAAAGGGCATGGTAAATTAGAAACAAGGTACAAAAGACAAATTTATGATGTAATGTCTCCAATTTCCGATCAGACAATATTTAATTAATTAAATATTATTTTTGTCCTAAATTAATATTTGGGAAATTTATATAAAAATGACTCAAATAATAAATAATAAATAATATAAAGTCATTTTATTATTTAAAAACGAACCTTCTAGAAGTTGAGCTAAGCCTTTAAAAGGAGATGAAGGCAAATCATTTGGCATCTTGTGGAAAATTATATTTTGGAAGAAATTGTGAATTTCAGGAGAGCTTAGCTTCTTGGAAACTGGAAGACGAAAACCCTCAAGTTCAAATTCAGAAGTTTGGATGAAAACCCAATCCTCTCAATGAAAACCCAATCCTCTCACATGTGGATTCAATCCAAGACTCGCATTTGTGCGACAATGTTTGGTTGATAAAGTTGAAAAAAAATGTTAAAGTTTCCTCCCAAAACAAATTTCAGAATATTTAGGAGACCTTAAAGAATTTATGAGTGATATGCAAAGAATTCCATGTGGCATTTATTTTTATTTGAAGATGTAAAAGTTTGTATATTTCCATTTGATTCTACCAACCATACCATTTAGCTTGTCCATATTAAAATAATAAACAATATAGCAAGCAGTTAGGTTCTTTAAAAAGGTTGAAAGGATATTAATATTCTATCACAGCTATTATAGTTATGAATTGTAGCCTTTACATGTTGAATAACAACTCCTGGAATTAAATCGTGGGTATTCAAAAAGCTACTATACATTTGATTAGGTGGTGTGGAGGGTCAAAGAGTTTCAAGGGAAGGCGATGGTCTAAGTTTTGTCTCCTTGGCAGCTTCTTACTTGTTGGTCACTGTATCAATTGAATGTTGTGTTAATTCATATTGCAGCCTTATGAATGTTGTCGTACCATTCAAGGGGTCATAAAGAATGGGATGTGGCACATTTGAATGAATGAATGAGATTTTACTAACATCCACGAGACCAAAACGGTCTAAGGGACCAAGGAACACAAAAATAAATTACGCAAACTCCAAATTCCTCTCGATGCTGGACCTTCTGTTATGAATTTTGACCAAAAAGTTGGCAGTCATGTTGATCTTCTCCTCATCAAATAACTCGTGCAGATTGTCAATCCTTAAGTGGTCCACATACTGAGTACGGAGATCCTCGTAGGTTGTGCACTCCTTGATAAAGTGCCATTCTGTCTCCACCGCTCCTTTGCTACAAAACTTGCAAATTCTATCCTCCAATGCTTCTTTAGGAATAGTCCACCTTCCAGTCTCACACCTAAGATGATGAGACCCGGTCCTCAACTGAGCAATTAACAACCTTGCTTTCCCTTTAATATTTGCCCCTAAATAAGTTTTTTCACCGTGTTCCCAAGTTGGGTTGAACTCTTTGACATAGTGTGTTTTTTTCCGCCCAATCTGCTTTGTCCACATGGCAATCATGAATTTTTTGCGAACATAATTTTTAATTTCCTCCTTGGTGTTAGGACACTCATGCAAGACGATGCCCCATTTACTCAGCCAATTGACATTTTGTTTCATCCACATTTTCTTCCTACGGTTTAAGGCCTCCTTCACAACTATTTTGGGCCAACGGTGGTTATCCATGTTTTCAACCTTCTTTAAGTAGTTTAGCAAGCGAATTATTGCCGAAGCCTCCAACGGAAAGGTTCTCGATTCAGCCAAGAGAATATCATAAGGGACTGAGATTTTGACTTTAAGGTTGCAGGTAATGGTATGTTTTTGAATTCTTTTAAGTTGTCTCCATCGATACTTTGACATGCTACTACCCCACACTTCGAAGCCATAAAGAACCACCGAAGTGACCAGCAAACCAAAGAGGGTTTTCTTAGTCTTCCAATCCCAAAGTTCAGCTTTCCTGCACCTATTTTGAAGTAAGAAAGAAGCTTTCCAAATCTTTCCAACCTCCTTGTATCCTTTTGGTTCTACTAGTCTCCCAGCTGATCTTATAGTGAAAGTCAATTCCAAGGTATTTGTATTCTTTTACTATCTCCAAAGGGTTGCCTTCAAAAAGGAAGTCATCGTGATTCCTTTTCTTCTTTAGGGAAAAGATCATGATTTTAGTCTTTGTGGTATTCACTTGCATTCCCACTTCCTGGCAAAATAGATCTAAGGCTTTCAAAAGTTCTTTCAAACCATGTGCAGATTTTGAGATTAAAATAGGATCATCGACATAAAGCAACAACTTCACCACATACCCAGCCAACTGAATACCCACTTCTTTGCTCATTTCATTTAACCAATCTTCCAGCTTGTCAATGTATAGCCCAAAAAGAGTGGGTGATAGAGGACAACCCTGTTTGACCCCGATATCGCTACCAAAACACTCAGACATACCTTCACTTGTTCTGATTTTTGCTATAACCTGCTCATAAAGCCTATGGACCGTAGCCCTGTACTCGTCTGGTATATTTAATTCAACCATTTTGTTCCACAGTTTGTCTCTAAGTACAGTATCAAAGGCTTTTTTAAAGTCAACGAAGCAACAAAAGGCTTCTTCACCTTGAGTGTCCCATATTTTCTCAATCATATGCCTAAGAGTGATGCAGTGATCAATGGTAGAGTACTTAGGTCTAAAACCAGATTGCCCTTTTGCTCTTTTTCCCATTTTTTTTGCCCAACTGTTGATTCTACGCTCTAACATGCTCCCAAAAAGCTTGCCAAAAATAGGATTGACCATAATAGTGTGATAGTTGGATGGGTTATTAATGTCACCACTTTTGTAGAGAGGGATGACGACACTAGTTGTCCATTTCGATGGAAAACCATCCCGAGTAACATCATTGAACAACCTTTTTGATGTGTGGAGCAAGGGTTTCCACTCCCCACTTCAGGAATTCAGCTTGCAGCCCATCAATGTCCATCGCTTTACCACTTGCTAAACTTTTTATACCTTGCTTGATATCCTCAATCATGAAAAGCTCTCTTGACGTGCTAACCATGGGAGGGGAGTTTTTCCCCTAAGTTCTCTCATACCGGTGTTTTGCATATTCTAACCATTGAATATCTGTTATGTTATTCTCAATCTGCTTTCTCTTTTGTTGCAGATCCCTCCAAAAACCCTTGGGGTTGTGTTTTCCAAGAGAAATTAACTCTTTCCTTTTTGTATTGACATACGTCTCTTTTTTTGTTTGCACCAACTCTTGTATTTCTTCTTGTTTTCTTTGCTCATTCCACCCTCTTTCAAAGTTCTCTTGGTTGTCTTACACTCTTCATCATACCATGGGTTAGCCGGGAAAGTGTTTGCAGCCCCTTTCCTCGGACGAGATCGTTTGCACACATCCAAAGCCTTGTGAATTATCGGAATCAAATTATTGCTGCAAATATGGCCCTCAGCCCCATTGGCAACCTTGTCTCCTATGTTATTCTCTATTGCATAAAACTGTTGTTTTAAAACCTCACTAAAGAGACCCTGGTTTTCCCGGTTTATAAGTATTTTACCTTTGGGAATAGGTTCATTTTGCTTGTGTTGGTCTTGCATGTCGTGATGATTGTTTGATATCATGCCAAGGGTAACGAACAAAGGTGCATGATCAGAATTCAGCTTAGGGGGACACTCTTCGATTTCAAACTCCAAAATCCTAGAAACAAAACTCTGAGAGCAAATTACATAGCCTACCACACTTTGTCCGTTATACGTTTTGCATGTGATATTACCCGAGCTTGGCCAGCCTTTCAAGCCGTTACAGATAACCAAGCTATATAAGTTGCATATCCCCAATAGTTCTGCCCCAAAGTGTGAAACATTCCCATTTTTGTCTTGAGATGTTCTTTCCCACGGTTGATCATCTTCCTCTTCTAGCCATAAAGGATTATTGTTTCCCCTATCCTCATTATTCAACTGGAGAAATTGATTGTTAGTTGTTTTTGCATTGAAGTCACCAATTAAAACTATTTTTCCCAAGGTGCTAAATATAGATATCTTTTTTTAATGAAGCATAGGGGTCTTCGTTGTCTAGCTTTCTTCTTTTATAAATTTTTGAGTTTTGCGGTGCAAAATAACAAGCTGCCAATCTGGAAGTGATCCCATTATCTGTTATTCGCAGCCATATGTATTGCTTATCTGGGTCTTTTTTCTCTACTTTTACGACTCCATCCCAACTCTCTTTGATCAAAACTGTTACACCCCCATGCCCTTTGCCCGATTCACTCCCTTTATTCCAAACTGAAGTTTTCATGTACCCATCAAAATCAGGAACTTTGCAGCCCTCATGTTCATGTGTCTCAGTAAGAATAATGATGTCCTTCCCATCTGCTATGGGCCCCAGACCAGGTCCTCATCTCCAAAGGTAACCTCTACAATTCCAGCTCACTATACGAAGATGTTCCTGTGGGGCCCTCAATCCCTATTTCGTGTTTGATAAACGGTCACTAATTTGGGTTGTCCCATTCTTTAGCCAAGCCCATTTTCCTTCATTTCTTGTTGTTTTTACTTTCTCCCATTCTTTTCTTTGCACTTCTTGTTGTGCAAAAGTCAAATCTTTGTCTAGGTAGATGTGAGTGCCTTTGAGTAATCCTCTATTTCTTAAGATCGCATTTTTGTCTTCTATATTTTGCATGATAATTCTTATATGCCTATCTCTTCCACCATCTACTTTCTTACCAATTCTGTGTGCTTGTTGGATATGTCCTGTCCATTTCAGCTCTTCTTTGAGGAAGTCTCTTGCTAAAATGTCGGTTCTTTCCTTCTCCCCGAAATCCCTCAAACCTTTGATAATAATATTCGCAGCCTTACTCTGTTTGACATTTTCTTCCCTTATTTGCGTCTTGACTTGTTTATTTCTTTTTGTTTATTTGCTGACTTGTTTACAACTTGTGACCATGATTTGGCCTCCTCTATGTAGTTTTTTAATTGATTCTCTTTCGTTTCCATGTCTACCAATGCTAATTGCAGCTCCTTTATTTGAGTCGTGTCACCTCCTTTTGCCACTTTTGTCTTCTCATTACTTTTTATTTTCAAATGATCCAATTCTTGTTTTATTGTAATCAATTCTTGTTGTTCCCTTTCTATGTTGCCTTGAAGGTTCGAGATTTGTTCTTTGAAAACCGATTTTCTGCTTCTAGCTTACACCTGGATTTTGCATCTTCCTTTGCCTTGTTGTCATCACACAAACCCTTTGTTTCTAAAATTTCAACCCTCATTTTTATATTCATGAGCTCTTCCACATATAGTTCTGATGACCACATTAAAGGTGTGGATGTGGGGCTATAAGTATCTTTGGGAATTTCTTCTCCAGTACCTTTGTTTGTGGTGTGCTCTTTTGATTTGATCATCCTTAAATCGAGATTCTCCAAACTTTCCTTCCAATTTTCAGTTCCTTTATTTTTTTATTGCATATTTTATGTTTCTCCACTTTGGGAAATCTTGTTGGGCACCTGAGTGCAGTTGATGTGAACTTTTGGTAGAATCATAGTAAATTTTTTCTTTTGAATTTGCTTTAATTTTTGAAACTGCTTACGTCTTAAAATCCCTTTGTACTGCTTGACATTTATGAAAACCAAGTTTTCATTTGGGACCTCTGAATGTGCCCTTGGAATTTCAAAAAAGTGTGAGCACCAAGCTCTTGACAAGTCCTTTCCTGAGAAACCATTGTAAGAAGCTGCAAGCCTATTTGATAGGTGAAAAGTGTGAACCATGGGAGATTTTAGAATCTGTGGATAAAGAAAATTAACCACAGAACCCTCCAGTTGTGTTCGAGTTCCCATTTGAAGAGTTGTAGGGCGAGCAAGGGTCTTCTTTCCTGGCTGCCAACTATACATGTTGAGTAAAAAGGAATCATTGCTTCCTTGTGTGTTGATGTGGACATTTTAAAGAAATCGTGGGAATGTCAAAATTTATGTGTGGATTCCAACGTAGCTTTTAAGGATGAACAAATAATGTGTTGGGAATATCATTGAATGAATGATATATTATTATTGCAAGCTTTAACCAGCAAAGGCAACAAACTGTTATTTCTAGGTCTGAGTACTCTATGTTAATATAGATTGCAATCTGACAATCACTATTTATACCTCTACCATTTCTTAAAGTTGTTGTTCATTTTGGATTGTTGCATACTGCTATATGTCTCAGGTCAACTTGTAATATGTTATTAATCTGTTATTGTATGCACTGAAATATGTTTGCTCCAATATCATTTTGTTAATGAATATTTGGTATATTACAATGTACATGAGTATGGATCTATGAATTTTATATGGAGAATATATCTGCATTGTAACTTTTCCAATTGAAAACTATTGAAATTGGTACCATACATTGTGCATGTTAACCATTTGTATATCAGTTTTCATAATGATTTGAACTAGATGAATATGAATGTAAATCTTATGACATGTAAACAACATTGAGACTAATGCCATTTGAGAAAACTTCTGAAACAAACTCATGACAACTGTTTGACAAAATGTTTACATCATCAAATTGAGCAAAAATCACGAAAATTTTGATACATTTCAAAGGGGGACTTTACAATGGTATCAAAGCATACACGATTATTTATGTCAATTGCAAAAATTTGGAAAATATTTTAATTTCAAATTGACCCCTTGACCTAGCTCATTAACTTTAAGTTGTGTTTAAAAAGTGGCCATGAAGGGGGATGCCTTCATGAAGGAAATATTAAACATTTAATAAAGTTTTCTAATTGCTTTGAAGTTGGATGCCACCTTGGAGGAGTTTTAATATTTTTGAATTTGAAAATATTTCAAATGACTATTGGGCGTCTCATCCTTGGAATAGGAAGAGTCATCTCTTTTTCTATAAAAGTGAAGCTTTGCTCCAACTTGTGGCATCCAATGTTTATGCTATTGTTATGTTGTCAAAATGACAACTTGATTCTTAATTCGATGAATGATGACCTCCTAGTTACAATCCAATTTCGTGTTTGATTAACACCTAGCTGGTCCTTATTGCTACTTCTCATCCAGACTAGCAGATTGAGCCTCACAATTGAAGTTTTTTGGTGATAGTTTCAATTCTGAAGTTGTTGGTATTGACATGGTTGATTGGTGATTTTGCTTGCAACTCTCTTCATGAATTTATTTTTGTTATGGGTATTTTCTCTATGTGATTCTATGCTTTGGGCGACCCTCTCCAAGGAATTGAAGATTTTATTGAGTTTTTTATTTTTAAAGAGAAAATCGCCCCTCTTGAAGGCCGTACATTTCCAAAAGTGACTGTGGAATGCATACAAAATAAATATGGAGCCTTTGGTGCAATTTGTGAGTTGGAACAAGGGCACCTTTACTTCTAGCAATTGTTGCATTTGATTTCATGTCAATTGGTGAAAATTTGTTGAAGTTATGAACAATTTGGTGAGCCACAGTTGCTGGTAATTCATTTCCAAAATTGCAGATTTTATATCAGACTTGTTTCAGTTTGAATTCTAGTCTTTCCTTCATCGAATTTTGTTGATATCTAACGTGGAATCATCTAGTTTCTTGGTGCTTTGAAATCATTGTAATGTTCATGTAATTTGCAGTTCTTTTTCATATTGTAAAATTGTAAACAATAGTACTGTTCCAATTTATTATTGCTGCAATTATTTTTTAATTTCACATTAAGCACCTCTGGATATTATACCGTCAGTGTGAAGAAACGAATTGTTTAAGCTTTCTTCTACCCACTATCAAGTGGTGAATTCTCACTCTTGAGTGGATGTCTACCGCAGCGGATGAATTGTTTTATTTGTAATTTCATCCCCACCACTGTTTTAGTGGAAGTGTGGAAAACCTCTCATGGTTGGTTATCCGCCTAAATTCTTTCAATTTTGTAATTAATACTCCACCATATGTTAGCACCTCGCCTTCTAAAGGATCTTGTGTGCACATTCTTGGTGTTGAGTTTAGTTCTTCTTTCTCAATTGTAATCAATTCAATTATGGAGTTAATTAGATCCTAGGGATCCTCTGACCATATGTCGGCCCCTCCTCCCTCATCGGGTCTTAAGGCGCATTCTTGGTTAGAGTTACCATTATGCATCATTTGGTTTGAAGCTAACCTTAACGGGTGCATGGTTGCAATGTATTTGAAATGAAAAAATCAATAAAAATTTGAGAGGGTATCTTTCAACTGCTTCCTTGTATGTTGATGTGGACATTTTAAAGAAATTGTGGGAGTGTCAAAAGCTGTGTGGATTCCAACGTAGCTTTGAAGGATGAACAAATAGTATGTGTGGGAATATCATTGAATGATATATTATTATTGCAAGCTTTAACCAGCAAAGGCAACGAACTGCTATTTCCAGGTCTGAGTACTCTATGTTAATATAGATTGTAATATGACAATCATTATTTATACCTCTGCCATTTCTTGAAGCTGCTGCCCATTCTGGGTTGCTGCAGACTGTTATGTCTCAGGTCAGATTGTAATATTTTATTGTATGCACTGAAATATGTTTGCTCCAGTATCATTTCGTTAATGAATATTTGGTATATGACATGAGAATGGATCTATGAATTTTATATGGAGAATACATCTGCATTGTGACTTTTCCAATTTAGAACTATTGAAATTGGTACCATACATTGTGCATGTTAACCATTTGTATATCAGTTTTCATAATGATTTGACCTGAGTGAATATGAATGTAAATCTTATCTCATGACATGTAAACAACATTGAGACTAATGCCATTTGAGAAAACTTCTGAAACAAACTCATGACAACTGTTTGTGGGGACTTTACAGTGGTATCAGAGCATGCATGATTATTTATGTCAATTGCAAAAATTTAGAAAACATTCCATTGGGGATATTACACATGATATGGGAAAGAGACCAAACATACGCAAATATAGACACATATTAGCTTCCCATCAAACATCATTACCAGTTACAGCAATCCAAACATGTTTTCTTCCAAAGTAATGAGTGCAAACGAGGAATTAGCACCACAGCCAACCAGATACAACAAAAAAGATTTGAGGGCAAGAGAGAGCTTAACCATTTGAACATAATCAAAATTATCTGACATGTTACCTTCATTGTATGGCATAACTGTCCATCTTGAAACATAGATACATCTCTATTTGGGAACGGGCCGAATGTAAAAGCTAAGCCGTAAGATGCAGTATAGGAAGGATGTAAATGTCATCTTTCTCTGTCAGTATAAATGACAACAGTGTCAACTTGACATGTCCTCAATATATTTACTTCATTGTGAGTTAAACCAAAGATTTCGAACTCCCTTGTTATGTGCCATCATAGATATCCATATAGAAAAAATGCTTCAAGTGACATAAGATTGATGCTAAGGCTCTCTGTCAGCTTCTGAAATGGACACAGACACTTCAAGTGAGCTTAATCTTTTAAAATTTCATGCAAAAACATACTGTATTGTTATGAACAACCCAAACTAAGTATCAATTGTCATTTAGATACATTACCCTGTCAAATATAATTGGGGTTTTAAAAGAGTAAGGATTAGGGATTACCACTAATTGTGTCCATCCTATCTTCACAATATGCCCCAAGAGGAGAGCCATGGACTGAAAGCAGCATTTCACCTCGTTTAGGAAGCCTTCGGCTTTTAGGTGTGATGCCAATACTTGACCTTGTCTTGCAATCCTTCAAAAACATGACACTTCATAATTTACTACGCCAATGTTTGCATTAACTTTGAAAAGGTTTCTAAGAATCTTCCCACATTGATATCTAAATAAATCAGAATTTAAAAAGACAGCATATAACAGAGCAACATGAGCAACACAGAAATCATCTACATAAAAAGTAGAAGAGCAAAGTTAGAACCTACATATTGGATCTCTTAATTGCAGCTTATGTCATAAATGAACTCAATAATATATGGAAAACTAGATGTAAGATATTGTCATAAACATGTCAATCATCATACTCACTCATGAAATTTTGTAATATAAATATTTGTGGTTTCCTGCAATATCTCCATTTTAATACCTTATTATATGTTATAAAGTCTTTAAGTAGATATTGTAATTCTGTCGCATCACCCAAATTTGTAAAATGAACGATTTGTGCAAATGTGCTATTAAGTTTTCAGGCCATAATTTTTTCACCCTAAATTTACTACAGCACATTAAGACTACAATTAGATTAAGTCTGAAGCTCGGGTGTTAATATTTTGTTCATTTTTGGGAACCGAGTGCTGAAGCTTTACTGAAAAGAGTTATTACTTTAATTGAAGTTGATATTTTTAAAATTTTGAGAGTTCGCTAGTGATCATTTAAATCCATTTTAGGAGAAAGGACATATTACTGAAGGCACTTCAGAACTTCAGGGCTTTATCATCTTTGGAGTATGGATTTTTGAGAATTCAGATGGAGAAATTTGCCGCCATTTTTAAGTCCAAGGATACCATATCTGAACATTGAAGCACAACAAAACCTAAATTTTTTACTTTTAAAAATCAAGGTTTTAGTAGTTTGGGAACTTGGAAATTTCATCTCTATGGGTGTTCCAAAATTTCTTTAGCATTGTAAAAGATACACGTACTCAATATTCAGTGATCACAAACTCAGGAAATCCCCTTCACAAGAGAACTGAATAATCTGCTGTGTTACAGCATTTTGGTAAAAAGAGAGTAATAAAAGGCATAAATCTCAGTTTTTCAAGAATGAAAAAGTCCTCAATGAATTATCTAATTTTCAATGTAAATTCTATAAGCCAGCTCATATTGAGTCCAGCTCTCATAAAAATCCCTTTCATGAAATTCACTACTGCAAATCTCATGAAAAGAATTTTATTTCAGCTCCAACTATTAAAGACCTGAGCAATTTAGGTTTTAAGGTGTTAAAATATGCAGTTAAACTGCAGACCAAATTGAAGTATTGAAATGTGATAGAAGAATTATTAAAGATATACAACCCAAAAACCCTTCTACAGAATACTTCGTCCAGTCAAAAACATTTGCTTCATGTGCACATCCTGGAGAGATAAATGTGAAATCACCATTTGGCAGGAAGCATACAAAATTTTAAAGTTCCCAAAATGATTGGTAATCTAAACACTATCTGCACATCAGCTAGAATACTCTTAAGCATGAGCAGAAAAAGTCTTCAGAGCATATTAGCAAGATATACTTGATGCATGATGAATGGAAATGCCGACTACAAGAGGTGCTATAAATCGAAAGGATGTTCTTATAGGGGGAACACTACGTCGTTGTTTGTCATTATGTTCCAAAGAATGCATCCAGATTTCTCCTCCTAGTAATGTCATATCAGTTTCAAAATAAACTCAAAATAATGAAGCCCTTGGATCTAAAATTCCATAATGAGCTGAAATTTTCAATTCATGAAGATCTGACAAAAACAGTTCATAACATTTCAAAGGCTTTAGAATTTAAACAGAAAGCACTAATGTTGTCTTTCTTAAAAAGAATTTTCAAGTAAGGGTATTTGCTTTGGATTTTCCATGGTCTCATGGGAGGGAGCAGTCTCCTTCAATTTCTACTTATTTTAACATTGAAGAGATTGCAGACCTAACAAACTTTGGAGAAGAATTGCAAAGGTTTCACTTGAGAAACTACTCCAAAGGTAGCGATAAGTGTTCGATACGTTTTTGATATTTGTGGGAATATGTCCTAGTTTGTTGACTCAAAAATTCATCACCATTTGACAGTGGAAAGTTTGCAAGGCACGCTATGGTTTCTAGGTAGAGCTGCAATTTTTCCATTTTGGACTTCAAGTTTTGTTTCTACCAAGGAATTACATATTGAGAAGTTTATATGCATGCACTTTACTGCTAGTATCTAAGTCACCAGATCCACCAGCAAACAAGTCAGATACAGGTCCAGTTCGAACCGGATCCCAGTTCCAGTCTAGTCCACCTGTGGGTCCAGGCAGAACATGCCGACAAGGTACCCAGTTCATCTGGGATGAACCCAAGGCAAACCTGAGCGAACCCTTCAATGCAACGGCACCTTTTTTTTTGTCTTTTTTTTTTTTTGACTTTGATTGGACACCCTAGAATTCTTCCTCAACCCTAAAAGTGACTTCTAAAACACATGAAACACCAAAACAAGTTCATTTGTTTTGCAAACAACAAATATCATTCCACAAGGTTGAACATCCATTTTTGCTTGCTGAATCAACAAAGAGAGTTGAAGATTGATCTTTGAAAATTTTACAACAATTGCATTGTCATTGCAAACAACAAAAAACATTCCAAGAGGCTGAACATTCATTTTTGCTTGTTGAATCCACAAAAAGAGTTGAAGGTTGATTTTTGAAGGTTCTACAACAATTGCATTGTCATTCGTACATGTTTACAAGATTTCATTGGGTGACAAGAAGATCATAGAAGGATGTTTTTGCAAAGAGATAAAAAAAAATCAATTTTTTCCTTCATTTTTGTCTTACAAACATGAAACAAATTATTTGTTTTGTTTATCGATGTTTTTCCCATCTTCTATGAATGTATCAAAGATTCAAAAGAGTTAAGTTTTATATATCTATTTTTTGTTTCAAATCTTTTTTTTTGTTTTGAATGCATTGTTTATAAAATTTCTTGCCATAGAAACCATCATGGTGACTAGTTCTAACTCCATAGAACGATCTGAATTCAAGACAAATCTAAATTCTCCTCTATGGAAATATGTTGATCTGATACAACCAGTTCCAGGTGGTGAGGGTTACATTTGGATTTGCAATGGATGTGATGCTAGATATTCTAGTTCATATAGTCAAGTGAAAGCCCATTTGTGTGGAATTCCTTTGCAAGACATCAAATCTTGCCCTAGAAAGAATAATGTACTTGTGCCACCAAACACAGTAATAGGATAGATCATGGAGCAAGAACAAGTAGAAGAACAAACAGGTCATAAATCAAGTCACCCCTTAATAAAAAAAGATCAAAGGGAATGAAGCCCCAAATACCCCATCTAATCCCAATGTTGTGGTAGAAAGCCACCCATTTTTGTTCACTCCTCATCCTGAAAGTGAAGAACCCACTACAAACAAAAGACCAAAGGGACCTTTGGAAACTACATTTCAAAATGATAGTCAAAACCATAGAAGCAAAAATCGAAAATCGTCAGAACCATAGAATCAAAAATCGCGATTAATTGTAAAAATTGAAAATCATCAAGTTTGTCAATTTACCCCTATTAAATTGCGATTTTTTGACCCGCGATTTTCAAAGAGATTTTTGGCATGTTAATGTGTTAAATCCCAAAAAAAATCAGGTAAAAAGCAGCGCAAAAATCGCTAGGGCAATGTGGTAGGGTTTCAAAAAACTTCCAAGTTCATCACGATCGTTGGCTCTGTATCCACTACGGCTGAAAGGAGAAAGGAGGTGGCGGCGGCGGCGGCGGCGGCTCCATGTTGACAAGAAAAGTCGCTGCTGTAGTGGTGGCCTACTAGGTTGCCTCTCGCCATAATGCACACCGAGTCACGATCTCAACATCTCCAATTATCTTCCACAATTTATCTGCACCATAATATTTTTTATTTCAATTTTTTAATTTTATTTTCTTTTGTTTTTTAATATATATTCAAACTATAACAATGCAATGTAATAATTATAATAATATTAATTATTATATTATATAATAATATAATTGTAATATAATAATTATAATTATGTTTATTATAATTTATTATTATAGTATTATAATAATATAATAATTATGATAATATTATAATTAAATATAATTATATTATTTTTTAAATCCGATTTTATAATATAATTATAATATATTGATTACAAATTATATAATAAATAAATTATTATAGTTATAAATTTATAATATAACAATATATAATAATTATAATAATATTATTGTAATATTATAATGTTATAATATATAATAATTATAATAATATTATTGTAATATTATAATATTATAATTATTATATATTATAACATTATAATATTACAATAATATTATAATAATTATTATATATTGTTATTATTATATATTATAATATTATTATAATTATTATATATTATAACATTATAATATTACAATAATTATAATAATTATTATATATTGTTATTATTATATATTATAATATTACAATATTATTATAATTATTATATATTATAACATTATAATATTACAATAATATTATAATAATTATTATATATTGTTATATTATAAATTTAATTATAATATTATATTTTAATTATTATATATTATAATATTATAATATTACAATAATATTAATTTATTATATATTATAACATTATAATATTACAATAATATTATAATAATTATTATATATTGTTATATTATAAATTTATTATAGTTATAATATATAATAATATTATAATAATTATTATATATTGTTATATTATAAATTTATAACTATAATAATATTAATTATTATATATAATAATAAAATTACAATAATTATAAATTTATAATATAACAATATATAATAATTATTATAATATTATTGTAATATTATTGTAATATTATAATGTTATAATATATAATAATTATAATAATATTATTGTAATATTATAATATTATAATATATAATAATTAAAATAATATTATAATTAAATTATAATAAGATAATTACAATAATTATAAATTTATAATAATTATAATTAATAATTATTATAATATATGGGTTTCGAGGCCCCATCAAACCCTGTTTACAGGGTTTTTGGTCCCGGTTAAACCCATGTTGTAAAAGGGTTTCAGGCCCTTGCTTGTTCTTGTTGTTTGCAGCCTGAGTTGTATTGTTGATCTTTGATGGCTGTTGATGTTTAGCTGCCGATGATTTGCTGATTATTTTCTGTTAGCAACATGCCCTCTTTGGATTGGGTTGCGGATCCCATCAAAACCGCTTGTACTGGGTTTCGGGGTCCCATCAAAACTTGTTTTTTACCCTTAATCAAAAACAATTATTATAATATATTTAATTATAATAGTATAAAATTATATAATATTATAATTAAATATATATTATTATATTAAATTACTTTTTTTTAAATCCGATTTTTTCCTAATTTTTTCAAAAAAACTCTTTGTTGATTTTTTCCCCAAACGATTTTTGATGCTATGGTCAAAAGATTGCCAACCAACACATAGCAAGATGTATTTATACAAATGGGTTGGCTTTCAATGTTTGTTCACTCACCATATTGGCAAGAGATGGTGAAAAAAATAATGAGGCTCCAAAATGGTACAAGGGCCTAGGTTATGAGAAAGTGTGCCACACCTTGTTGGAAAAAGAGATCAAGACCATTGAAGATTCATTAAAGCCCATAAGGGATTCAGAGATCAAGACCATTGAAGATTCATTAAAGCCCATAAGGGATTCATGGGTTGAGACAGATGTGTCCATTGTTTTCCATGGATGGAAAGATACAAAAAAATAAACCCTTTATCAATGTCATAATGGTGTCACCTAAAGGGGCAATGTTTTTGAGAGTCATGGATTGTGAGGGGCAGGTGAAAGATGGCCAATTTATTATTGATATTCTCATCGCAGCCACTAAGGAAGTGTGACCCTGTAACGTTGTTCAAGTCATAATGGTCAACACAAAGAATTATATAGTTGTTGGGTTGTTGGTTGAGGATTGATATTCACATATCTTTTGGACACCTTGTGCGGTCCGCTCTCTCAATCTTAAGCTACAAAAGATTGGGAATTAAATTGATTGGATCAAAAATTTGTATGCAAAGGTTGAGCACATCCAAATGTTCATCAACAACCAACACATGTCACAAGGCATTTTTAGATCATTTTCAAAAATGGAGCTATTGAAGGTAAGTGAAGTAGTATAAAATTTTACATTTTCATAATTTGATTGTCTATTATAATTCTTCTTTAAAGTTTGTTTTTAAATTTTTTTTATTTTTTTTTTTTAATAGGTTGCAAAGACCCCTTTCACCTCTAACACAATCGTCTTCAAACGACATGTGAAAGTCAGATAGGCACTTTCTAGCCTAGTAATTAGCCAAAATTGATCTATATGGAGGCAAAGCAACTCTAGGGCAACAAAAATTAAGCAAATGATCTTAGATGACTCATGGTGGGATCATGTGGAGTATCTCCTTAGTTTCACCAAGCCCATTTTGAGCAGATTCGCTATTTTAAAATGGAAAGCCTTGCTTGGGAGAGATATATGATGGCATCAACTCAATGATTGAGAAGATGAAGAGGATCATAAATGCAAAAAAGCAAAATCCTAAAGAGGCTTTCTTCAAACAAGCACACACAATTGTTGAAGAAAGATGGAACATAATGACCACCCCATTACATTTTCTTCCCTTTTCATTGAGTCCAAAATACTACAGTGTTGAGATTCTTTATGCGCCAACAAGGGATCCCCCATATAGAGATTTTGAAGTGGTTGAAGGGTACAAAGCAACATTTTGTAGACTCTTCCCTAAAACTGAATTGCAAGATATATTCACAAGTGAGTTCGTTAATTTTGTGCACTCAAATGGTCAAAGTATTGAGGCTCTTCATGATAAGTTTAAGAAGGATGCTCATTATTGGTGGTACTTCCATGGCTAACAATTCCAACACCTACAACCCCTCGCAATCAAGTTTTATCACAAGTTTAATAAAATTTTATGTTTTATTCTTTAAAGTTTCAACTTTCATTTATAGTTTTTAAATTTTTTTATTTTTATAATGTATAACTTTAGTTGTTTAATTTGTTCTCATAGGTTGCTAGTCATCTGCATCTAAGAGGAATTGGAGCACATATTCTCTCATCCACTCACTAAAGCACAATAGATTGCACTCAAAAAAAGTGAACTTAATATATGTGCATTCCAACTTGCATCTCCTTTCACACAAACATGACTACAAGGGGACACGAAGTTGTGGGATATACAACCAAAGCATACTGACTTGCATGCTTCCACTTCCCAGCATATTGCATTTGAGGAGTCTGAAAGCCGACACACTTTTAGGGCAAGTGGCTTGGCACTAGCACTGCTTGTGGTTCATATAATGTTCCTACATCATCCAATGTCAATAATGATGATGATATCGATGATTTAGAAAATCCATTTGATAATTAAAAAGTTTAAAACTAATTGTTGAACTTGATATTATTATTTTAATATTGAACTTGAAGTTTAAAGTTTAAACAATGAATATTTTATAATAGTTATCATGTAAGTTTTAAATGGCATTCAAGCTTATGGTGATTTTGTAGTTTATATGATGCTATGTGATATTCTAATCTTAGTGGTGGTTTTGCTGTTTATATGATGCTCTGTGATATATATAAATTTTACATTTTTTTGTACAACAAACCCAAAACAAACCAAAACCCCAAAAAAAAATTGCCAGATCCACAAACTGGAACTAGGATTGTAATATAAGACCCCAAATTTTTTTTTTCGAAAACTTCACCACTGCTGTTATAATTTTCTGAGTGTGTTTCCCTTTGTATTTTCATGTGTTATTCATTGTTTCATCATGCAAAAGAAGAGATATTTCCCCACTTGCTGATTGTGTTTTATGAGAGGTTTTGCATTGAGTTTTTTCCATGTGTTAAATCATACATAGAGCTTGCATAAAGAGTAAATAACAGAGATCTTAAAATATAGGCAATGCACTAAGACAGATAAATTTTCAGACCTTCCAAATTTCATTTCTCATTGATGGAAAATTACTGTTCTTACAGCCCAGTTCAAACTTAGAATACAAATAAATTTCAGACCTGTAAATAGCTCCTTAACAGCAGATTGAAACCCCTTCAATGCTACGTCCATCACTCATGATGAAGGGTTACAAGCACAATGCAAAGCTGGGCCAAGGTTGTCCTCCTAAAGGCTCCCAAATACCGAAACTCCTTCACAGTATAGTCCGACCAGAATTGAAGTAAACACCCAGCATATGGCACCTAGCAGCATAAGGGCGATCTTGCCTAGTAATTCAAGTACTTCACCAAAAAATGCAATCTAGCACTTGCTGGAATCACCTTGGAGAGAGCCATTCATAGAAGCAATACCCACAAGAATCCATTGAGCCATTAAAGAGTTAAGAGTAAAAAACTATGTTCAGGTCCAAAACTGAAGTGCCCAAGAAATGAAAGAAACACACCAAACTCTCTAAGAAATCCACGCCAAAACTGAGATTAAGCAAACTCAAGCCCAAAACCAATTGAAACACCTCAAAAATGTTGAAAGATCTTCATTTTCAAATGACTGAAATCTGTAACTTGAAGCACAAACATGATTTCTGGATGAAATTGCCCTTCTACCAGCTAAGCAAGGTCTTGCACTGCCGAAACTAGTCTTAGATATCGAAGGTTTTCGTCCTCAACTCCGTAAATCAGACCTCCTGGCAAAAAACCAACAGCATCTCCTTAAGCAGCCAAATCATCCCTGAGCAAATGAGGCTAAGAATGAACCTTTTAAAAGTCTCCAATGGCAAATTAGGGCAACCTCCTTGAAAAACCCTAAAACCTCTTCAAAACCCATGCCCTTTTGAAATTTTGCTTTTGTTTTAATTTAAATTTCAATTCAAACATTAGCTTTTATTTTATTTTTTGCCTCATACCTTGCCTTGGGCGCCCATCTCTTATTTAGCCTTCAAAAGCGTTTTTGATGCTCTTTAAAACAACTTAAAGTTATTGTCTTAGGCGCCATGGTACATTTTACATGTCCTCTTCACCCTCAACGTTAAAATATAAAGTTACTTTATAATAATCCAATCTCGAAGGGGAAATCAAATAATAAAATGCTTCAACCTTTGAAATTGATGCCTCAATTGAAAATGCTGCTAAGTGGTAACCCTGACCAGGTCCAGCTTACCTTAAATGACTTACTATTTTTAATTTTACTAAGTACTAAAAATGGTAAGTAGCGTCAAAGACTCAAGGCGATGAGAAACTGAGATACCCAAAGGGCTCACTAAAAACTGAAGCCCAGTGCTAGACCCCCTACTGAAAATAGAACTTACTAAAAATAGTAAGTGTATCTGAATCAAACTAATCCGAAAGAGGACATCGGAAATGGGGACATTACAAGGATCCATACCGAAACTCGCAAGTTAGGCTAGTATCAACATCCTCATATTACGTATAAAGTGGATCAGACTTAATTACTCCATCCATGCAAACTCTTAAGGAATGCAGAAAAATCTATTATTTCTACAATGGAACAATGTTCCTCTGAATATGCTACATGCCATCTTTTGATCTATGATTCTTGTTTGTCTTCCCAAATTGGTTTCCCTCCCATTGCTTGCACATGCAGTCTAGGTCAACATGCATTGGCTCAATAGGTACAGCAGCTAAAGAGGTCGTGTTGAGGATTAAATGGTAATTCACAAGCTGCAATGTCTGTCATGTTACCAGAAACCAATAATCAGCCTCAACTGATAGCCCACTTAAAGTCATCCCCTATGGCAAAAAAGACATGAACTAGTCCCCAATGATGTCCTTCCTCGACTTTAACTCTAGTCCCCAATGATTTTCTTCTTCAATTATAACCCTCTTTGACCCAGCAATAATGGATGCACCAAACTTTTTTAAGTCACAGATGAACATTGAAATCAGAGCATATGAAATGCACAACATTGTTAGATTTACAAATAGAAAAGATAAACAAAAGGCTAATGGCAAACCAAGCATCCATTCTAATTTCATTATTGTAAAGAAATATATATGGTATAACTTTACAACTCCCTTCATGGGATCAATGAACAGTAATGTACAGTTCTTTGACCTTCCAATCTGTTCGCATATATTTTTTTAATATTTACTTACCATTCTTTAGATCAATTCCTAACAAACATAGTGCATAAAGAAATCAAATTTTCCACTTTGAAATCATTAAGTGATAATAGGAGGAGAGAAAGAACTTTGACAAGTGTGGCTTCCCAAAGTGGTGCCCTTAAGTAGGTGGCTTGGCCTTTTATATCCAAGTGATCTCTACCTCCCTAGAACCACCACCATCCTCTTCAAAAAATATTCACCTAACTTGGCAAGGAGTTTGAAGAACTTTTGAATTCTTCCATTCATCGTTGCTGAAGTCTAAGGTGTCACATTGACCTCTTAGCCTATAATGCTTCATTTACTCATAGGCTTTTTTCTATTTACTTTGCTTCCTTTTCTATGAACTAAGGGATAAGGACTTACCTCAAGGCCTATTGTTCTCCTGCCCCCAATTAGAATTTTAAAATTGTTTAACATTATAAACTCAAACTCCATGAGTTATCTTTATTAATCATCATGCTTTTCAAACAAATATACAATGTTATTCTTAGGCTTGATCTACTACAATGCATGTCATTTGGATTTCCCGTCAATTGCAAGACAATGATTTCAATTGATTACATTCCTCTTGCTTTCCTATCAGTCATACTCTCTGTTTCCCATTCCTCTCTTAACTTTAAAGAATCTAACTTACCTCAACAGGTACCCCCACCAATCCATTACATATTTAAAGTAGTACAGCTTGGTAAATAACTCTAATCTACAAGTTATGTTTATTAACTTTAATGCATTTGAACCACTTTGCCATTGTATTTGCAGGTTCATTTGCTTGACCAAAGCTATCATATCCCTATGCCACAAGGTGTGTCCCTCTCCAATCCCTACATCCACATACCCTAAGTTGTTTCAAAGACACAAGGACAATAAGGAACATCCTCTAGGCGTCTCCTATCCCCAAGTTTTTTGGGTATGCATCTCTGAATGCCCCTTTTGGAGTACCTCTGTTCCAGGGGCGTCAAATTTTTTTGGGTTAAGAAACAAGGAAAACCTTTCTCCAGCCCCCCTACACCCTCTATCAAACCCTAAATCCTTCCTATAAGTAGCCCACCCATACATTTCACTCACAATTACAACAATTAGTTTGCATTTTGCATTTGCAACCATTAAGAGGAAAGAAAGATCACTCATTATCAGCATTTGTCATTATTATGTGTCTGATCACTAATTGTCAAGTAAGATATAATCACTATGGCTGAAATAGGGAATTTTCCAAATTTGTTTTCTCTCATTTTAACAAAGATCTTAGGCAATATTTTTGCTGCTTATTTTTTCAGTTTGTTGTTCCATAAGGATCAGAAAAAAATCCAAAAAAATGGTCCCTGAGTTGATTTTGGGAAAGATCAGCAACAGAAACATGTGGGTTGAACCTGCAACTGCGGTTTTAACCCCCAACTCCTGGAAATCAGAATCTGAAATAAACAGGCATCCTTTCCACTTCTAGGGCCAATAGGGGTGCTCCATATATATATATATATATATAATATAATGGTACTTGCTTTATTTTCAACATTATTACAGTAGAAGTGCAGTTGCCACTAAAAAATGCTGGTTTTTCCCCTTTGGGACCTTTCCAGGGTAAAAACTAAAATATCTGAGTTTGTGTTGAGTCATTTCTTTTCCAGCATATTATTTTTTTTATCTTCAGCAACATTCATCCCTCTTAAAAATTGTCATTTAATAAATCAAACAGAACAGTAATAAATAAAATTTTGATTAGTTTATTTTACTACAGTTTGAGGGTTTGTGTAGTATTTTAGTTTCAGAGAATTTTTTGTCTTTCTGGTATTGTGGAAGTGAATTTTTGTATGACAGTTACTAGGTCATAAAAGATAAGGAACTACTACCTTGCAATCCAGATATCTCTACCCAAAGGTGGAACAAAGAGGAGAAAATGGAAAGTCTCAAAAACCTGAACAAAAGAGTGATAGCCTTTAAGAGCAACATGGAGATTGTGATGAGAAATCAAAATTGGAAGAGTCGACAACAAGAACACATGAACCACATAGTGGCAATGACACAGATTCAGACTTTGATTTTGATGCAGCATTAGCATATGCTGATTAGGGGCACTAGCAGATTTTCTATGTTTTTGTCATTTTGTAATTGAAACTTACAGCCTTCGGACATCTTATTGTAAATTTTATACAATACGTAAGTACATTGACAATGAAAGCAATGAAATTCTGTTAATTTGGGTGCCATCTCTCATGTGAAACCTCAATTCAGCTCAAATGTTATGTAATAAAGTTCTATAATGTATATGACAAGGTTGCATGGACACGGATACGGATATGATATCGGATACAGATACAGCCATTTTTTAAGACCCTTAATATGGATATGGCTGGATACAACATTCATAAAAAACACACATATTTAACACAATTTTCTAAGTTATTAGAGAGTATTTTCATTACTTTAAAAGCAAATAAGTAAATATAAATTAAAAAAATATTAATAATTTAGTAAAGAATAAACAATTAAATATATATGAATAAATTTTATTTGTATTTAAAGAGTATTTTTTCTTTAAAATATCTAAAATTTAAACAACATAATATAAATATAAAATTATAAACAACTAGCTTTCTTTAATCTATAAAAAATTAAGACACCAAAAAAAATAATAGCATTGGGCTGCAAGAAGACCCAAAAAAATGGTTCGCTGTAATAGAAAAATATTTCATTTGTTTCCTCATTTGGTGTAGATTTTGTTTATAGAAAACAAAAAAAGTTATTGCGCATGGAAGTTTCTTACGATTAAGTTTAGGAGGATTCAAGTCAATATTTTTGAAAATCAAATCACATAGTATCCGACATGGCTGGAAAATCAGAGATTTTTGGGCACGTGTGGATATGGTATCCAACGTGTATCCATGCCGTATTGTATCCATATCCGATACGGATACGGGGATACGTGCGCCTAGGGGGGGGGCAAGGGCCTATCCGGCTACTCTAGTATACGAACGCCTTATCAATGTTATCATATGAATATTTGAAATTTCCTATATTTTTAGATTCCCCCTAATTTTTAAATAATCGTCCCCTACCATCCCCCTAAAATGGCCTTCCAAAAAATTCATCCCAAAAACACATCCCCCTATCCCCTACTGTCCCATCCCAAAAACTTAGAGTAACATATAGTTTAAATATAATATATTTATTATACTCATTATTAATCAATTTATAAAAAAATAAATTTATATACTTTTATTAGTTAATTATATATTTTATATTTACTATTTGTATAAATAATTATATATTAAATTTACCCCCATTCAAGGGGGGGCGTGCGAGGAATACAAGGCTCTTGAGTGCACGTTGTGTAATATGGAATCAAGAAGGTACTACCTGGGCTACCCAAGATAGTGCCTAGGCTGACCCATACCTATATGGGTCTAGTCCGGGTCCAAGTCTAAGGCTAATTTGCCCCTAGGTTCATATAGCTCGAGCGATACCTAGGCAAACCCAAGGTGGCCCACGGCACCTAGGCCTAAAATTCAAAAAATAAACAATTAAAAAACATTTTTTAAACAAAAAAAATCTCAAAAACACAAATTTCCCCTAAAGTGAGGGCATATCACTTGTTTTCACTCATTTAACAAACACAAAAGACCAAAACAACACTTTTTTCCTCCAAGCTACCATTTTTGGGTTTTATTTCATTTTTCTTCAAAGGGGAAGGCTACGGGAGAGTTAAACCTACACCAACAAGGGAAAAATAGTTGCACAAAAACAAATTAACATTCAAAAGTGTGAGTGAATATTTCATTTTTTTCAAGTTTTGAATAACTCTTTTGAAATTTTTTGGAGTTTATTTTGGGGGGGTAAGTTTTGAATATATTTTTGAACGTTTTATGCATAATAAGAGGTTATAATGCCCTTTTTTAAAGTTTTAGGGTTGTCACTTTGTAACTTTTTTTGTTTTAGGTTCATATAAAATGGCTAGTAACTTTGGTTTAATTGCCCCCAATGCAAAGAGTTCATTTATATTTGATGTAATGTCACCTCTTTAGCAACATATGACAATGATTGAACAACTTCCTGAGGATTATCGTCGCCATTTTAGCCAATGTGGAACAAAGTAAGAGCTTGTATAGTTGAGTGAAAGCTCACTTTTATGCTATTTCTTGCTTGGGAATAAAAGTTTGTCTTAGGCCAAATAAAAAAGGTTTGTCAAAGCAACAAATAATGGCATATATTAAAGAACAAATAGATGCTAACATGGTAAGTAGTAGATCAAAGGAAAGAGCACACTCTCTTGCCAAGAAAAGCTTGTAGAAACCTCCTAGTGGCTTATCACAAACAATTGGCCCACATTCTTTCATACCATAGCCACTATCTTCCCAAGAAGAGAATGTTTCACGTGAAAGAGGCCCATTGAAAAGGCCTTCAAGAATGAAGAGAGAGAGGTTTCTCATTAGAGCATTGCCTGTTGCATTTATGGCAATGGGCTTCCTTTCAACCTCATTAGATCAACATATTGGTGGGATATGGCTATGGCCATTGCCAATGCACCTACTAATTATGTTAGTCCTAGTATGAAAAGGTGCAAACCACCTTAATGGAGAAGGAGAAAGCTTCAATAGAAGCATCATTGAGAGCAATCAAGGATACATGACCCAAAACAAGTGTGTATCATTTCTAATGTAGGGAAAGATTGCAAAATAGACCACTAATCAATGTCATTGCAATATCCCTTAAAGGGGTGATGTATTGTGAGGGACAAGTGAAGGATGCAACTTTCATTGCCAATATCCTCATAGAATCCATTGAATTGGTGGGCTCTACAAATGTTGTCCAAGTCATAACAAACAATGCTAAAGGTAGTTGGTTCTATAGTGGAGGGTATGTATGGTCATATCTTTTGGACACCATGTGTTGTCCACTCACTCAATTTGATATTGCAAAAGATTGGCACAAAGATTGAGTGGGTCAACGAAATCTACATGAAAAATGAGAAGATTCAAATGTTTATGACTAATCATCATATGTCACAAAGCATTTCCAAGACCTTCTCCAACTTGGAGTTTGTTGAAAGGTAATTTAATTTTTTTTAATATATTTTTTAATTTTTAATTGTTGATTTGTGACATGTAATCTACCTTTTAATATTTTAATTTGTATTTTATACATGTTAGATTGTTGAGACTCAATTTACATCACACAATTATTTTGAGACAACTTGTGAAGGTGTGAGATGCATTGAGTGCTAAAGTCATCAACAATCTTTGGAGTGTATGGAGGCAATCAAGAACAAAGAGAGCACAAAAAGTCAAAGCATTGATCCTAGATGATTAGTGGTGACTTGAGCTGAATATGTTTTGAGTTTCACTAAGCCCATCATCAACATTATAAGGTATGCTGATACAAATCACCCATGTTTGGGTGAAATTTATGATGGCATGGACTCTATTGTTGAAACTATTAGAACCATAATAGAAACCAAAGAGCATGACCCAATAGAAGCATTTTTCAAAAGAGTGCAAAGGATCATTGTTGAGCGTTGGAACAAGAAGACCACGCCTTTGCATCTCCTATCATTTTTTTTGTTCCCAAAGTATTATAGCAAAGAGATACTTTCCTTGCTAAGGACGGTGGCACCATACAAGGATGAAGAGATTGTTGTTGGCTACAAAACTACATTTAGAAGAATATTTCTAGATGTAAATATACAAGATGTTATCTTAAGTGAGTTTGGCCACTTCATATCATCAAGGAGTCATGATGCTTGCACTCTTCAAGACAAGTACAAAAAAGATGTTCATGAATGGTGGTACAACATGGCCAAGACTCTATTTACTTGCAACCTCTTGAAATAAAAATTGTCTTTTAAGTATGTATCTTTTTAATTTTTAATTTTTTCGTTTTTCATTCACTTCTATATATTATAATTTTATAATTTATGTTTGTTGTATGCAAATTCAACAAGTTGCAAGTTATTCTACAACTAAATGCTGAATCGGAGCACATACTCCATCCACTCAGTTAAGTGCAACTGATTTGGGTGTAAAAAAAAGTTGAGGGTTTGGTCTTTCTGCACTCCAACCTTTGTCTTTTATCACATAAGACACCTAAATACAATGAGGGGCTGAAAAAGAATTGGGATCAAACTCTTGAGCATGTGTACTTAGACACTACAATTGCACAACTTTTCAAAGTCTCTATAGATGACGCAACTTCTACATGTGACACAACTAGTGGGAGTGACACTATCGCTAATTGTGGTTCAAACGAAATTGAACCAAATGTTGACTTTGATGCTTTTGATGAAGAGCAAAATGAAGACTTAAATATCGCTTGTAATTTTCATTGTGTATTGACATTTTGATTTGACAAACCATTGAATTATGAATTTATGAGTATTTTCAATTTTGCAAATTATAAGGCATTTAAATATTTTGTTTATTGGCCATTATGAGTATCAATGTTTTTATATTTTATAATTTTTAATACATATATATATATAGTTGAACACATATCCAAACACAAGGGGGGGAAAATTGTCATACCACCATACTTAGCATCCATTCTCGTACCAAGTCCAACAACTTAGTTTTTTTAATATATGTGAGCTCTCTAATAGTTTTTGTTAACATGTTGTCATGTCCCCAAAATTACCTTATTTAATTTTGGAGAGAAAACCAAATAGTGTTTTTAAACACTTGGAGAATTTAAAATAATATTAAATAATAAATTTAGATTATTAATGAATAATATTTAAATTTTATAACTCTTCTGAGTCGACACGTTGGGAAGCTGGTATTTATCGAGATTCATTTATCTTTTATGGACATGACGGTTGAAGGAATGAAGTTCATAGGGTGTTGAGACGGAAACCTCCGCACACCTGGCACTGGGTAGGACGAAAACCTTACCCGTATTATTGATTTCTTTCGCCATCCTCTTGCATCGCTATTCCTAATTCTTGCGATTATCCTTGCAGCGATTCCTAGGAGAAGCATGGGACTAAAGCGATTCAGTGGAGAACAGATTGAGTTTGTTTGTTTGTAGCCAATGATTCGTTGAATGACAGAATTCTAGAGAGTATTTGCACCAGCAATCCACTCTGCGATATCATTCTAAACGCCATGTTGGTTATCTGAAATTCTTAGGCTCATCTTGACAGATTCTTGACAGGAGTTCAAACTATAAGCATCGATTGCATCCCAACTTTGCTTGACTCTGTCCAAGCCCAAAAGATCAATATCATCCAGCAAGGAAGTTTTTCTGATTTTCAATCGAGAGACCATCCTAAGTGTCGTCAAGGGCAAGCGCAACTCCTATGTGCTAATGATCCATCTATCATAATTGTAAAATCGTTGTTGTGTCTAGTAATTCGGCCTCCTCTATCAGACTTCGACAATCTATATTGTCACATGCGAGTGATTACTCCCAGATTTCATAGCATGTAAACTTCAAACAATATTCATCGTTATGAAATATCAATCTCAAAAGCCACAGATAATAACCAAACTACTTTTTTGTATAATTTGTAGCATTAATGCAGTGGTAATTAGACGTAGTTTATTTTGGAATCAGAGTTCAGTTAGTTGTATTTGTTTTTGGGTATATTGTGTATCTATTTACTTTTACTTTATGATCAGAACCAGACTGTTGTGTATAGTCCTTAACTGGTATTGCAACTTGAGCGAGTCTCTTACAGTGGTATCAAAGCCACTTTCCTGCCAACTTGTGGACGATCCTTTATGTAATTGAGTCAAAGAGAGCCAAGGGCTATTGAGAGAGTCTAGAAGACCATGGTTGTCCTTGTAAGGTTCCTTTTGATGTTTTGTTTACAATGTCTAGGTTGAAAAGTGCATAGGTTTACAAGTTTAATGCACAATTCCTTATGGTGCTTTGGGCTTGAATGGAAAAACTAATGTAACTCGATGGAAAACTGTTTGTAATGGATCACTCACATCGAAATAATGATAGAGGATGCTCCAAGAAACGGTTGGAGGAGTTTTTGATGGAATGCTCTGTTTTCTTCACCATTCTTTTGACAGTTGGAGCAATTACAGTCTGAAAATCAACTGTGTATGGCCTTGTACAGATTGGTTACAGACCTGTGAGTGACCGAGATGATAGTGATGTGTTTTGAGGTTCATATGAAAGTGATTTAAGTGATTTCACTGAGTTTTGTTTAAGTATGCCTAAAACTATGTTCACTGCCCTATTCTGGAACTAGGGTTTCCAACGGATAAGATTAATTCATAGCTTTTGTTTTGACCGTGGGAAAAAACTTGGTAAATCTCTTCATCTAATTGCTGCCCAGGTGTCTGCAAAAGGAAAACCCCTGAATGTTTTGTATGAGAGAGTTTTGCAAGTCTGAGTGCAAGGACGACTGTTAAACCCTAGGAACCATTAAGGGTTTTAGTGAATTTTGTCTTTTTGAGTTTGCCACACGAGAGCTAGGGTTTGGTAAGACCCCGTAGGGATAGTTGAAGGGTGGTGAAGCTTAAAGAGGTGCAAAGGAAGTGTTTTGTCATTCAAAGTTGCAATAGATCTGTTTTTAAGGTTTGAGCCTAGGAAAACAAGCTTGTAGGATAGGTTACAAGGTATAGTTTGTGATCACCATTGAAAGGTCAAAGAAATCTTCTTGAAATTGTTTTCCCTCTGCATCATTATTGGTATCAAAGCTAGATTAAGCAAGAAAATTAATATAAGGGATAAGCAAGAAAAAGAAAGATGCCTCCCAGGAACGTTGAAAGAGTGGCAGAAAGAATAGCCACACAATTGGGAGAAGCCCTTGATAGAGAAATGAGGGAGATGAGAGTCGGTTTGGACGCAAGACTCGGTGCAATTGAAACTAACCAAAAAAGAGGAGTGGTTACAGGGGATATGAGTGACCAAGAAGAAGAAGTGGTGAATGAAGAACCTCGAGAAGAACCTGAAGAAGAGAGGGATGTTGATGAATTAAGGATGGAAATATTGTTGAAGGCAGTCAAGGGTGAAGGAACCAAGGTGAAGATGGAACTTCCAGTATATGTAGGTAGTTTGAATGGTGAAGAACTCCTTGATTGGATAGGGGAGTTGGACAAATACTTTGAATTAGAAGAGGTACCTGAAGAGCAGCAAGTAAAGTTGGTCAGGACCAAGTTGAAAGGTCATGCATCCCTATTGTGGGATTATGTTTAAGTAGAAAGGAAAAAGAAAGGCAAATCCAAGATTACTTCTTGGGATAGGATGGTGGCCAAGTTGAAGGGCAAATTCATGTCTAGTGACTACATGACTCGGTTGTATAGGAAGTTGCAAAACTTGAAACAAAAGGATATGGGAGTGAAAGAGTACACTGAAGAGTTTTATAAGTTGAGCATCAGATCAGGACACATAGAGGATAATATTGACAAAGTTGCAAGATACCTTAATGGGCTGATGTATAGCTTGCAAGATGAGTTGAGCCTTACAAGCCCCAAGACACTTGAAGAGTGTTATCAACTAGCCTTAAAGGCTGAGGAGAAGTTGAATAGGAAGCAAGAAAAGAAGAATAGAGGTAGAGGAAGGAACTTCAAAGGTAGAGGCTCATATGTTGGTAGAGGACAGTCACAAAGAAATCAAGGAGAATCAAGCACCTCACAAGAACAAGCACCAAGTTCAAGAGGGGGTTTTAGAGGAAGAAGGCCTAACTTCAGGGGCAAATTTGGACAAAGAGTTGGATTCAATGGCTTCACAAGAAAATGCTACAAGTGCAACAAGTTTGCAGGTCATCAAGCTTGGGAGTGTCCAAAAGAGCAAACCACTATTACCTTTAGGAATGAAAGAAGGACTTAAGTTGCTCAAGGAGGAGATGAAGACAGTGTTAACTCCTCACCACAACCAAAAGAACCAAAGAAAGGAGAATCCTTGCTGATGAGAAGTGTAATGCCCAAAATTTTACACCAAAAAATATAGTTAAGAACAAAACACAAATTTAAAATTTTGTTCACTTATGCTTGCAAAACTCTCAAACTTTGCTACCAATGTAGGCACTATAAGAAGGCACACAACATTCAACTAGACATAATCTATAATTCTTTTAGTTAGATAACTAAATTGCTTAAACCATCCTAGTCAATTCGAGAGGAGACGTGGAATTCACATCACCGAGGTACACTTAAATAGTTCAACCAACCCAAAATTAATCCGAAACATTATATAGGTCACATGCCAACAATAACATATATATATATATATATATATATAAGTAGTAAACTTAAGAATAATAAGAGAACAAATCCTAGGGGCCAGACCTAGTCCCCGGGGGCTCGTCTCAAATGCCCTTGCCTACATATATGCTTCGCAAAGGCACTGTAGTTCGACAATTGGACTTCAACCATCTCACACATGGTTGGATAGCAAGGGATAACCCTTAGGTTCAAGGATAACTCTACCACAGTCACGCTCATAACCCAATAACACTGACATACTCCAAACTCAATTCTCTACTCAACTTCATATTATACCTCTAATCCATTAATTATAAACTAAAAGAGTGGGTACGCAACCCTTTCTAGGGTCCTTTTCCCTAGACAGTTTCACGGTCAGTTGCCACCCACTTAGGTGAAGCCGAAGATCGGAAATCCAATTAAGGATTCACTAAGCAACACATTCCAAGGTGATTTACTTGAATGATAAGTTTGCAAAAGCAAAGAAGATCCCATGTTTATTTATGTCCTAGGTTTAACCGTCTTGGTTCGATATTTGTCATTTGACCATTATGTCCTCAATGTCCTATTCAAATACCCTTGGATTAATATAATCAAGGTACAACTATAATTAAGATGGCTCACAATACTCTTATCAATAGTAAACTACTTCAATTGCTTTATCGCTAATTTAAATTTCAACCATCACCTACCTAGTTGGTTAGCAATAGGGTAACCTGCTAAGTTCAAATGATGTCTCGACATCAATTTCAGTCATAAGCATATATACACAACCATAGATATGTTTAAATTCATTAAACTAGAATAACAACTTAAATGTGCTTTCACAATGCTATGTGATTGCACTCTAAATAATATAACCCCTTTAGTCATTAATAATCTAGCAAGACAATACTAAATCTAGAAGAAAGGAAATAATAATCCTAATAAATATATCATGTTTACTTTCAATAAATGGCCTCACAATATGTGATTGCACTCTAAATAATATAACCCCTTTAGTCATTAATAATCTAGCAAGACAATACTAAATCTAGAAGAGAGAGGAAATAATAATCCTAATAAATATATCATGTTTACTTTCAATAAATGGCCTCTCTAATGATAATTTGCAGTAAGAAGATGCTGATAATATATAGGATACTCGAAGTTCTTAAGCTCATAACCAAAGTTAAATGTGCTTTCACAATAATAATAATAATTGAACTTAAATGTACTTTCACAATGCTATGTGATTGCACTCTAAATAATATAACCCCTTTAGTCATTAATAATCTAGCAAGACAATACTAAATCTAGAAGAGAGAGGAAATAATAATCCTAATAAATATATCATGTTTACTTTCAATAAATGGCCTCTCTAATGATAATTTGCAGTAAGAAGACGCTCATAATATATAGGATACTCGAAGTTCTTAAGCTTATAACCAAAGTTAAATGTGCTTTCACAATAATAATAATAATTGAACTTAAATGTACTTTCACAATGCTATGTGATTGCACTCTAAATAATATAACCCCTTTAGTCATTAATAATCTAGCAAGACAATACTAAATCTAGAAGAGAGAGGAAATAATAATCCTAATAAATATATCATGTTTACTTTCAATAAATGGCCTCTCTAATGATAATTTGCAGTAAGAAGACACTGATAATATATAGGATACTCGAAGTTCTTAAGCTCATAACCAAAGTTATTCCAATCCTTTAATATAAATGATAATCATTTTCATTTCATTTCAATCCATTACATAAAAAAAAATTAATTGTAATGTGCACAAGCACACAAGCCACATCGTGTACACAAAACAATTTAGTTTGAAACGACCTCGTTTACATGTTATACAAATCCATCACATATAGACCAGTATATCCTAATTCATACAAGCACACTAAGCACACCATAAAAATTCAATACATACATGTACTGTAACCTTATTAAGAATACATGTAAATAAGGGCATGTATACAAGTCGATTGCATACATACCTATGCCTAAGTCACATTAGCATATCGAACACACCATATAAATTTAACATTTAACCAAGGAGACTATCGTGCACAACTAACCCAATTTTCATTCAATATGAATTAAACATATGCATATTATATTGACCTTAATACCAACAATACTAATGCATGCAAGCACACTAAGAACGCTATACAAGTTCATTCACGCTTGATACAACACCAACACAAAAGTCCCATGCATATATACATATTAGAAACACAATACAACATTAACGTGAATTATCCTCCTAAACGAAGAATACAAATTAATCACATATAAATCAATGATGTAAATACCACTTGACCATCTTTATCTTTTATATCACTCCAATCTACAAATGCCTTAGAGATATTTTTTTGTTGAACACTGCGACATGGGCAGCTGTCTACCCCATCATATCATGCATGGATATAAGCATTTTCTTGTCTTAGCATTTCCCAAATATTAGATTAATTATTATTGTATTCTAAGATTAATCTTGACTTATAGCAAGGTGATGCAAAGTTGTTTTCACCATCCAATCCACACCTACTGAACTTGCTCCCCTCTCCAAAGCTTTCCTACTACATCTGTGTTGCCTTCAAATGCAACCTTACGTAAAAGCTTGTTGGTGTTTAGTTTATTAATATACGACCAGATGGTTGCTCTAAAATTACAAAACAAACTTTACCACTAGTTCTATATTATTTTTGGCAACAACTATATCTGAAGGGATTTTCCCATCACTCTCTTTGGTAGTCAGCTTCTTAACCGATTCTTGATTGAAGGCATTAACTAGCAACTCTATATCTTCATCATTATTTTCCTCAATTACATAGTGCCAGGCACTAATTTGGCATATGCCTCAAGGAAATGATGTATCAAAGAATGCAATAAATGCGGGATATGCACAAAATAAATTCATTAAAGAGGCTTTAAAACATTTCAAGCAATGATAACGGCAGGTGTAAAGTTAAATTTTGTATCCTTTTTCAACGTCCACTCTACCTGCGCCCAAATGGTCGCTTTTTTGGAAACAAGGTATGGGTGTCCATCACGTTAAAAGTGAAAGTGATGGAGCTTTCTTTGTCAAGAATTTTAATTGCAAATGCGTTGGTAGACATGTATGCAAAATGCGGATGCAAAGACCAAGCATGTGATTTGCTTGACAAAACGCCTCAAGAAAGGTGGTCTAAGGGAGTGTAATAATTGCAGGATAAGCACAAAACAGATTTATTGAAGCGGTTTTAGAACTTTCAAGCAAATGGAATTTAACAGGTGAAAGTCGAATTCCCTAACATTTAACAGCATTCTCCCAGCGTGCAAGATGGGTATGGACCTCTGTCAACGCATAATGGGAGGGAAAAAATTTATTAGACATTATAGTTGGAGAGGCTCTGGTGAACGTGCATGCAAATGCGAGAACACAAACAAGGCACGTGATCTTTTATCAACTGGTTCATAGAAATCAAAACTATTTAAAGATTTAACAAAATGAACATCAACTCCATTTCCATTCAATGCATCTCTATTCAGAGAATAAATAAGTAACTATGATAATGTCTCACATGAAAACACTCACAGATAAAACCAAAACGCATTGCTTTCATTACGTAGATGGCAGCATATCATTGTTTCAGAATATATAAGCACAAAAGCAGTGATACGACTATCTAAGATTCCCATTGTTTGAAAAAGACACCGAGATCATGTCAATAGACTTACCTTCAGATTTTGCACAAGTAGCTATGTGACTTACAAAGTCATCGAAGATTATTATGCAATGTTTAGCGAGCATGTGCCTAGGATTTTGTTGAAAATCTCTTGAAACTTGCATGCAAATGTAATTGGCATCCTTTAAAGCCCGATTCCACCATTTTCCCAACGTCCTTCTACATTTAAAAAGAAATGGTGCTCCTTGACTGCTTTATGTATCTTCTGCAATTATTGTTAAGTCTATCTCTCAAGCTACTTCTCCCACTTCCCTTGCATTATCTTTATCCATGCTTCTGTTGAGATCCTTTGTTTCTTTTGCAGCATCTCTCAGCCCCCACTTGAATGGATCATCGTCTTCTCTCTCTACTCTATAAAGGACACTCCTCGTCAATTGCATGGCCCTCGATTGTTTTTGATATGACCCTATCCAGTCCAGAGTCCTCTATTTCCTTGGCCAGAGTTGCTATATCACTACCCTTGTTGGCAGAATCGCCAAATTCGTCTGAGATTTCTATTATATCCCTCTCAAAAGTTCAATTTCATTTGCATGGCTTATGTCACTTGCTTTCCTCTCCCTTTCTTTAGCCACCACTGCAAACTTCATTTTGTTCATGTTCTTCCACTAGTAAGATTTTCACACATAGAGAAGCATATACAATTTCATCAAGACATCTTGAGATAATTTCATATAGAGATTATTTCGAGTTTCAAATATCAATTGGAAGCTACTAGTTGCAAAGCAAAAATATTTCAAATGGTGTTCAACCCTGCAGCACAGGGCAGTTCTCAACCCAAGTCTTCAAAGGTTAGCATATTGTATGTTCCTATTTCCACATATGCTCATCTTTGGCTCCACTCAAAAGAAGGCGCCATTACCGTCCCTTTCTCTGCCTCTCACCACTTCCATTTAACCCACTTTCCCCATATGCATTAAATCCCATTCAATTTAGTCAATCCCACCCCTGACCAAGGCTGCCATTCGATTAACTCTTACAGCCCTCATACCTCTCCAAGAGCCATCATTAGGTGACAGAAATAATGGCAAGTTGGCCCCCATTGGGTTAATCGACATAGCCATTATTGCTCCCCCACTTTCATACGATACTCAACTCCAACCTCTTTATTATTAATATATGTATGTATTTGCATTATGATCTATATTAAATATTTTATATTTCTCAAAACATATTTTGGATAATTGAAATTATCATCGTATCAATTATTAACTAGTAAGATATTCTATTGAAATAAATCTTGCCTATAATTGAATGAGGGTCCTTGTTTTAGCAGCGATTCATTACCTTGGAAAACACCAATGATATTAAAATTGAAGTGAACATTATTATACTCCCTAGATTAACTATTAAACTTTCTCCACATTGTACCATATCATCAATTACTTAGTTAGTGCACATATCTTCAACTCAATTAAAATGGATCCTTCATGGGATGTGAGACTAACTATGTTTTTCTTTTCTTAATTTAGATTATGGCATTGTTTCATGTTGTTGCATGACTATTGAGGTTTAGAAAATAAAACATGGCTTCATAATATTAGAATCTTGAAAGACAATAAATTCATCGAGTAGGGAAACACCTTTGTAGATCAATATATTCTAATATAAATAAAAGTCCAAATGAGATAGACCATATTTCTAAGCTTAAAATCTAAAACTAATATACCACTGCGATAACATGAAAATTAATATTTAATCAAAGTATAAACAAAGTTGTTCTTCTTGTCTCTATACCCAAATGATTTTATACGGTCAAAATAGAGCACAATTATTTTTCTTTCTTTTATTCTTTTGTTTCCAAACGAGTTTTCATAATAATATAGCATATTTCTTTTAGTAGTTTACTTTTCTAAATTAATAAATACTCATCCCCACTTCAAATTAGGCCCATTATTGTTCAAAATATATATATGTTCTTGTTTCAATGCTTGTGAGTATTGTATAATACCGGGGAAGGAAGTAGCATATAGGGTTGGATATATATACACAATACATTGCCTAGAATTCAACACACTATTTCATATTTGATTTGGTAGGTATTGTACTTCTTGAATTGTGAACAATAAGCGTTCTAAATTTTTGGTAAAGGTTTGTACATATATTCAACCATGTATATAATTTGTCATTCCCATCTATAGGTGGGGGCCTCACAAGAAGGACATTGATCAAGGTTCCAATGGAGAAGGAGCCACCTCAAAGTTGGTCACTATTCAATCTGTTTACAAGTGTCAAGGTAAGTGTTGCCAAGTTGTTATAGATTCAGGAAGTACTGATAATCTAGTTGTGGTTCAGATGGTAGAGAAATTAAATTTGAAGAGATTACCTCATCCTACACCCCATAAAGTCTCGTGGTTGAATAAGGGGCAGCAAGTACTAGTCAATGAACAATATTGGGTAGAGTTTCAAATAGGGAGGTATAAAGACAAGGTGTTGTGTGATATCATCCCTATGGATGTATGCCATAAGTTATTTTGTAGGCCTTGGCAATATGACAAAAAAACAATGCATGATGGTAGGAAGAATGTCTATGTTTTGGAGAAGGATGGAGTTACCTATACCTTAGCACCTTTGAAGAAGGAAGATAAAGACCAAAAGGTTGGCACAAGTGTGATGATTGTGGGTGAAAAAGAGTTCCTAAAGACAATGGAAGTGGAAGAGATAGGTTTTGCAAAAATGGAAGAGTTGCCACAGGAGATTCAAGATATGTTGAAGGGTTATAAAGACATAGTTGTTGAAGAACTTCCTAACTCTTTGCCTCCAATGAGAGATATTAGTCACTATATAGACTTTATACCAGGGGCTAGTATATCAAACAAAGCACAAGAGTTGCTTGACAAAGGGTTAATCAGAGAGAGCCTGTTGGCCTTGCCGTTGCACCAAAAGATTGACCTGTCAATGACCGATACAAGTATCAGTTAAAATCCACGAGAGGTGGTTAAACCATGTCGTGAACCCGAATGGAGATGCTGGCGGTTAGTCCAACAGAGCCTTAGTCCTTGTGTACTTCCAACTGTTTTAGCACCAAAGAAAGGGGGTGAATGGAGAATGTGTATTGATTCCAAGGCAATAAACAAGATAACAATCAGATATAGATTTCCACTACCAAGAATAGAGGACTTAATGGATTGTTTGAGTGGGCCAAGTTATTTTTCAAAGATAAATCTCAAAAGTGGATACCATCAAATAAGGATTAGACAAGGGGATGAATAGAAAAAGGCGTTCAAAACAAATGAGAGATTATATGAATGGCTTGTTATGCCATTTGGCCTTTCTAATGCACCTAGCACCTTCAGGAGGCTCATGAATGAGGTCCTCAAGCCATACATTGGTAAGTTTGTAGTTGTTTACTTTGATGATATGTTAGTTTTCAGTTCTAGCAAAGAAGAACATTTGCATCATTTGAATTTGGTGTTGAGAAGGCTACAAGAGGAAAAATTGATGATCAATCTGAAAAAGTGTGAGTTCATGAAGACATAACTGTTGTATTTTGGTTTTGTGGTTTCAAAGGGGACGTTGAAGATGGATCCAAGCAAAGTCAAGGCAATATTGGAATGGCCTGCACCTAAATCAGTCTCAGAGATAAGAAGTTTCCATGTTCTTGCAAGTTTTTACAGATAATTTATCAAAGGTTTCAGTCATGTATGTGCACCTATCTTAGACACTATAAAAGGGGATAAGAAAAAGTTCATGTGGATTGAATAAAATGAAAATAATTTCCAATATCTGAAAAAAGGAGTGAGTGAGCAGCCTATCTTGGCTTTACCTAATTTCAATAAAGTCTTCCAAATAGAGTGTGATGCTAGTGGTCATGCAATAGGGGCAGTTTTAAGCCAACATAACAAACCAATAGCATATTTTAGAGAAAAAACTGAATGATGCCAAGAAGAAGTACTCATCATATGACTTAGAATTGTATGCAATGGTTCAGTCATTAAAGAAATGGAGGCACTACCTTTTACCTAAGGAGTTTGTGGTCTATACTGACAATCATGCACATCAGTTCATAAATAGCCAAGAAAAACTCAGTCAAAGGCACATTAAGTGGATTGAGTACTTACAAAGCTACACCTTCACAATCAAACACAAAAAAGGACAAAGTAACAAGGTGGCTGTTTCTTTGAGCAGAAGAGCATCAATGGTGCAAGAAATTCAGTTAAGTGTTGGAATTGAAGCACTCAAAGAGATGTATGAGGATGATGAAGATTTCAAAGAAGTTTATAAGGTTTGCAAACACCCTATCAGCACTAACAGAGAGAAGTGGCTAGATTACTTGATACAAGATGATTTGTTGTTTAAAGGAGCACAACTTTGTGTGCCAAAATGTTCTATGAGGGAAAATCTTATCAAGGAAAAGCATTGTGGGAGTATGGCAGGTCATTTTGGCATTGACAAGACACTAGAACAGCTAAGAAGGAATTACTTTTGGCCAAGGATGAAATCAAATGTAAGAAGATTTGTGGAGAGGTGTACCATATGCCAAAAAGCAAAAGGGAGCAGCACTAATGCAGGACTGTACCAACCTTTACCCATTCCCAATAGGCCTTGGGAATCCATCAGTATGGGCTTTGTTATGGGGTTGCCAAAGACTCAAAGGAATTTTGATTCAGTTTATGTAGTTGTTGACAGGTTTTCCAAGATGGTCTACTTCATCCCTAGCAAAAGTACAAGTGATGCTTCATATGTTGCAGGTTTGTTCTTCAAGGAAGTTGTTAGACTTCATGGATTGCCATTAAGCATAGTCTCTGATAGAGATAGCAAGTTTCGAGGACATTTTTGGAGGACATTGTGGAGAAAGCTTGGTACAAATCTCAATTTTAGCTCAGCCTACCATTCTCAAACTGATGGCCAAACTGAGGTGGTCAATAGGAGCTTAGGTAACCTACTAAGATGTCTTTCAAAGGATCATCCTAAACAATGGGATCTTGTGTTACCCCAAGCAGAATTTTCTTACAATGATTCAGTGAATAGGAGCATTGGCAAGAGTCCCTTTCAAGTGGTTTATGGCATGCAGCCAAGAAAAGTATTTGAATTAAGAGAACTCAGTGGTATGGAGCAGCAAACTGCAGAGGGTGAACAATTTGCAATTGCTATGCAAGAGATACATCAAGAAGAGAGGTTAGTTTCAAGGTTGCAGATCTTGTCTTAGCACATCTCAGGAAGAAAAGGTTTCCCAAAGGTGAGTATACCAAGTTGAAGATGAAGAAGATAGGTACTTGTAAGGTTGTTAAGAAGTTTTCCAATAATGCCTGAGATTGAATTGCCTAGTGGAGTAGGCATATCCCCCATTTTCAATGTTGCTGACTTGTACCCTTACAAAGCAGATGCCATGGCTGATGAAGAAGCAAATGTACAGAGGATATCAAATGTTGATTGGGTAAAAGACCTCCCACACACCCAACCACCAGAGTTAGAGTGCATCCTTGACACCAAAGAGATCAAGAAGACAAGGGACAAGCAATACTTTCAGTATTTGGTCCAGTGGAAGCACCTTCCGTATGAGGATGCCACATGGATGACAAAATCAGACATCATCAAACATGGGAGGACAGTAGCAGACCTTCTCTCAAGTGGAACCTCAGTACTTTTCTTTTCCTTGGGAGTATGATGCAGGAGCATCACTCCATTCTACGTATGTATGCTTCATTAGGGTGTTAGCCTGTTAGGAGTTTTGTTTGTGTTAGTGGGGGTCTTGAGGGATCCATTAGGATCATTTCAGATGGTTTAGATTGTGTAAATAAACTTAGAAATTCAAATTTGGACTTTCCCACAAAAATGCCAATTTCAATTTCTGAAGTGGTTTTGGCTTGGTAAAGGGTTGGAGTTAGTTCTCAGCTCTTGTTTTTGAGTTGTGGAGTCTAATAAGGTCTAAAAGACCATGGTTGTCCTTGTAAGGTTCCTTTTGATGTTTTGTTTATAATGTCTAGGTTGAAAAGTGCATAGGTTTGCAAGTTTAATGCACAATTCCTTATGGTGCTTTAGGTTTGAATGGAAAAACTAATGTAACTCTGACAATCTATATTGTCATATGCGAGTGATTACTCCCAGATTTCATAGCATGTAAACTTCAAACAATATTCATTGTTATGAAATATCAATCTTAGTTGCCACAGATAATAACCGAACTACTTTTTTGTATAATTGGTAGCATTAATGCAGAGGTAATTAGACGTAATTTATTTTGGAATCAGAGTTCAATTAGTTGTATTTGTTTTTGGGTATATTGTGTATCTATTTACTTTTACTTTAAAGAGCCAAACTGTTGTGGATAGTCCTTAACTGCTGTTGCAGCTTGAGTGAGTCTCTTACAGTGGTATCAGAGCCACTTTCCTGCCAGCCTGTGGATGATCCTTTATGTAATTGAGTTAGAGAGAGCTAAGGGCTATTTAGAGATAGCGGAAGAAAATTGAAGCATCCTCTCAGAACGGTGACGGTGGAATAGGAGGCAGAGGTAAGAATAAGATGGCAGATCAAAGCAATGAGATCAAATCTTTCTTGCAGAAACAAGATCAAGTTGATGCAGGAGCATCACTCCATTCTATTTTTGTATGCTTCATTAAGGTGTTAGGAGTTTTGTTTGTGTTAGTAGGGGTCTTGAGGGATCCATTAAGATCATTTCAGATGGTTTAGATTGTGCAAATAAACTTAGAAATTCAAATTTGGACTTTCCCACCAAAATGCCAATTTGAATTTCTAAAGTGGTTTTGGCTTGGTAAAGGGTTGGAGTTAGTTCTCAGCTCTTGTTTTTGAGTTGTGGAGTCTAATATGGTCTAGAAGACCATGGTTGTCCTTGTAAGGTTCCTTTTAATGTTTTGTTTACAATGTCTAGGTTGAAAAGTGCATAGGTTTGCAAGTTTAATGCACAATTCCTTATGGTGCTTTGGGCTTGAATGGAAAAACTAATGTAACTCGATGGAAAACTGTTTGTAATGTATCACTCAAAATAGAGGATGCTCCAAGAAATTGTTGGAGGAGTTTTTGATGGAATCTTTGTTTTCTTCACCATTCTTTTGATAGTTAGAGCAATTATAGTTTCAAAAACCAACTGTGTATGGCCTTGTACAGATTGGTTACAGACCTGTGAGTGACCGAGATGATAGTGATGTGTTTTGAGGTTCAAATGAAAGTGATTTAAGTGATTTCATTGAGTTTTGTTTAAGTTAGGGCTAAAATTGTGTTCACTGCCCTATTCTAAAATGAATGTTTTGTATGAGAGAGTTCTGCAGGTTTGAGTGCAAGGAGGACTGTTAAACCCTAGGAACCATTAAGGGTTTTAGTGAATTTTGTCTTTTTGAGTTTGCCACATGAGAGGTAGGGTTTGGTAAGACCCCGTACGGATAGTTGAAGGGTGGTGAAGCTTAAGAAGGTGCAAAGGAAGTGTTTTGTCATTCAAAGTTGCACTAGATCTGTTTTGAAGGTTTGAGCCTAGGAAAACAAGCTTGTAGGACAAGTTATAGGGTATAGTTTGTGGCAACCATTGAAAGGTCAGAGGAATCTTCTTGAAATTGTTTTCCCTCTGCATCACAAGTGAATCAAACATTGTTGCAAATGATGCAAGCCCTCACTAATGCAATCACCAACATCAAATCAAGACCCAATAATGCAGATGACAGTAATTCTAAATGATCTGGAGGGGGAAATCATAGTAGAACTTCAACTGGATCAACTCCCAAACCTTCCCAACCCATTTTTTGCCTAGGACAGAGGCACCACATGAAGGAGAACCAAAGAATCAGCCTGATTTTAACAATATTTTGGAAGATTATATGAAGCTTGACGCCATCACCCAAGTAGAGACTCCCTTTGATCAATTCAATAATTCTAGGAAGGGATTTAGAAGTGATGGAAAGCAACATTTGCAACGGACCAATAAAGACCTTCAATTCAAAGTGAGCAAACTTTCACTGCCTACATTTGATGGTTCAGGGAAGGTTACTGCACATGCGTGGGTTCAAAAGATAAATGCATACTTCTCTCTCAACCCTATGACTGAAGATGAAGCTATCAAGTTTTCCATTCTGTAGTATCCCTCCAGTTGATACTATTGCTTCAATTTGCTTTTGACCGTTTGTTAGTCGTTTAGCTACTTTTGATGCTACAATACATTATTTCAGTATGACATTGATGTTATGTTATTTACTATACTCTATGGATGATACATTTGACATTGTGATCATTTGGTTGTGTTCTTATCATGACATTATGATAGACACGTGTGTGTTATGGTTTATGATGTTTTGAGTTGTTAATGATGTTTTCATTATGTAATTGTTGTTTTGATATATTGATGCATGTCAGTCTTGGTGAAGAAGACAATGTAGCATTACTCACTCGTGAGTACCCTACTACAATGCGACTCTTCTTCACGGTGTATTTTCCGATATATGTATTGATATGCTTGACAGTGCCATTTCATGCAATTTGCAGGTACAAGCATCGACTCCACTTGCTTCGTCAAGTCTGAGCGTGCCAAGACCCAATGGAAATATGTTGATGGAAGATAGTGTTTGGTCCTCTGTCGTGAGCCATCATTCTTGAAAGAACGAGTACCCGTTCGTTACCCATTTGGTTGACGTTCGTCCCATCATGTCGTTTGTTCGTATGTTTATCATGTTAGAGATTGACTTATTTAAATTAGTTAAATGATTTTATTATGAGTTTTATTGCAATATTAGATTAAATGATTATGTTCGATTACATTTTAAATTTAAAGTTTCATTTAATGTTTAGAAGATTTAATTAATTAAAATTATTAAAATAGGACATTAAATAATATTATTGCCTTTTGATTGTGCAACTTGAATGATATTGAAATTGATATTTTTAAATAAGTTGTTTTGATTAGATTTTGCAAAATATCTATGAATGTGAACTGGTTGTTAAGAAATTGTAACTTGTTCATTTAATTAGTTTTAATTGCCTGTTCATTTATGAATGCATGCAATCAGTCAATTATGCTGGTGAATTGCATTTAATTGTGAAATGAATGAAAAAGCATGTTATGCAATATTTTTTCACGGCAATTGGTTTTTTGGCAAAAAAAGTTGTTTCACGGCAATAATTTTGGGAGAAGCTTTTTTGGTTCTCTCTATGCTTTTGGTTTGAAAAGATTGAAGGTTGTGAAATCCAGAGGGTTTGCTCATGCTGGGAAAGATACGTTGTCTGAATTTTTGTGTTTGGCTTCGTCATTTGCCGAAATTCAAAGGAGAATACCAGGATTTCTTCTGCAATTATGCTTAGTTCTTGAATACAAAACTTATAAATGATGATTGCAGCTTTTGGTTCTTTATGTTGAGATTTCTCGTTGAAGCCTGCACAAACCATAGAAAATGAAAACATTAATAAACAAGATTTGATATATTTGAAAAGATATTTTTGTGAAACATTAATTCTTAGGAAGCTAGCCTTGAATTCTTTGATCTTCAAAATATTGTTAAAATTTTCACCCTTGGCCAGAGGATTTAACACTGTTGTTGCCTTGTCCTATCATTCTCATTCCTTGTTTTGAAAGTTTGGTAAAAATTTCACCAGCGCTGGATTCTACTGATCAACTTCTTTTGATTTGTTCATGTTTAATGTCTGTCATGAGGCTTCTTTAATTATTTTTTCTTGGGCACGGTTCTTTATTCCTCTTGTTTGGTCATTGGGTTTCTCTTTGTTTTCAGCTGATTCATATATGAGATAATACTGCTAACTTTTGAGAAGGCATTATGTATACACTCGCTTATACATATTCTTTACTTGAATATTCTCATGCACCCGTATGCCAAGCTCATCCTATTTTCTTGATCGCTGTGTTTTTTTTTTTTCTTTTGGATTCACATTATGAGATGGCTATACAAGAAGTCTATCTACTTTTATTTTGATTGCCAACATCCTTCTTGTCTTGTCGCCGCCATACCTTCATGCCGATTTGTCATTCTTGAAAGCAATCTTATGCTTTGGTAGTCGGTGCTGTAATACTTCCTCGTTATTTCCGAGTTCTAGATTTTGAGCCTTCTCGTATGGGATCATTACTCTCACAAATATGGTCGGCAGTCGATATATTGCTATTCTTACTTTTTGAATCTTTTGTTTGCATGTGTATGCTTTCGGTGTATACCATACCAGTTGATAATTCATGCAAAGGCATGCATTTTATGATTATACCGTCTATTCCTTCCTTTGGTTAAGTGCGATTATTTGCATGCTCGCGGTTTTGAAGTAATGTTGTTTGGTACATCACTTCGGGTGTAGAACGAATGAAACTATTAGTAGACTTTGCTTTTAATAATGTATATCAGTTATGCTATGAACTCGAATGGCGTTCTTTTGTCTTTCCATCAAAAACTTAAGTCTTATTCCCCTTTCATTGTTGTTTAATTGGTAATGGTTCCCTTACTTGCTTCGATGGTGGGTTCTGCATTGTTTACTTGTGTTTATCTTTATGCTTGAATGAAGTTTAGAAACTTTTGACTTGCATGTGTATGCATGCAGAATACCATGCAATTGGAATCTCTTTGTTTATGCGTAAGTCTTTTATGTTGATACTCTATGAAATGTATTTTCCTTATTCTACCATCGGCCTTGCATATATATATAATGTATATCGATATAAACTATGAGTATTCATATATATATATATATATTATATATATATCAATTGGTGTTTAATTGATTAGTTTTGATACTTTATAGTGTAATGTGGTTGTGGTTTAATTAAGATTGTTATTAAACTATTTTTGGTAAGTAGAAGAAGACATTAAATTTGACATTTTAATATGTCGTTGCATTATCTTTAGAAATATAAATTCACGTTGTAGTGGATGTCAATTATGTAGAAAAATAATGATTTCGACATCTTAATGTATTAAGTATTATCATGATTGTATGATGCATTTATAATGTTTAGGAGGATAATTATACTATAATCTTTGTTTATTTATCCTTAAGGGCAATATTGGTGTTCGTGAATTTTATAATTTTCCAAAGACTTAGAATAGTAATCTTTATTGAAAAGCATGGAATGCTTGATTATTGATGTTCTTTGCAAAGACTTGAATGTGAATGTTGACCATGCACGTTGTGTAATCATGTGATGGTATTTTGAACGTTTTGAGTTCTACGTCTATGGAGATGTGTATATTCGTGTCTTGACTTAGCCATGCATGTTGGATAGTCTTGTTGAGGTATTTGAAATGTTTGTGGTAACGTCATGATTATATTGGGTTTACGCAAGATGTTGTTTTACGTGCAAGTTGGCTATATTTGTCATTGCCAGTGGTTTGTTATGTACATAGGGGGAGTGGCTTTCGTTAGGGGCCGAAACCCTACAAAGGTTACCTGGGTAACCTACCGAAAGTAGTTAATCAAGTGAAAACCATAATCTTAATGGTTTTTTTAGGGGTTGGGTAGTAAGCACTCAATAACTCAAATAATTGTTTTGCCTCGCCTTGTACTTTAACACTTGTTTAGGTTAAGGTAGGTTGAGATGGCTTGGAATGGCTAGTCGATCACTTTGTCTTCTTGAAAAGTGTTTCAGTTCCACATAAGTTCGTTTAGGGGCTAGGAATCGGTAGAGGTTACCAGGGTAACTCAAGACGAGGGTCAGTAATCTAGGAAGATTCACCAGGGTAACCTAGAACGACTGCGTGATGACACTCCTATCCTTGTACATGTTTTGGGTCTCTTATGTAGAGTCACCTGTGGTTATGTCATTGCCTCTGGGAGTATGTCATTTGTCATATGGTTTTGGTGTCTTAAATGGTCATGTGTATGTTAGCCATGTGAAGTATGTACTGTCATCTTTGATGTTAGTTCTACTTAGGACCTGAAACTATCTCCTAGCACAGGGGGTGGGCTTTTGAGTACCACACGGTTGGGAGGAACGTGCCTTTTTCTTCCATTGGGTCCCCTTGCAAGTGATACAGTTCGAGACAAGATTTTTCTTGACAAGTTTCTGGATTCACTCCGTTCACAGAGTTGTTCGCTAGACGTGCTCGTGAACGTGACCGTCAGTTGTACTTGTTCATCTTCTATATTGTATTCACTCATGATAATTACATGAGACTTCATTGTATTTGGATTTTGGTGTATTGAGATTTGTTAGCATCTCGTTTGTTGTATCTTGAACTTGTAACTTAAATCTCTTTATGATAATGTAATCGAGATATGACATATTCATATGTTTCTTGTATATGGTTCTTGATGTGTTATTCTTCTAATGTTTATTTTAGTAGCATAGTTGTGGAATCCTAAGAACGTTTGTGCTTATGTTATTTGTCACATGTTGTTAATGAATGTTAAAAAAAAAATTTGGTCATTTAGTTGCATTGTGTTGTTCTTTGGAATCCATGACGAGGCGTTACACATTCTGCATTTGGAAGGCGTAGCTCACCAATGGTAGCACCATGGCATTATGACACAAGGGTTTGACCTTGTTACTACATATACAGATTTCACACAAAAGCTCGTAGAGAGGTTTGACAGAAAAGATCCAAAGGTGAACTTCTAGGAATTGACAAGGGTAAAGCAGCTTGGGACTGTGGATGATTGTGTTGCAAAATTCCAAAGGCTGGCTGTTATGGTTTTAGATGTATCACATCAGAGACTCATGTTCCTCTTCATTGAGGGGCTATCTAAGTCTTGTCGTGGTTTGGTGGGAGCTTTAGAGCTGACATCATTGGAAGAAGCTATTCAAAGGGCCTTAAACCTTGAGGACTCCACCATGAAGAATAAACCTATGACCAGAATGCACCAATAGGAGAGCCAAAGAAGACACCTCACGAGATTACTCCTCAACCGACGAACCCACCACCACGATCTCACGAAATGGATGTGTCTAAGAACGAGCTACGAAGAAAGGGATTGTGCTACCATTGCAAGGAACCTTGGGTATGAGTTCACAGGTGTAGGGAAAAGGAAACATCCACTATATTGAGGTAACCTCTGATGATGATGCTGAAGAGGGGGAAGGCGAATTCGCAAGATTTATCGATGAGGAGTGAGATGAGCCCAATTGGCTCTCTTACCCAAACCCCAACTGTACTGCCTTTTTAATGTGTTTATTAAGTTTTTTAGGGGAAATTTAGACAAAAGTAGAAGGGTCGAAACAGCATAAAATGCTTATTGAAGTAAAATTTACAAACTAAATGCTCAAGTAATGATATATATAGTGTCAGGTAGTGCATACAATGAATTTACAAATGATAAATGTACCCGAGATGCTCTAGAATAATTAAATAAAGAATTTCCAGGCTTGGCAGGCAAGAATGACTAGAAAACCTTTGGATGCACACCAAGAGCTCAGATCTGCATTCTCCCACAGGTAAACTGGAGGAAAGGACCTGTAGAGGTGGGATGCCTATGATGCAAGAAAGAAATGGGACAAGAAAGAGGCGATTTGCCTCAAAAGTGCCACGCCTCCCTCAAGAAGAACACGCCAACCTCATGCAAAAGTATAGCCTCAGCAATGGAAGCCTCAAACCCTGAAGTATGCTGGAAGGAAAGATGTATATGGCAATGTGATGAAGAAACCCTTCCTCTGAAAGTGAGAAACTTTGATATCTCCCTCAATAGATCCTGATTAAGCCCAATGAAAGCTCCCAAATGAAGCCCTCTCACACTGCATCGATTCAGCTGATATCCCACAACCTCAAGGAAGCAAACCTTTGAAGAGTATGCGTTCTTCAATGGCTGAAATCTGTAAACCCTTGTTCTCAGACAAGCACAAAGAAATAAGAAGCAAAGTTGAATAATCAAAAAGTGAATGAGTTTGATTTGCCTTCATTTTTCTTTATAAGCCAAAATGCAAGACTTCCAAGAAGTGACGCCCTTTATGCCATTTATATATTTAAGTCGCCTTTTTCAATAGTCTCCACTTAAATACTTTGGGCACCCAACTTTAAATGATTTAATTAATCACTTTATGAAATATTTAATAAGTGGCGTCACTTTATAAAGTCAATTTGACTTTATAATAATCCATTAAGTTAAATATTAATATTTAACTTAGCCACTAAAAAATTCATAACTTCCTCCAAACTGAGTATCGTTTTGTGCCGTCAAAAGTTGGCAAACACTAAACTCCAAACGCTCATATTGAATCCCATACTGAAGCTGAAGGGGTGAGAATGACACTACCCACCAAAAACGGCCACTGACCCTCTAACCAGATCCTGTTAGCCTACAAGGGTCCAAGAGATAAGCTAACTCAACATGCTCCCGAACTGAGCTATAATGGGGACATTACAAGGAGGTGCACATAGAGACATTGGTGGGAGGACATTCAGAAGGCACTCTTGCATCACTTTCAAGAGCACCTAGGTATCATTCTCTTCGTATTAGAGGGGGCTTACATGGGCAGGGTAACAGTATTAATCCATAGTGGAGCCACCCATAATTTCATCGATGAAGGGCTAGTAGCTAAGATGGGCCTATGGGTGGGAGATTTCGAAGGATTTCATGTGACAGTCATAGATGGTTACACTATTCCATGCAATCATCGGATTCAACAAATGGAGTTGACCATAGGACACAATATGTGGGATGATTTCTACATAGTTGGCATTAGTGAGACAGATGTGGTCTTGGGAGTGCAATGGCTGCACTCGCTTGGGGAGTACACAACAAACTATCAAACTTTGGAGTTGAAGTTCAAAGCTGATAGAAAAGAGGTCATCCTTTGAGGATTCTCCAAGGCAGGCCCTAAGGACGTTTCGAACAAGGCAATGGAGAAGACGAGGGCAAGAGCCAAGACATTCAAGGATCTGGATCTGAAGTTGCTTGAGGGCAAGCAACACCTGAGTGGGGAGGACTGTCATGTCCCCAAAATTACTTGATTTAATTTTGGAGGGCAAATCAAACAATGTTTTTAAACACTTGGAGAATTTAAAATAATATTAAATAATAAATTTAAATTATTAATGAATAATATTTAAATTTTATAACTCTTCTGAGCCGACACGTTGGGAAGCCGGTATTTATTGAGATTCATTTATCTTTTATGGACACAATGGTTGAAGGAATGAAATTCATAGGGTGCTAAGACAAAAACATCCACACACCTGGCATTGGGTATGACGAAAACCTTACTCGTGTTATTGATTTCTTTCTCCATCCTCTTGCATCACTATTCCTAATTCTTGCAAATATCCTTGCAACGATTTCCAAGAGAAGCACAAGACTACAATGATTCAATGGAGAATAGATTCAATTCGTTTGTGTGTAGCCAACGATTCATTGAAGAACAAAATTTTGGAGACTATTTGAACCAGCAGTCCACTCCACGATATCATTCTGAGCGCCATGTTGGTTATTTGAAATTTATCGGCTCATCTTGACGGATTCTTGACAGGAGTTCAAACTATAAGCATCAATTGCATCCCAGCTTTGGCCGACTCTATCCAAGCCTAGAAGATCAATATCATCCAGCAAGGAAGTCTCTCTGATTTTCAATCAAGAAGCCATCCTAACTGTCATCAAAGGCAGGCGCGACTCCTATGCGCTAATGATCCATCTATCATAATTGTAAGATCGTTGGTGTGTCTGGTAATTCGACCTCTTGTATCAAACTCTAATAATCTATATTGTCATATGCGAGTGATTACTCCCAGATTTCATAGCATGTAAACTTCAGACAATATTCATTGTTATGAAATATCAATCTCAGTAGCCACAGATAATAACCAGACTGCTTTTTTGTATAATTGGTAGCATTAATGCATTGGTAATTAGACAAAGTTTATTTTGGAATCATAGTTCAGCTAGTTGTATTTGTTTCTGGGTGTATTGTGGATCTGTTTTCTTTTACTTTATGATCAGAGCCAAACTATTGCGGATAGTCCTTAACTGGTGTTGCAGCTTGAGCGAGTCTCTTACACATGCTCAAGCCATCACACTCCATCCCTTACTACCACTATAGTTACACCTCTCTATTAGAAATATGGGCAGAGATTTGAGGAGAGTTTATAGAAGCTATACATAAAATTTCAACACATAATAATTTGCTTCTTTTGTTTCTCATCTTATATTCGTTCAATAAACATTGCATATATATAGGATTCATAAATCCTATTTTTTAGGAAACTTCCTAAATAACCTCCCCAATTACATTCAATATAGACAAATATTTGTACCATCAATATAATAACCTATTAACAAACCTACTAAATAATTATTATATGCATCCTATAAATGATGCAATATTCCTAACACACACCCATATTGCATCATTCTCCTAATAGGGACAAGTAGACCAACAATACTTGATGAACACATTCAGTAGTTCATCCTAAGGTATGAGTAGGGACATACACATCTACTCATGAGACACAATAGTGGAACTAGACTTACTATGCTCAATATTCTTTCATCCAAGGATAGGGACAAACACATCTACCCATGGAACCAAAGATGGGGACTAACACATCTACCCATGGTTTTACAATTTTCGATAGGGACAAACACATCTATCCAGCATCAAGGTTATGAACAGGGACACACACATCTGCTCACAACAATTATGATTGGGGACAAACACATCCAATCATAATCACCAACTCCTATGACTAGGGACAAACACATCCAATCATAATCACCAACTCCTGTGACTAGGGACAAACACTTCCGATCACTTACAACATCTTGTGAATGGGGACAAACACATCCATTCACACACAACCAACAATTGTGATTGGGGACAAACACATCCTATCACAAATACAAACTTGTTGTTTTGATTTAGAAAATATATTCCTCCTCACTGTTTTCATGTGGAGGATCTTCAGTAGCCACTTCAAAAAGGCATTCTTTATCACCATCTGCAGCCAATGTCTTATCTATATTTAGCTTTCCTTCAAGTAGATCCTTGGCACGTTGAATACAATTCATGATAATGTGGCCCTTCTTCTTGCAATAGTAGCACAAATTCTATCCTTAAAAAAAGGATTCCCCTTTGATGTAGAAGAACTGGATTTGGAGGAATGGTTAGACCTATCTTTTCCATACATTGTAGTTTCCTCTACAATTGAGTCTTTTTCTTTGTTCCTTCATCAATCAAAGTAGATATTATATCTTCTATAGTATCATCTACTTTGTTCAAAGTGAACACAATATTACCATAGCTAGGAGGCATGCTATTCAACAAAATGGCCTTTGCATCATCATCTTCTACTTTGGCTTTTATACCAGCTCGTTGGTTCATCAAGGAACGAAACTTATTGATATGTTGAACAATATTATTGCCTTCCATCATTTTTAGCCCAAATAATTTTTGTTTTAGGCTCATCTTTGCACTTGATGCTTGTGATCCAAATTCCAAACAATACTGAGATCATCCCATACTTGCTTTGAGGTCTTCGATAAGTCAATATGGTGGAGGTATGCATCTAAAAGTGCAAGACCAATCAAAGCTATTGCTCTTTGATCCTTTGTAGTCCATTTTGTGATTTCATCTACATCACTTGGTTGTGGCACAGTTCCACTCACTACATCCCATAGAACCTTTTCAATAAGGATCAATTGTAGTTTAACTTGCCAAGTGTGGAAGTCTTTACCTTCAAATTTCTCAATCAATATGCTATTTTTCTTCATACTCAAAAACGGTAAACCCGATCCCCTCCCCCCCTCCTTGATGTGAACTTCTTAGGAGTGTCGGGTACCACCAATCATGCACTCCAATTACAATTGAAACAATTTTTATAATTTATTGCTTTTTGACACTTTTGATATGACAATAGACCTTATTCTAAATAACATAACTTGACTATGACACAAATTATAATTGATTAAAAAAGCAACTTGACTCATGAAAATAAACCCTAAACAAAATGATACAACTTTACAACTTAAAGAGAAAAACAAACCAAATGACTTGTCAAAACGATTGTGAATGACACATATGAATAAGTGACTACTTCACCTCCAATGAGACAGATCAGATCCACGTGACAGATCAAAACCGTAACAGTCGAGTTCAAGTCCACAATGCCCAATATCGATCTGCAATGTTTTCTCTGTTGTGCAACTTTGCCTTTCACCGCTATTAGTGCTGCTTGCAGATGCCTATGCAATCTGCGGTATTTCCTACGCTTGACTTAGGTGATCTAAATTTTGCTGTAGACGATATAATCTACAATCTCCTTTAGGTGGCTTCAGGCTTTCCTTAAACAATATCAAAGGCTGGGCAGTTTCCTGCAACCTCACATGTTTCCAACAACCAGCGATCTTTCATACAAATACCAAGATCTCCACAATGACGTGACTTTTTAATGCAAATATTTAGCTGCAAGCACTTGTGCCCTCTCCTCCTTTTACAACTTCTATAACCTCACTCATATCTGTGAGCAACCTCATGCAAATTCTTGATAGATGAGACAATCGCGAAGAAAACAACACAATAGCAGATCACGTCCAACTTCTGGTTCAAACTGCTCGCATAATACTGATAAAATTTTCAAATAATTTCTGGGTTTTATTCTAGTTGACCTTAACTTTCCAAAACATTTTAAACTTTGAAATTTGGTTAACAAACAAAAAAGATATCACAGTTTTATTGCGACTGTGTTAACTTAATATTAAAAAACGCCATTAGAACAATATACCAGCAAACCATTTTCCTTTGCTAACAGCTTCTTCATTGTTTCCTCACAAACCTACCATCATGAAGCTCTAATACCATATTAGAAATATGGGCAGAGATTTGAAGAGAGTTTATAGAAGCTATACATAAAATTTCAACACATAATAATAATAAAATTTCACAAATCCTATTTTTTCAGAAACTTCCTAAACAACCTCCCCAATTATATTGAGTTGTTTTAACAACTCAATATAAACAAATCTTAGTACAATCAATATAATAACCTATTAACAAACCTACTAAATAATTATTATATGCATACTATAAATGATGCAATATTCCTAACACTCTCGACATAATAGCCAAAAACAGTAATCAATAAATTAATAAATATATACTATTACTAAATATATATCTAAATATTTTTTGATAGGTAAAGTAAGGGATCTAATTGAGCCTTTGACCATAAAAAGTTTAGTCAACCACCAAAACTAAGATGAGAAATTTTGATACAAGAAAACCCTCGGGATTTTTCCTAAGAGCTGAAAAAGAAATATTAACCCAACATCCCAAAAAGCTAGAGTAACCTCTAAAAGATCTATTCTCCTCTAAAAGGAGATGAAAACAAAAATCAAGAACAAACCAAAATCAGTTTTCTTCCCCTGTGGGAGAGGAGAGACTCTCTAAAACCTATCCTCCTGTCACCCCATTCCGAAACTCTGTGGAACACTACCTATTACAACACAAACACACACTTTTTGGCTAAACAATAAACCCCATGAAGTATGTGCACACTAAGCTACAAGCACATGAATTAACAATAATCGCATTAGAAAGCATGCAACTATTGTTAATTTGTATTAAATAGATGAAACGTTTCATACAAAACAATTCAATGAATATAACAAAATTGCATATAACATAAGAATCTCATCACATAGACAAGGAGACGTTGAACAATGAACTTTTACAGAAAGTGTAGAAAAATTCACCATTCTCCAAATTTTCAATGGTAAAAGCACTTATTTATAAATGTTTACAAAACTTTGCATGCTCATGCAATTAATCTATTTTGTGTGGCAATGCAATTTATTGATGATAAACAGAAAAATTAATTAACTAAAACATATGTCCAAAATAGATTGCTTAAAAACCAAGTAATCTCTGAGTATTAAAAACATTATAAATAGATTCTTTTAAAAAATTAAAAAATTGAAATATGCTTCTTCCAATAATAGCTTCTTGCTAAATAATAACAGCTAAGAAAAGCTATTCTAGAAAATTAGTCAGCCCCTCTAACAATTCTTGCTTTGCAATTGGCTCCTCTCCCTTTTCAAATTTTTGGAACATGAAACTTCACTACTCAACATCAAATATTTTAATTTTTTTATTTCTAAAGGCCTTTTCTATGAAATAAACAAATCTCCCCCTTCTAAATCTAAAGTTTTGATGCAAAACCATAGCTGCACTCCTTTGACTATTGTTGGTGAGAACCCTAAGTGTAATTGATTAGTCAATTGCCTAAGCTTTCCCATAAAACTCATCAAGCAAAATGCAATCAATCGTGTAGGTAAGACGCCAATATAATTCCAAGTATATAATCAAAAGCATGCAAGACACAATCACTTATGACAGCACAACTCTAGAATTCTATGACACCCTACTTGGAAGGCCCTATGTGCATGATAAGGATGGTGTTTGTCAAATGAAGCCATAGGGATGGACCATACATGTCAATGACTCTTCACCAAAGACCAAAGTAGCCTTGATATCTGACAAACAATGTTGCAAGATCATTTCACACACATAGAAGTTTGCACTTCTCATGGTTCACCCAAAGACACCTATGCAAGAAAGCGAATATGCATTGGCAGCACACAAGTTTGTGCAAACATCATTACAGCAACAACAACTAAACAAGGTATTGCCACAATACAAGAATGCCTTTAAAGAGCACACAAATCTTCCTACACATTGCATGGTGCAACAAAACATCAATTTAGATCTAGGATCCCCTCTTCTAAATGTTGTTTTGTATCATAGGTCAATTTGAGAAAATGAAGTTAAATGACAAATTAAAGGCCTTACTAATTAGCACAAGATCAAACCCATCTCTTCTCCATGTGATAGCTTGATAGTCCTTATGCCAAAGAAAGATGGAAAATGGCACATTTACATTGACTATCACCAACTCAACAAGATCATGGTGAAGAATGGGTATCCCCTATTGTACATCAACAACCTCTTTTACTAAGACCAACCTTAATTTAGGATATTACCAAGTACCAACTCATCCTAAATATGTCTAGAAGACAACAATCAAAACAAAGGTGGGAATGTACGAATAGATGGTTATGCCTTTCGGCCTTACCAACACACTAGCAACATTCATGCACCCAACGAACATCCTACGACCATTCACTAACTTCTTCGTCATTGTCTACTTGGATGACATTCTCATCTTTAATGAGACCTAGGAGGAATACATGGAGCACATCTTACACATCCTAGACACTTTGTGCTAACACAATTTGCAAGCCAACTTTAGCAAATGTACCTTCAACACTACACAAATTCAATATCTAGGACACATCATAGATTGCACAACCATCCACGTAGAAAATCAAGGTGATTCGACATTGGTCAACTTAACGAATCACCAAATTGTGCATCATTCTCAAACTTGCCAATTTCTACTACAAATTCATCCTCAAATTCTCCCACATTGCTTGATCGCTCAATCAAATCATGTGCACCAAGGCAATATTCATTTGGACCCCTACACAACAACACTTGCTTGAGGAGCTCAAGCAACATCTTTGCATAGCACCTACTTTGGAAATACTTGACACTGCACACCCTTTGATATTCAAATTGATGTACCTAACTATGCAATTGCTACAATACTCACTCAACATGGACATTTGATCCCCTACAATTCAAAAACATTCAAGCACATGGTTCAACATTAATCCACCTATGAAAAGCAATAGTATGCCATTGTTCAAGCCATTATGTAGTCGCATAACTATATTCTAAATAAGAAAACATTCATTCATTTTTATCATAGATAGAAGACTCGCAGAAAACTCGAGAGTTTTTTTCAAAAATGAGTTTTTTTGAGGTTAACTCACCAAGTCTTTGACGGCGAGTTTTTCGAAAAACTTGCAAGTCCGACGAGAAAACTCGCCTACGTCATTCACTTAAACAGCAATGTCTTTTTTGAAGTTCATTTCATTTCAAAAGCATTTGAGACTTTGTGTGGAGAGCAAACCCCCCCCCCCCAAGCAAGGAGACATCATTTCCAATGATTTGCCATCGAGGAGAGTAGATTCAAACGCCATTTTGTGCAGATTTTCAAGCCAAATTCGATTCACAGGTATGGTTTTTGTTTTTGTTTTTTCTTTTTGATTAATCATTTTCTTTCATTCTTCTTGCAAAATACTCATTCCAAATTGAAAAAAAGACATGATAGAACACAAAGAAGAAACATTTTTGCATTTAGAATCCAAAAAACAAGATTCATCACAATCTTTTGTTGATTTTTTCTTTTTTTTCATTGTTTTTTGAAATTTTCAGACCTAGGTTCATTTTTTGTGTAGAATGTTTAGATTAGTTAATAATGTTAATTTATAATTCATTTAAACACATTTGTATCAATTTAAATCAAATTTAGAGAGATTTTTTAATGATTTAGGTTGTTTTTTAAAAAAAATTGTATTAAAAAACTAATATGTTGTACATTTTTTTTGTATGTGTAGATTGAATACACACCATAATGGCTTTTGGCTCTGGTTCAACATCAAGTTCCGCCCCATCAGTGCCCACACCATCATCAAAGGTTCCAGGCACTTGTCCTCCAGGGGCTAGAGACCCTACATAAAAGTATGTTGTGAGAGGGCCGCTACCTGGAACAATTTTTTGCAGTGAGTAAAAAAAAAAAATCATGGAGGCATAAATCGCCTTGAATACCATCTTGCAGGCATTCCTCAGCGTGATGCCAAGCCTTGTGAGAAGGGCAAAGAAGAGATTAGAAGAGAGATGCTTGCCCTACTTTCAATTGTCGAGGAAAGAAAAATGCAAAAGGAGAGGGCAAAAAGAGCCATAGCAGCAACCATAGCTAGTGGACATGGTCAAGAGCATGAGGCTAAGCAAGTGGAGATAGAGTCAGATGAATAGGTAGATATTGGCATTGTGGGCTCTCTTCGTGGTCCACGAATTTGCACTCATGGCACAGCCACAACCACACCGTCCTCTAGGCCCCCCGTTTCCTCTACTTCGAGTAGAGTGCCAATGCCACCACCACCTTCATCTTCACACAACCCATAGAGTTTTTTGTGCTGCAAAACACACCAGGAGCACAGATGTCATTGGAGGCTACAGGGTGGGACAAGAAGGTGCATCAACATGCCAACATGGCATGTGCATACTTTTAGTATTTCAATAACATACCATTCAATGTGACGAGTAGTCCCTATTGGCACAATATGGTCACCACATTGACAGTTGCGGGAAAAGGCTACAAGCCACCTTCTCACAAAGATTTGAGTGGGAGGTAAGTCAACGTAAATTTTATGCTAAGCTTATGTTCTTTAATTTAAATTAATTTATCTTGAATTCAAGCTATTTTTTGTTTAAAACTTACAATTTTGTACTTATTTAATTATTTTACTTTGTACTTGTAGGTTGCTCACAAATGCAACCGAAAGGGAAATGCATGTGGTGGAAGAACAAAAAAATAAATAGAAGAAATATGGCTGCTCCATTCTTTCCAATGGGTGGACGAATGGGAGAAACCACACCAACCTTAATTTTTTGGTTGCTTCCAAAGGTGAAGTTGTGTTTTGGAAATCGGTGGATGCTTCCAACAAGATAAAAACTACAGATAAATTGTGTACATTGTTGGAAGAAGTTGTGATGGAGGTGGGGATTGCTAATGTGGTGCAAGTCATCACAAATAATGCAGCAGCGTATGTGGTAGCTAGGAGAATGCTTGAGATTAGACATCCATCACTCTTTCGGTCACCTTGTGCGACCCATTGCCTTGACCTTCTTTTGGAGGACATAGGCAAACTTGTTTGGGTGGCACCGATTGTAGATGATGCAAGGAGCATTACAAAATTTATCTACAATCACCCTTGGGTTCTTTATTTTATGAGAAAGCATACGCAAGGGAAGGAGTTGGTGAGATCGGGTGCCACAAGGTTTGCAACGGTTTTCCTAACGTTGCAAAGCATTTTGGATTCTTTGGGCTCTTTAAAACAAATGTTCGTGAGTCAAGCATGGAATGACTCCACATATTCAAAGAAGCCCAAAGGAGAGTTTCAGCAATAGTCTTTGACACCTTGTTTGCACAAAAAGCTACAGAGATCGTGAAGGTAACTTCAAAACTTTGATTTTAACTTTAAACTCAAGTTGAATATAAATATTTTTTTTTTAATTTAACTTTAGGCCTTTCATTATAAATTCCTAACTTCGATCTTTTTGTATTTTTAATCTAGGTGTCGGAGCCCTTAGTTAGAGTCCTCTGCTTGGTAGATGGGGATCAAAACCCAATGGGATACATTTATGAGGCCATGGATAGGGCCAAGGAGGCTATCAAAAGTTATTACATGGGGGGCAGCCTCAAATTTGATCCCATATGGGAGATAGTTGATAGGAGGTGGAACAATCAACTCCACCAACCCATCCATGCAGCAAGGTACTTCCTCAACCCTACTTATCTCTTCTCAGAGAGCTTCTCTGATCCTAATGAAGAGGTTATGGAGGGGCTCACAACATGCATTCAGAGGATGGAATCCACGGTTGCAATGAGAGACCTCATCGTTAGCGAGTTGGATATCTACAGGGAAGCAAGGGGTAATCTCTTTTCTTCGGAGCTAGCCATTAGAGGAAGAACCACTCAACCACCAGGTATAAAATTGGGAGTCTTTAACTTTTAAGTTTATTTCACATGCATCTTATAATTTAATAAAATGTGTTTTGACTTTTGAGTCTTTGACTTTGTTTTCTAACTCTTCAATATTTTATTTTTTTGCAAAGGTTTGGTGGAAAACTTGGGGTGGAAATACCCCACATCTACAAAAAATTGCCCTTTGCACACTATGTCAGCCTTGTAGTGCATCCAATTGTGAGCGCAATTGGAGCTTGTTCAAGGCCATTCACACGAAGAATAGCAACAAGATAGCACAAAAGTGCCTCAATGACCTTGTCTTTGTGCAATACAACCTTCGATTGCGCACAAAGAGAGTAGAAAAAAAATCACTAAATACTATTGATTTAGGTGAGATAGATCCTTACAATGATTGGACTGGGTGAGATGAGCAGCCTCCATTGTTTACCGCAGACGAGATCCTTCACTTCGAGAGACAGGCAATGGAGGAGGTGGGTGCATCAGGAGATGTAAGGATGGAGGACATTCATGAGGATGTAGATGAGAGTCAGCTGGAGCTAGATACTTCCAAGATGGTGGTCGAGCCTAAGCCACAGCCTTCCATGCTAGCCGAGGAGCCAACAACAGTAGCACCGCCACCGCCACCACGCACACATGGCAAGCCTAGAGGCCCCACCCCTTCCCTAGCTGCTACTAGACTAGGGAAGAGGAAAGTCTAGCATGTTGTATTTAGTTACTATTTGGTATTTGCTTCTAGTTCCAGTTTTACTGTTTTCATGTATTAGACTTTCAGGCTTTTAGCCATTGGGATTCTGCGTGAGAATGCGATTTTGTAATCAATTTGCATTAAAGTCAATCAAAATTAATAGAAAACACTTTTGTACTCATTGGATTCATCTTGTCATTGAATTTTGCAAAAAAAAATGTGTTTCTAATGAAATTTAAGCAATGTTTTAAGTTCTCGAGTTTTTTGCCGAGTTTTTGCTGACTCTCCAATTTTTGGCTCGACGAGTATTTTTTCTAGGGCGAGTCTTCCAACTATGATTTTTATCACAAGCCACTTCAATTTCTCCACACATAGAGTAAGCTAGAGAATGTGTTGTATGAATTGGATGAGTATTTGTAGTAGTTTCTTTTGGTGATCAAACATAATAAGGGGAAAGTTAATAAGGCACCAAATTGCCTCAATTGACCACCAACTCACATGCTCATCATAGTGTCAGATTCCAACAACCACAACTTCACCTACTAGGAGGGTCTCTACTCAGCTTATTTGGACTTTGAAAAGCCTATGTTACACTCGCACAAGGTAAACAACTTGGTGAGTTTCATTTGAATGGCAAGCTTCTCTTCAAGCTCAAACATTTGTGTGTTCCAAAAGGCAAACTTCATTAACGACTCATCTAAGAGGTGCAATGCCAAGACAAAGAGAAGCTTTGGCAACACTATAGCAACACTTTATTGGCCTCACATGCGAGTAGATGTTGAGTGCCATATCAAGTCTTGTATTCCCTACTACATCACCAAGCCCAAAAAGACAAATCTCAGGCTTTACACACCTCTGGTAAGTCTACAAAGGCCCTAGGAATCTAAAAGCATGGATCCCATGAGAAAACTCCCTAAGATAATGCATTAAAATGACACCATGTTTGTTGGGGTGGATAGATTTCAAAAATAGTTGCTTGTAAGAAATGTGTCACTGCACACAAGACTACACGTCTCTCCTTCAATTATGTTTGGGTGCATTTTGGGCGTCCTACATCTATCATGTTTGATTGCAACCTGTTGATGCGTGTTTTGTGACACACCAAACACTATAGAATAAAGTATCCATAGATGCTCTATCCTCTCTTGAAAAACTACCTCTTGTGCTAAGATTGCAAGAAAGGTCACACGGTAATTCCAATGTTTCGTAAGTTGGGGTGTGGATAAGCTCTGTGGTTGTTGTGATTTGCTGGTAATCACAAGGGGACTTATGCTAGGTTTGTTTAATTCACAATGAAGGTCTAGACAATAAAGCTCTATTGTTTGGGTCCTGGATCAAACAAACTAAAAAAAGGAGATAAGGGTTTAGAATTTTTAATCTACTCCCTAAGAATCCAAGAGACGGTATTAACTTGGTGAAACCAATAACCATGCTTTGCTTCACCATGCTCAATGACAACTACACAAAGTGGGTGCAATCTTCAAAGGGGTTTTGTGCTTAAGATTTCTTTACTACGAACAACACCATCAATAGAACAACATTATTCGAGGTAAATATTAAAGCATCCACATCAAAAGCTCAGTCTAACTTTACGCATTGAATGAAAATCATCCATCCAAAGAAAGTATGAGCCAAGTTTACACCATAAATCAATACTTATCAAATCTTGCATTCGTCTAACATACATGAAATAAAATCTAAACTATGATGAGGGATAAGAAACATGCCAACTCCAAAATAAGAGAAATAATCACCATCAATTTGAACAATGCATTACTTATTACTTTGGCAGTCATATGCAACAATTTACTTATCTCAACATGTTTTGCAACATGCTCCCATGCTTTACAAATGAGGGATGAGCTCAATTTATAGGCTCCCCAATTACAATCCAATGGTCAAGATTGATTTAGAATCAACGGCCAAGATTACAAAATAAAACCCTAATTAGGGCTTATCATAACTAACTACCTCTCGAACAATGAGAAAATTACATTTTGGGACACTTGTCCTTCCTGCTAAATATGAACCAACAATAAAATAGAAAGTTGTTGCATGGTGGAGTGTCAGGTTCATTGAATCTGGACGTGCCGACTTGGAACAACTTGATTGGTCGAGGCGCCACTTCAACAGGTTGGATGTCCTCCTTGGTCTCCATGTTCGTTTTTTCATGTTCTTGCCTTAGAATATTCTCCCTGTCGATGACTCTGTCCTTTGTGCTTGATCCTTCCTAGCTTTGATCTTGGATTCCTTTTGAAACTTTGATTTCTTCTTCTCACCTGTATTGGAAGTCTCGCCTTGGAGCACATGTTTAGACTAGAAGTCATTAAGGTTTTCCTTCCTGATTGCTACAAGCGCCTTGAATTTGGAGAAAAACTCCCCTATGTTTTCACCACAATGGAGGAAATTGGAACTTTCTCTGTGAAGTATTTCCCGTACTTAGCCAAATTTTTGCTATTCAATTTCATTTTGTAACACCTTTACGTGGACCATTCAACACTTAGCCAAGATTTTGGCCATCTCTATGCTCGAATGAACTTTGCCTATGGATTTGCCTTCAATTCTGAGTTTGGCTTGTGCTGAGTAGGGCGGATTCCATCCTTGGACAAGGATTTTATTCACTTCCTCTTTATTGTCCTCTTGTTTTCTTTCCAACACCTAGTCAATTTTCTGAATTTCCCTCCCCAAGGCATCAACACTTAGTCAATTTTTTGAGTTTTCCTTGGCAGACTTCATCTTCTCTTGGGCAAGGCGGACTTTGAAGCTACTTTGGACATGCTTTCTAATCACGTCGGACTTTCTTGGTTCTTGGACATTGCTTTGATGAGGGAGGTCAAACTTCACTTGAGCTTTTCCAACCAAATTTTCAAATTTCCTTGGCTAGGTGTTCTTGACCTTGTGGTTGGAAATCTTCATGGCGGACTTGGAGCTTGGCTTGGCCGAACATACTTGGGCGGACTTCCTGCTTGGCCGGACATTTTTCTATCTTCTCTTCTAAGTGCTTCATGCCTTAGAAAAAATTTCCATAAAAAATTTCCATCATACTTGAGGGCGGACTTTGGAGTGCTCCGGACGTTGCTCCATACTTAGCCAAATTTTGAGTTTTCCCCTCCTCTTCTTAGCTGGGCGGACTTTAAGACTTCTTTGCCATCTAGACTTATCCAAGGCGAAAAATTTTCTTGCCATTCAAGGGCGGACTTCCCTATGGCTTGTGCCATTTTTGACATGTGCTAGGCGAACTTGCCTATGGCTTGTGCCATTTTTGACTTGTGCTGGGCGGGCTTGTTGAATGCCTTCGCCATTGCCATGGGCGGACTTGTCCATGTGCCAAGCCATCTTTCTCAAGGGCGGACTTGCTGATTGTCCACGCCATTAAGCTCTTCATGCTTGGGCGAGTTTCAACACTTAAGCAAATTTTCAAAGCTTTCACTCATTTCTATTTTGGGATCTCCTGAAGTTGATGTTGATGAAACCATGACCTGCACACTTTCCAAAAATAGAAACTTTCTAAAAATAGCCCCTAAAGAATAGGAAGTCCAGAATAGGCCAAAAAAAAAATCCCCAAAAAATAGGGGGTCGAGGTGAAAACCCTAAAATTTAGGAGGTGTCGAGACTTTGGAACCTTCTTTTTAATGTTTTCCATTTTAGAGATTTCTGAAGTTGATCCTGACGAAGCCATGACCTGCACACTTTCCAAAAATAGAAACCCTACCAAAAATAGAAACTTTCTAAAAATAGCCCCTAAAAAATAGGAAGTTCAAAATGGGCTAAAAATGCCAAAAAAATGTTCCTAAAAAATAGAGGGTTGGGGTGAAAACCCTAAAATTTAGGTGTCAAAATTGACCGAAATGACAGTCGATCTACGTCCACAAGGCCTTCTAAACACTTTGATGATGTTCGTGCACTGATTTGGGCTCAAAATCATTACTTGGCTCAAGTGACCCTTCAAAAAACTCAAACTCCTCATTGTAAAAGAAACATGGTAATTAGCAGTTGCGACGCCAAGACAAAAAGCAAAATAGCAAAAAAGCAAAAAAAACAAGAGGGTCCCCATTTGCAATGGGGCGATGTGTGAAAAGGTCACAACACAACCCAAGACGTAAACGCATTTTAGCAATCTTTGTGGCAAAAGATTGGATACACAATTGGATCGATTCACAACCTTTTATCAACAAACAATGGTCAAGCAAAGAGGCCAATCACTAACTTTTGCAACTTTTGCACATCTACAAGACTACAACCACATGCATCCACACACTTGGGATGACAACTTACTTTACATCTAGTATGCCTTCAGTAAAGCTCTTCATAGTTCTATGGGGCATAGTCATCTCCAAACAAGGCTTGGATTCCAACCTACAACACCCTTGGACATATTATACCATGCACCACCTCATTTGGAGTTGTGCACATAAGAATAGAAGTGAACAAAGCACAAAATTTTCTACAACACAAAGTGGTCACCAACAAGTTCAACAATTTTTCTAGCACCAAAAGTAGAAGTACAAAGAGAGCCATGACATGCACCACACCTCACTCTTTCAAGCTCAATGACAACCTAGTTGCATCTTCAAAAGGAATGGTTTAAGTATCTCCACTAAAAGATAAAGCTGCAATGCTATGGTCCATACACCATTCTAAGCACAACAAGTGAGAATGCTATTGTTCTCAACCTCCTATAATACCTACATTTGCATCTAGCATTCAAGTTGAAGTTCCCTAAGCCATACTTTGTCACTCTTCTTGAGCCAACGTCAATTCAACATCCTTCAAACTTGGATCGTGAACACTTGTGCATAGTTGTGCAAAATGAGATCATTCAAACAACCACAATGTCCACTCATCAAGTTTCACACCATTTGTTTAGAGTGGCTAAGGCAAGGCAATATGCATATTAGGCCAAGTGGTACAATCTTCAATATTTCCATGTGCAATTTCCACAACCCATGAAGATGCAATGGGAGCCATCATTTCTCAATAAATGGTGAACACTTACTGCATAGCCATGCAAGCCTCAAGGAACCTTGGGCATGCCTTGATAATCTTCTACACTCATGCATTCATCTAGAGCACACATGCCTTGCATGCAAGTAACTATGTCATCACACAATGGGGCATAAGTCATTGTGTCATCATGTCTCACTATGCATGACCCCATGCAAGTCACTTTTCCATCACAAGTTGACTAGCACAATTAGCAATCCATTACATGCATGTCTTTAGCAAATTTCTTCTTCAACCATGGAAGTATAATGCCAACTATCAAGAATCTTGACCGCAAGCAATTGGGAGAATAAGTGGTTTAGAAGCATGAACCCTTTCATCTTCCTTGCTTGTTTTGTAATAATATTGTACATATATTCACCCACTCCTTCATAGTGAAGGACAATGACAAATAACTACATAGTGTAGGCAAACAAATCAAAAAAAAAATCCCCTTTCTAGTCACAAGTATCTTCACTTCTCACCTTGCCATTAGTAACAACCCATGTATCCTATTTGCATTCTTGGGCAAGGCATCAAAACTTGCCTAAGAAAGAGAAAGCAAAAGAAGCAACAAATCATAGATCAAATCATCTTTTGGCAAAGAAAAGATCTTAAGGAATGCAGCCCAGGTTTTGAGAAGGTGTGTAGTACCTTATTGGAAAAGCAAATGAAGTTTGTATATCTCTTAAGTTTCACCAAACCCATTTTGAGTATTGATTTGTTGTACCAACAAGATAGGCCTTGTTTGGGGAGATGTACAATGGCATCAACTCAACAATTGAGAAGACAAAGACCATCATAAATGACAAAGAGCAAGATCATGAAAAACCTTTATTCAAATAGATGCACAAAATTATTGAAGAGAGATGGAACACATCAACCACCCACTACATCTTTTTGCCTTCTCATTGAGTCTAAAATATTATTATAGTGCTAAGATCTATTCTTTATCTATAAGGGTTGCCCCATATAAAGATTTTGAAGTCAAAGGGTACAAGGCCACAATTCATAGACTCTTCACTAATCTTAATTTGTAGGATGTAGTCAAGATTGAGTTCATGGATTTTGTACACTCCAATGGACAAAGCATTGGAGCTCTTTGAGACAAGTTTAAGGTTGATGCTCACAATTGGTGGTACTTCCATGACCAATAATTCTCACACCTACCACCTCTTGCAATCGAAGGTTTATAGCAAGTTTAATAAATAAATAAAAAGATTATCTTTGAAGTTTCACTTATAATTTTAAATTTTATAACTCTATCTCTTTAACTTTGTCTTAATAGGTTATTAGTTCAATTGCATCTAAGAGGAATTTGAGCACATACTTCATCCACTCAGTATATTGTAACTAACTACACTAAGAAAGGCGAGGGTATGGGGGTGCTGCCCCTTGCAAGTTGGGGTTGAGGGGTGGAGCCCCTACCACAAGCCCAATTAAAGGCCTTCAAGACCACATAGAAAAGGCAAAAAACCAATTTTTTAGTGTGAAAAATTCCACTTTTTCAATGTTCTTCTTCTGTCATTCTTGCACATCGCAACTTTTTCACATGGACTCAACGAATAATCACCATTAGCTCACCACTTGACTAACAAAAACTCACCAAAAACTTGTCTTAATAACTCAATGAATTAAACTTAAAAACTTGGTGCTCTGAAAATATCACAAGTATTTGACTCACCAAGTAATTAAACTATGGGTAACTTAGCTCAAAGCCCCAACACATTGCAATTATGGTGCCTCAAACCCTAATGCTCTGCAACTCAAGCACTTTAAACCCTAATACCCATTTATTGTTTGCAAAAAATTGCCAAAATGTACCCCAATGCTCTACAAGATGACAATAATCAATAAAATAATAAATATTCAAAATCACACTTTTCTAGGGTCTTTTCAATTTTTCATTTTTCACTTTTTTTCCATATTTAGTGAGAAATTGTCTTTTCAACCCCCTCTACCCTTTTACACTTTTTGGACATGTAGACTAAAATCACACTTTTGCACTTTGTATGCCCTTTTTGCCAATTTGGCAATTCTACTTAAAAAACACACTTTCAAAAGAGAATTCCACTTTTGCACCCACTTAACCACTTTTCCACTCTCCACAATGCGATTTCTCTCAATTCGAAATCACACACTTTCGAAGCTATCTTGTCACCTTTTAACTCTTTAAGAAGAAAATCACATTTTTGCGTTTGCAAAGCCGCATTCCAATTTTTTGCAACTATTCATTTCAGTTATAAGTCATGTTTTTGCAACCTTGAAGCCACTTTGTCATTTTAAGTAAATTAAACCATTTGGTGGCAAAACACATTTTCATGCTTTCTAAGCCATTTTGCCAACTTTCGCTTAATATAAGAACATGCTTTACTTTATTTCATTTCATTTCAACCACTTAGTTAGAAATTGTACTTTTCCAGCCTCTATGTCATTTTTCCCTCTTTCATTCCTAGTTAGAAATCACACTTTTCCAGCCACAATGTCATTTTGCCCTTCTACAATTCTAGTTAGAAATCACACTTTTGGACCCTTTCTGCCCATTTTCTTCTCTTTGCATAACTTTATTGTTGGACCTCTGATTTTTGCCCCTTTTGAAGTGTTGGAAAGCTCTTTTCACTGGCTACAAGATGAAATTGGTTTGGTTTCAAATGTAAAAACAAATTAAAGGCATGAGTATTTCAAAATGAACGATTACATAGAAGAAAGATTGATATTTACATACAAGAATGACTTAGGAACAAAATTTTCATGAGACGACAACCCAACTCCAATGCAAGACAAAAGCAAGAGACAGCATAAAGAGAAGTGGTGCTAGAACCACAAGGCTCATACCAATACTGATTCCAAATATTGTGCTTGGAAATATCTAATTGTGCAATCCACCCCTAATCATTCACAAAAACTAACCAGCCCTAAAACCACTATCCTAAGTGTCAATGCCCACCCTAAAGCCTCTACATTTGACATCACTAAGGAGAAGAAGTCCATATTCCATAATGAATGTCAAGTGAAGGGGCAACCCTTCCATGTTAGCATCACAATGGAAGCCAAAAGAATATCATAAGCCTTATGACAAAGTCTCATCCTCAACCATACTCATAACTAAACTCTAAACAGGAGATACAAGTCAAGCACCAACCTATTTTCAAGTAAGGCATCAAGCCCATGGAAAGTCATGTGTCTTCGACTGAGATAAGAATTAAAAGCTGAGCCAAAACATTGGCCCATTAAAGTCAATGACTGCAGCTATGACAATATCTTTCTGAAGATTCAAGACAATTTGGTATCTGCCAATGTGTCTCGTGCAGAAGTTCATGTTGCTCGTGATCTTCTAAAGACACTTGCTCATCCTAAGAAGTGGAACCTTGCAACAAGTCTGGTACACAACAGACGCAACGTCTTGATCAACAGTTATAGTAGAAAAGAGATGGCTTCCAAGATCTTCACTTCTAAATAGATATCTCCATTGCAAATTGATTTGGGAGAACAATAAGATTTGGCATCAAATTCAAGATCCCATCAACCAAGGGAAGATTCAGTCCACATCTTTATCTTGTGCCAGTATAGACAATATTCTACTGTTGTTGCATACCACCATTTTCCATGGTCACGTTGACCTCTCTGCTCTTGATCAACAAGTTTGATTGTTTTGTTTTGTGTTAACCTCCATGGGTCAATTTGAAAAATGTAGACCCGACATATCAGCGATGGCGTTGTAGTGATAGAGGTTGGGAGAGAGTTTTAATAGTACTTATTTATTTTTAATCTTCCGTAAACATTATAATGCCTTGGATTGATAAGAGATATTGTCTGATAGAAATGCATACTAACCTACGCAGTCATATGAAAGGATTATCATAAAAAGTGCAGACATCCACATAAGGCAACATACCCTTTTGAAGAATATTATTTTATATGGATGAGAATAAATTACTTAGTTGAGCAATTGGTAATATAGTAATTTATTTTACCATGCCATCTTCTTGCAAAGAAGGAAGTCCTTGTTCTGTATGAAATGAGTAAGTACAAAGTCTTTAAAAAGAGCTTGTGAAAGCAATTGCTACTACAATATACATTCCTCTTCATCAGAACCAAACTAAATAACGGGAAACCATCAAAACAGAGTTGTACCGTGTTAGGAGTCTGAAATGAACTTTCTCCATCGATTATTTTGATTTCAGAATTCTCTTCAAAAGCCTAATAATAGAGAAAACATACTTAATAAGTCAAAATAAAAATACGAAAAGGGAAGACATTGTGAGAGCTTGCATCAATATGACAGGATCGGTTAGAAGTGGCATACTAGAAAACTATGAAATGTGCAAGAATGAAAATCAAAATAAACAGAGTAGAACTTTCTCTTTGAAGATACTTTACCAGGTTTGAAACATGAATACCAATGCTGCGAAGAAATTTTTCTTTCACTGCCAAGCAAAAGACTCATATGAACAACACATGAATTCAATATTACCAAAGGATTGTGATATCCGATTCTTACGAAAAATGAAAGAAAAATCTGGTAAAGGCCTTATATAAAAAAAACCTCAACATGACAATCATATTACAAGTGATCATGTGCAACCTGCAGAACTGGTGAAGTGAAAACCAACAGGTGTTGGCATCACTACATTTTGGTCATCGACAGAAACTGATTGCTGTTCAAATGATCCCTGACACCCAAGTGACATCCGCCATTCTTTCTCTCCAACATGACTTCCATCCACATCATAGTTTTGAGTCTTTCTTTCAAATTCAATAATTCCCTCTGAGTTCTTGATTGCAATAGTGTTTGGGCAGTATTCTTTCAGGAACTGTAGAAGTGACATACTAAGCTGTTCCTTTGAAAACATTGAGCGTGCCACTCTCAATTGAGTAAGCACATGTTCAATCTGTGCATCACGAATTGCTTGGATGGCAACAATTCGACGTTCAACTGAAATCATATCATAAGAAATTAAAATTTGCCTATTCCAGTCAACAAAAGATTAAAAAAACTGAATCAAATCATATAACAAAAAGATAAATTGGTAAGAGATTCAAACATATATGATAGATTATAAACATGGAAAACCTTGATAATTAAGAGGAACCATTGAATAGCTACAAAGTGAATGCCATGATGCATTCTCCTTATAAGGATTGCAAACAAAAGTAAGCCATAACTGATTTCTTGGACAAAATTACACAGAACACAGCATGCTGAAACATTCCAATACAATGACAAAGGCATGTCACACATATAATGAAATTATCTTTATATTATACACTAACACATAGCTAGCCTTTCAAATTCAGTTAATTAACCCATGCAGAAACAAAGCCACAAGAACTCAAGGGCACACAAATTAGTCACTCACACACAAACTGTAACCAAGCTAGCTTATGAGATTCAAGAAAATAGGTGTAATAAGCAAACCTTCACAGTGATTTAACTCCAAAAGTTGTTTTCGATCCACCAATTCACTAGAGTTGCCACCATTCTCGCCTTTTTTTTCATTTTCCATAACAGGATATGGTTCTCTTTTCAACCTCTTTGCTCTACCCCTTTTCATCTGATTTTGATCTTCTAGGACCTTATTGTGTATGTCATTACTTGGATTTTCATTATTTTCCAGTAAGGGTGATGGTTCCTTCTTTGCTGCAGTTGGCCTCCCTCTTTTAACCCCTTTCTTTCCCATTGCTTTTGCTGGCACAGCTTGTGATTCTGCAGTCACTATCAGGTTGAACAAGAGGAGCAAGTAAACAAACAGAACTTGCGATCTTTCCTTCCTTTATTCATTTCATTAACTCAATTGCTACTTTCAAATTTGACTAAAACATTATTCAAAATGCAGCGTATATGGTATAGTAGAATGTGGCATGAACATGCAACTCTGCTTCAGACAATATAGTGATCTGCTTCAATTGGAGTCCAGTATAAAAGATATCAAAGGAGGACTATATCTAATAAGAACAAGATGGAGATTAATAACTTGGATGAATCACTTGTAACCAAATTCAGTAGCCCATGGGAAGACTTTCCAACAACCCAAGAAAATGTTCTATAATACCATGAAAAAAGTAAAGCATCAGTAAGTCAAAACAGGGCAATAATTTCGGAGTTTTAAAGCATCAAATAAAATTTGGGAAAAAATAGCTCAACAAAGTACATTTTAAAAATTTGCTGTTTTGTACCATTCAGAAAACAGTAACACTGAATGGTGTGAAAGAAACTGCTGGATTAACGATCATGCTGATGAGGTACAAGTCTAGTATTAAGCACAAAATATCACCCTTAAATCATCAGGCTAACATAAAGAGTAAATAAATGTTTATATGGATTAAAAAATTTAGCCTGGTCATGGCTGAGAAAGGGAAAAGGCGACTACTCCTTTTATAATGATGATAGAATTCTTAGCATCATGCATTGTGAAAAAAAGAAAAAGTATTGAAAAATTCACAGATACTTCACACTTCAACAGAAGCATATCCTAATATTTCCACCACATTATATGTTAAACAAAACCGCATATGCATTTCTTCCTTGTCAAATTTTGCAATAATCTATGTTATAGTGGAAGAACTTCTTTTCAGTAAATTATTCCATAGCATACAATCAATATACCCAGGGATGTATTCTCATGTTGCCCTGTTGCGGGATGTTTGGGGGTATGGATAAAGTGTCTCCTCTCCATCATCTTGAAACAAAAAAAAAGAAAAACTAACCCTTTATGGAGGGAAACAAGGCCACCCAACATAAAAATTTGTTATTTCACTCCCTGAAACCCCAGACCATATTCAATTTTATATTTTAATCATTTGCCATTTACATTGTTACATTTACTTTTGCAAGCAAGAAGGAAAAACAGCATGTGCAATGGAGGTCCTTGTGGGCTTGAAGGCCTTAATTTGGCCTTGGTAGCGGAGGCTCCACCCCTCAATTCTGCCCTATATTGCAACAGGGAACACATGAGCACCCCTAGATCCCCACTAGAGACTGCTGTCCCCAAACCCCTGCTCTAGTTAAAAAACAAAAAAAATAAAGTCAGTTTTGCACTGCATCAGATGGAAAACACCGTTTTTTTCCAGAGTTTTTCCTGATTAAATCCCATGTCATTGAATTGAATTTATACTTCTGGTTTGCCAAGTCAATCCCAACTCCAAGTAGTACTACTATGATATAAACTATTTTGATTTATCATTAACATTTACGATTTGACAATTGACATTGAATTATCAATTATCAACTGTGTTCTAAATTCTGGGCTCAATTTTGTACATTTTGTGCAAATTTATAATATATATATATAGAGAGAGAGGGAGGGGAGAAAGCCTTTACTGACAGTCTTGGTTGCATGCGTAGCTTGTCTTTATCTGCTTAAAGGAGATTTTTATTGTTGTTGTCAGTGAGCCAATATAGTGAATGTTTAGTAACATATCCTTGGCATAATCCTATAGATAAGATAAGACATATCTAACAGCCTAATGTTTCATTTTTTCTATAATTGTCTCGTTGGTGACCTCTAAAATCACCCTCCTTGGCCTTGGAGAGCCAAAAGTGTAGAACAGTCACCCACTCTTGTCAATTGGCCTTTAATTGCCTGCAAGTCTAGCCATAAGTCTTGTCTCATGAATCTTGACTGACAAACATCCGCAAGTCTAGGTCTTGGTTCATCCTCTTGAATTATGGAATACATTTTGGATCAACAACACTAGGTTGAAGTGTAAGGCATGAAGAATAATTCATGTCCTCAAATTTCAAATTTCAAATGTTTATAAATAAACATGCATCTAAATCTAAATCTAAATCTTAAGAAAAATATCTTCCAGCTTGATACTGAATTTTGTCTCAGAAATTCTCTCAAGTACACAGCAATAAAGCACATTATGAATACTCTAGCGTTACAGTGAAAACAGGCCTGTGCTTGCATAAGGATGAAATTCTTTCTTGATCTTTCTATTTTAGTCTGCCCTAGGTGAAACAAAAAACTTGTAACTTTTTGTCTCAGAAATTTTCTCAAAAACGAGGCCATAGAATTCATTTTAAATGCTTGGAACACTGCAATATTGCACATCTTAGAGACTGAACTACATATTTAAGAATTTGCACCTAGGATTAGACTTAGAGCTTAGAGAACAGGTCTGTGCATGCATAACCATGTCATTGTCTCTTTACTCCTTGTTTATGTGAAAAAGCAGAGTAAGAAGCAAAAATTTATACTCATCTGGAATATTTGAGAGCCAGTTATTTAATTATTGTAAATGTAATCAAATCTGATCAAATGGGATCCTAAAGAAACACTAAGATTAAACTAAGGTCTGAAAATCTGTGTAAGAAAGTTCTAATTCAAAATGTGATTTCCACATTTCTTCTCTAATTAAGATTTCCAGATTTCTTCTAAATGCAAATGTGCTGATTGCAGAACATTAATTGACTTCAATGTTTGCATATAACTAATTGAACTCCCTTTAGTATGAAGAAGACTCGCCTCTAAGAGACACGTCCCATGAGTGGACGTGCCTCCACAATGTTTGCATATCACTAATTGAACTCCCTTTAGTATGAAGAAGACTCGCCTCTAAGAGACACGTCTCATGAGAGGACGTGTCTCCACAAGTGGAGGCACGTCCACTCATGGGACGTGTCTCTTATGAGTGCGCGGGTCTAAGAGAAACCGATTACCAATCGGTTAGTAACCTTAATCATATCCTTTCTTCAAATGGCGATTAAAAGGTAAGTTCTGATTTATATTAACATCATTAATATTTCGATTTATATTAACATCATTTAATATTTCGATTTTATACACACATTATAAATTCGAATTTACTTATTTCAGAAATATAAGTATGAAGAGCAATCTGATCTAATATAAATGAAGATGATGCCTTAAGCAATCAACATTTATATCTGACCTAAGCTATCATTCATCAACAATTATCATCAAACTCCTCAGCCAGTAAAAACCTTCAAGCTTACTAGTAAATTTGTCCAGAAAATTCTCTCAAACTCCCAGCCCTAAAATGCATTTTAAATATTCAAACACTAACATGTTGAAGATCTTTAAGCCTCAACTACGAATATAAGAATTCCAACCTACAGTTAGTTTAAGAATGCAGATGCATAACCATGGCATTAACTCTTTCTTTCTTGTTTAGGCAAAAGAGTGGCACAACAAGAAAAAATTTACACTCAGCTAGCATATTCAACAATTTAAAAATCTAATTAACATTGAAAGCTGGCTGTAAATACCCTCAAACTTCACAGCTAGTTTTGTCTCAGAAATTCTCTCAAATTGCAGCCATAAATGAATTTCAAATACTCTGTTAGTGTAGGTTTTTTATTTTCCTTATGCTAGGGAATATTTATTTTTCCTACACACATTATTAAGCTTGCTTAGGTTATATTAGAATGGTTAGTCTCACACCTTTGGTTAATTGAGTCTCACACCCTCTTTTGGATTCTTATGCCACTTCTCATAACCATTTCTTGTCTTTACCAGAGTAGGCATAACCATGTAATCTGGCATTTACCAAGTAGGTAAAACTCCTACCTATTATGGGCACTTGGGAGTTATTACTCCTCTTGGAATTATCTACCATTATTTTGCTATATAAACATCACTCGCCCTCCCCTTGGCTAGTAATATGGAATGCTAGTTCAATGCTAAGGGAGTGCTGAGTTTATTCATCTCTAGATCTCTTTTCTTGCTTTTCTTCAATCATTTTGATCTTGGGTGATTTCACAACCAAATCTAACATACTCAAATGCTACTATATCGCATGTCTTGGAGCCTAAACAACATATTCAAGAACAAGCCTGTAATATACATAATCACATCACTGCCTCTTTATTTCTTGTTCGTTTTCCCCCCTCCCTAGGTTAAAGAAGTAAAACTTATACACTCAGCTGGCCAATTTCACAACAATTAATCAACTATTTTGCAGCAAAAGGGGAGCACAACCATTTAACCAGAAATGTTATCAAAATGATGTCTGCAGAGCAAAGAATGCTGACACAAAAACAAAAACTTTAGTTAAAAAAAAAAATCATCATAATAATGGCAACAAAGCAAGGAAAACTTAAAAAAACACCAAAACAACCATCATAGAGCTATGAGGTCATGTGATCAAATCTCGTACCTTACAAAACTTTGAACTGCTCTACATCATTGTCACTGAGCACTTGCTCTTTTCTGACAGGCACAGCATACTGAAACCCCATGACAATGCTAGAATCAAATAATATAAGAAACAAAAAATCAAATAAAATCCAAAAAAATAGATTTAGTATTTAATGCAAGAACACAAGAAACTAAAACTTAAATCCAAAAAAAAAGATTTAATATTTAAAGCAGGATCCGGGATGGTGCATGGAAGCTTATACAATGAGGCAATGGTTAATTTAATGTTATCGTAGATTGTTATATATTTTGCTGCCACTGCACAACCAAGTAGAAGGTAGTTTCTGATGGTCTCGAAGAGTGGTGCCCCATTAAGAGTCCATGGTGGTAGATCACATTATCATAGAGTGAGAATCAAACTTGAGACTTACCAAAAAACCAATTACCATTACACCACAACCAAATGGACTTTGCAAAACAGAATATTACCATAGTGAATCAAAATTATTAATCTAAATATTATGCACATATATAAATAAAAAATCAAATTTTGAAATTAATATTTAGCTGGTAAGTGCAAGAATGTACGCAGGAGAATCTTTTTCTCCTGAAAATTGTTGGATTAACCGGCAACCATATTGGCTATTTTTTTCCTTCTGCAAATAATTTTTCACGGTTTTGTTTCTTAATTGCAACTTCTGAATGTTGCATCATCCTCAAAATAATCCACCAGTGCAGGTGGGAGAAAAACTCATAAACAGACCTGATGGCATAATCTAAAAATGAATCAATAGATTTTCTATTATATCCAGTGACCCTAATGAAAGTGGGTGCAGTACGAATAATTTTGAGGAGCAATGAAGTTTATGAAACTGTGAACAAAACCAGACACCTATACAGCTGAAAAATTCAGATAAAACTAAACCTTAATTAAATTTTCACACACTGCATTTTCAACTATTAGTTTACAAGTGTTAAATTAAAATGTCAGTAATCATATACATTTATCTGTCTCAGATATCATCGCATGCTTTCTGAAGGTATTTTCTCATTATAGTTTCCACTTTTGAGTCTGTGCCAAACTGGATAGAACAAACCCTACTGGGAACCCAGTGGAGAGACCCCAGGGTTTTCATGCCCATGTATAAATAGTGGAAGGATATAATATCTCAATGCCACATTGTCTTTCAATTACTTCTGTGAAATTCATTTGTTGTGCTGTTGACAGGCACGGGTTGTTTTTTATCACAATAAACTTAATTTACTTGACACATTTTATTTTTTCAGCTTATCGCCATTATTTGTGTGTTGCTCACGGCCATGATTTTTTGTACAATTTTAATCTGCAATTGACATTCTGATAAAATTTGAGGTTGCTATTGGCAGTGCAAATAGTAACTGTTTTGTTTTCTGAGTGCATTTTACAAGCTAATTCCCTTGTTACTTTATTAGTTCTGCAGAAGGCAGAATACTAATGCATCCATTGCATGCAATTTTTTTAACTGACAATGACTGTCCAACCAATGAGCATCTAGAATTAAAAACTTAACCAACAATTCTATAGTCTATATTTAATTTTTATTTTTTGATAATTACTAAAATATCATTTATCCTTCTTTCTATTGGTTCATGTTGAGAACAGTCGGTGCAAAAATCAAAATTTTTATTTTTTTTAAAATTACATGTGCAATGCAATGCATTTAATTCATTGAATCAAATTTCAAACCTATTAATGACTTGAATGACATGAGCACTATTACATATATCAAAATAAAATTATATTGTTGACTTAGAGGCATTTCATTTAATAATTGGTAATATTTTCAAAGCTTATTAAATAAATGTGAGTACACTCAAAGCATATTTTATATTTGTTTACCAGTGTGTATTAAATATCACAGTAAAATTTATCTATCTGCATTAAATATTAAGATAGAGATTTAAAAAAATATACATGTAATAATCTAATTTAGCAAGGCAAAAATTACATAAACATCACATTATCAAAAGGATAAGGAGAAATATAAACATATATATATGGAATTATTATAATAATATATATTTGTATCATTGAATATTTTTTCTATTTTTGCAACATTAATCAGCTATAATAATAACATTATACAACAAAAAACAATCACATTACACCCCTAGCTGCTTCTATTAACTAAATGTTTAAAACAACCAAGCACACCCCACAATTGGTAGAACCTGACACAAATGCATCTCTTGTTAAATTAATGGAAAGCAGGACAACTTTTTTTGAATTTAGCTAAAAGTTCAGGCTTACACTTTCTGCATGAAACAATTCCAGTTTTGAAGCAACTCTATGCCCTAATGTCTGTGGAAATACTTGTAATTGCTCATATGCTTTAGGGTTTCAAGAAATCAAAAATCTTGCCACAATTTAGAAGTGCACTTCACACACACGACTTCCTCTCTCTAATACAGGTATTTTCTGCCTTGAGACTAATCTTGCCCTTTTTATCGAATTACAAACTATTGCTCTGTATCGAATTACAGGGCCCGAGAATGTGAGTTTCTGGAGCAGCAAATGCTGCAAGCAAATAAATTCCACCAAGTTGAAGAGAAATTATGAATTTATGAGAAGCATGCTACTATGTGATAAATTGAAATTCTCTCTACAGACCCCTAGAATGTTAATTTGTGGAGCAGAAAATGCTGCAAACAAATAAATCCCACCATGTTGACGAAGAAATAATGACATGCATGCTACTATGGAATGACTTCTCTCTACAGGACCCCAGAATATGAACTTCTGAAGTAGAAAATGCTGCAAGCAAATAAATTGCACCAAGTTGAAGAAGTAATTATGTCAAAGTTGAGGAGGTGCAAGGGATATGCCGATAGGAAATTCAAGGGAATGCTATTATGGTCTTCTCCCTACACACAACCATTATTATCCTTATCCTTGATTCCTTTGGGATCTTTGACTGTCCAAAGTATTTTGTTATACCTAAAAACTAAGCAAATGCAGCTACAGAATAATTAAAACCCTATAAAGATAGGACTACAAATACCATTTGATCTCATTTTGTAATGAAATACATGAAATACCAGGTCATGTCAACATACACAAATACTACTCACTGTCAAAACTTAAAGAAAAGGATACCTACATCTAGAAATTATGAAAATGTCCATCAATATTTTGACAAGCCATTCCAAGCCACAACTGTTTCGATTAACATTATACTTTTGACTAGTAACATGACATAACAAACCAACTGAGTTAACCAAAAAATACAGTCAGACAAGCTCACATTTTATAAAACAGCCTTCACATGGGCCCTTTAACTGCTCACCAGTTCTGCTAAACTTGGCACATAATGACCAAATAGCATCTCACAATGATTTGGCATTTAAACTGTCACTTCACCACACTATCATAAAGTTGTATATACTATATACATCCCAAACCTTTGTTGAACTAAAATTCATATTGAAAGTTCCTAAATGTCATAGGAAGAAGCATAACCATCTCAACAACTTAGAAGTCATTAATGTACTATAAACTAAATCTCCTTCAAGCATGTCATTAGAATTGTCTTAATTTTAGTAAGTGGTGGAAGCAATAAAAGCTTTGTAATAATCAATAACACTTACATCCGCTTCAAATCAAGATTAACAACTTTTCTAAATTTCAAGAGTAATCTATTATGGTTCCTCTTTTTTCCTTCTGAAAATGAACCTTATACAAGAGCACATTATTTTTCTTATACATGCCCACAGTTGCTTTCAAAGATAAGATGAACCACTAAATTAAGTTACAAATGTATCAAGCAGGAGCCCTTGTAAAAATATAGAATAAATTAATTAAATTCTATGAAAATATTCTACCTAACCTATGTATCAAGACCCTGTTAAAAAAATGAGTTAAAACTTCTAATATTTTTGTTTTGAATATTTAGAGTTATTGTGGCAATATTGGGGTGCAAGCCTAGGTGCTTTGAGAGTTTTTCTCTGTAATCTTAATTTTAAATCATGTGAATAAAGTAAGAATCACAAAAGGGTTTTGTAGAGAGTAATCAAAGGAGGTTTTGTGCCTTGCATTTAGGCAATTGCTACTGCTACATGATTGATGCCATGGACTTTGCAGAGTCATCTGAGATTTGTTAAGAGAGATAGAAGATCCAGCAGAATTATCATGTTTTACATAGTTTGGACCAGAGGATATTGAATTTTATTATATATACAAGAAGAATTGTTAAACTCATTGTATTGTAAAATACCACCTACTTGATCATTATATTGTGGTTTATCGTAATTTCTTAAATGTAAATCTAGGAGCCATATCACAACCAACCTATGTTCCACAAAGTCTCAAGATGGGGAAACAAGGGGACATGAGAGATAGTGTAATGTCCCCTTTTAGGATAACCTTATATTTTGCCCTGAAATCACAATTCCAAATGAAACCAATAGCAGATTATAGTTAAAGGTATAATTCCTACTTAAAAATGAGATTATGTAAGTCTGGTTATGGAAACTTGCTACCATGTTGATGAATATGACATGAAATACATTTAATTTTAATGTCTAAGAAAGATTATATATATCAATATAGCGAGTCTCAAGACTATGTGGGCTCAACCATAATAAGGAGGACGTGATGAGGTGCCCCAAGTATCCTCCATCCTAGGCCCAACAGCAGAACCTTATCCTCTGTGACCTCATGTGGTCCTTAACCGATGGTCTTAACCATCATAATGAGGTGGTGTGCCTAGTGAGGGCTTTACATCGTTCTCCTCCATCACACCAACCCCTCCTCTTATTATTGAATATCCCTCTTTATTTACTTCAACAATTGATTCAAGCAGGGATAGTAGGGAGGCTGCAATAGGGTGTCCTTGATCCTCAACTCTAGGCCCAAGGATAGGACCTTATCCTCCTTGGCCTCATGTGGTACTTAACCGCTGGTCCTTAACCATCATCATGAGGTGGCCTCATGTGGTCCTTAACCGATGGTCCTTAACCATCATCATGAGGTGCCACTCCTAGTGAGGAATCATTTGCAATTCCCCCTCCTTGCAATCCTGCCTCATCCCTTAATGACCAATTATTGCCAAACCAGGATCATATCACTATTAATAATATCAGAAAATATATGCTACGTAATATGCTATTATATCAATGTTTAATATCTACATTTATTTGATTGAATAAACATCATACCACAGAATTGGACTATGTTGTTACCATGGTTGAATTTGTTGCATATGGCATAAGAGCTTATGATGTGGGCTGATCACTTTACTGTTGTTTATCCCCTGTAGATTATGTATATATAATACTTTGGTATTCTATCTCTAATGATCCCGATTGCTGGTGTTTTTGCTTCCTTTTATACCACCCAAAGGTTGAGAGACACCTTTCAATGATACATGCTTGTCAAGGGGTATGTCTATTCCATTAAGGGGATAATTAATGTTTATTAATATTATCCCCTTAATACCATCGCTAATATAATTAATCATTGCATCGTTGCTTAGAGATAATCGCTGCCACTTAGAAATAATTGTTGCCCCCTTTAGAATAATCATGGTCCATGTAAGGTAATTGCTTCCTTGTGATCGCTTCCTTAACAGATGATTATTTGCTTTAAACAGGCCGTTGTATTTATTTAATTCATATCTTCTTCTAGCATTCGTGCGGGGGCATGACATTCTGTATGCCTTAATCTCTATTCGTTGCTGCCTATTATCATTATCTCGTCACCACCCTTTTAATAAAATGAATTGCCTCTTAAAGTAATATCAGTCGCTTCCTTTTATACATACTTTCTTGGGCAATTTCACTCAAGGAGTCGACTTCAAGTATGTTTTATTCACTTTACCAAGGAGTCGGCCCATATGAGATTATTTTAAGTATGTCGGCCTTTCCTTAAAGAGTGTAAAGGGGATTCAGCGACATGAATAGGATGGGATATCACAAATAGGTCTTAAGGACAAGGGAACCAAGGGCCTAGATTTGGGGACCTGGGGACAATGGCAAGATGGTGGTGGGGTGGGGGCAAGTGGGGATTTGGGTGTTGAGCCTCCAATAGGATCAAGGGATAGCACCCCTTGTGGAGTTTTGGGGGCAAATCCCCTAACAAGATCGAGGGGCAATGCCTCTCAAAAGTGATTGGGGGTAGAGCCCTCAACAAGATCATGTGGTAGCACCCCTTGTGAGATCTAGGGGCACATGATATAGATTGGAGTAGAGGGGCGAAGCCCCTGCCACCAAACAAACATTGAGCCCTTCAAGACCACACAAACCTTAATGGCACATACCATTTTCACAATTTTATCACTTAGTTGTTTTGCAACACAAAGTCCTTACTACTTCTAAAACTTGGTAGTGATTTGGAATGAGGCTAAGATACCTATTTATAAGTTTTTTGTGGGTTCTTAGGGATTGGGCGGAGCCTATAGTCCATAAGGGTTAGGGTTCATGGCACATATATCAAAAACACTTTTTGATTTTTGTAAAATATACTTTTTATTTTCCTACCATGTGGGATGCCTAGAAGTCCTCCAAGTTGTCCCCAAACCAAGGGGACATTCCAAAAACATCCCCTCCTTAAGGGGTACATCCCAAAAACATTTCTAGGTCTAGAGCGGAGATCGTGGGACAGCAAGTGGATGTTCCCCCTAGTCCCTATGTCCCAAAAATGTCATCTTGGAAACAAGGGATTTGTGAGGGGAATGCATCCCCATGGAACACTACAACAACACCCTTGTGATGGCTACCAAAGGTTGGCCGATAGAAAAACCTCTTGCCCACTACCAAGGCCTTATGGTTTGCAATCTATGCTAGCTACCAATGGTATGTCGCAATCATTGAAAGCAAAACTTTTGCTCAAGGTATTATATTGCCTTCCTAAATTCTCCAAGTGCAATGATTTAATGGTCCTCATTAGACTTAGCAAATTTCCACACCTAGAGGACAACTCCACAAGCATGCCAAACTAGAATAGAAGCACTTTTTAAGAGTAGGGCTCTTTCCCAAGTTTTTGAGATAAAATAAAAATGCTTTGAAATTTGAGGACAATCCATCATATCCAAAGATATATAGGAGAGTATAAGCTAATTTACCTAGTGCTTGCAAGGTTACTCCTCCAAAGTGTTTTTCTAAAATGCAAATACTGTTTTTGGGGCCCATTTGGAGAGACTGGAGATGGACTAAGAGGAATCTTTATTCTTTGATGCAACTAATGTTTTAAACAACAAGTATGGACACAAGTTTCATATTTTCTATCAGCTAAATAATGAGTTGAAGCCCAAGATCTAACGATTAATGGTTGCATAGGTGTTGAAGTATAGAAGAATAGAAAGTAAAAATGCTTTAAGCAGAAAGTATTGAATTGATTATTTATCCATTAGAGCGCCCATCAGTCAACATAAGACTAAAGAAGCTAAGACTCAAGAACATTACCTATGTTAAATGACATCAAGAAAAAACGATGTTGTGCAGCATTTTGTAGTGAAAAGCAACTAAAACCTTTCAGGGGTGCATAAAAATCAAATTATAGGAGAATCTTTGTGTGCCTTGGAATGGAAAAACAACACTAGGAGAAGAAATTCAAATGATTGGGGACCACAAAAGACAAATTCCAAACCATGCAATTTTTTTGTATACAAAATACTTGAATCGAATTTTTAGAGAGAGAACTATTCTTTGTAGACACAAAACACTATGTTCCTTGACAACGTGTCCTTGACATTTTTTTGATAAGTACCCATATTGGGGACATTCTGAGGATGCACGATTGCCTCGACCCCCCCCCTTAGTCATCCCCAATTATAAAAATTGGCGCTAACATCTTGAAAATGTGGGGATTTTGTGGGAATGGTTGGCCACCTCCAAGATAGATGGTGATGTCATTAAATGTCCCCTAGTCGTCCTCGATAAAAAATAATTGGCTCTGATGTCCCAAAAACATGGAGACTTTGCAAGAATGGTTAGCCATCCCCAAGACAGAGGAGGGCATCAATGATGTCCCCTAAGTGTCCAAGTGATAGCCAACCATCCCCTTGCGATTACATTCAATTATTTTTAAAAAGGCCCAAAATGAATTAAAAAATATTTTATTGTTCCTTTGCAGGCCCCCACACCACTCTGAGCCCTAAATGAGAGATTTTGGTTTGCAAAACAACAAATTTTCAAGCTCCTTTAGATCATAAGATATGCTCATTGATTGCAAAATTTCTTTCCAAGCTCGGGAGTAACAACATATTTTCTATATTTTTGTCATTTTGTAGTTGAAACTTGCAGCCTTTAGGCATTTTGTTATAATTGTTATGTATTAAGGATCTATAATGTATATGATGAATGCATTATCAATGTTATCATATGACTATTTGAAATCCCCTTTTTTTAATAGTCATCCCCTACCATCCCTTAAAATGGCCTCAAAATATCCATCCCCGAAACACATCCTTTAACTTGTTGGAACATAGGCAAGAACCTAATACTTTAAGGATAGACCTGCTAGACAAAATCATGTCTAAAATTGCTTCTAAAAGGTTGTTGAATCATTGCAAATTGATTCAAAAGCAAAAATACTAACTCTATTTGTCTATGGGAAGATGATCTCCCAAACATAGCACCCCTATTTTTGTTGAAGTAATATAGACACGTGGTTTTAGAAAAGAATGTAATAATATCAAAAGAAAATTGGTACCTAATTGTGCCACTGAGTCCTAACCAAGTAAACAGCCATGTGAGAGGATGTGCAGTCACAAAAACCTATGTTCCCTAATGACGTGTCCTTGACATTTTTTTGATATGTCCCCATATTGGGGACATTCTGAGGATGCACGGTTGCCTCGACCCCCCCCCCCCCCCCATAAAAAAATTGGTGCTAACATCTTGAAAATGTGGGGATTTTGTGGGAATGGTTGGCCACCTCCAAGATAGATGGTGATGTCATTAAATGTCCCCTAGTCGTCCTCGATAAAAAATAATTGGCTCTGATGTCCCAAAAACATGGAGACTTTGCAAGAATGGTTAGCCATCCCCAAGACAGAGGAGGGCATCAATGATGTCCCCTAAGTGTCCAAGTGATAGCCAACCATCCCCTTGCGATTACATTCAATTATTTTTAAAAAGGCCCAAAATGAATTAAAAAATATTTTATTGTTCCTTTGCAGGCCCCCACACCACTCTGAGCCCTAAATGAGAGATTTTGGTTTGCAAAACAACAAATTTTCAAGCTCCTTTAGATCATAAGATATGCTCATTGATTGCAAAATTTCTTTCCAAGCTCGGGAGTAACAACATATTTTCTATATTTTTGTCATTTTGTAGTTGAAACTTGCAGCCTTTAGGCATTTTGTTATAATTGTTATGTATTAAGGATCTATAATGTATATGATGAATGCATTATCAATGTTATCATATGACTATTTGAAATCCCCTTTTTTTAATAGTCATCCCCTACCATCCCTTAAAATGGCCTCAAAATATCCATCCCCGAAACACATCCTTTAACTTGTTGGAACATAGGCAAGAACCTAATACTTTAAGGATAGACCTGCTAGACAAAATCATGTCTAAAATTGCTTCTAAAAGGTTGTTGAATCATTGCAAATTGATTCAAAAGCAAAAATACTAACTCTATTTGTCTATGGGAAGATGATCTCCCAAACATAGCACCCCTATTTTTGTTGAAGTAATATAGACACGTGGTTTTAGAAAAGAATGTAATAATATCAAAAGAAAATTGGTACCTAATTGTGCCACTGAGTCCTAACCAAGTAAACAGCCATGTGAGAGGATGTGCAGTCACAAAAACCTATGTTCCCTAATGACGTGTCCTTGACATTTTTTTGATATGTCCCCATATTGGGGACATTGAGGATGCACGGTTGCCTCGAACCCCCCATAAAAAAATTGGTGCTAACATCTTGAAAATGTGGGGAGTTTTTGGGAATGGTTGGCCATCTCCAAGATAGATGGTGACGTCATTAAATGTCCCCTTGTCATCTCGATAAAAAAAATTGGCTCTAATGTCCCAAAAATATGAGACTTTGCAAGAATGGTTAGCCATCCCCAAGACAAATGAGGGCATCAATGATGTCCCCTAAGTGTCCTAGTGATAGCCAACCATCCCCTTACGATTACATTCAATTATTTTTTAAAAGGCCCAAATGAATTAAAAAATATTTTATTTTTCCTTTGAGGGCCCCCACACCACTCTGAGCCCTAAATGAGAGATTTTAGTTTGCAAAACAACAAATTTGCAAGCTCCTTTATGACATAAGATATGCTCATTGATTGCACAATTTCTTTCCAAGCTTGGGGTAACAACATATTTTCTATGTTTTTGTCATTTTGTAGTTGAAACTTGCAGCCTTTAAGCATTTTGTTATAAATGTTATATATTAAGGATCTATAACATATATGATGAATGTATTATCAATGTTATCATATGAATATTTGAAATTTCCCCTTTTTTTAATAGCCGTCCCCTACCATCCCTTAAAATGGCCTCAAAATATTCATCCCCAAAACACATCCCCTCTTGCTGGAACATAGACAAGAACCCGATACTTTAAGGATAGATTTGCTAGACAAAATCATGTCTAGAATTGCTTCTAAAAGGCTGTTCAATCATTGCAAATTGATGCAAAAGCAAAAATACTAACTCTATTTGTCTATGGGAAGATGATCTGCCAAATATAGCACCCCTATTTTTGTTGAAGTAATATAGACTCAAAAGCACATTGGTACCTAATTGTGCCACTGAGTCCTAACCAAGTAAATAGCCATGTGAGAGAATGTACCCATCTAGAAAACCAAGCTGTTTGTCACTATTCAACACAATATTTTAATATTTTAGTCATTTTCTGTCACGCCAATCACTTGCCTTGTGAAGTTTGGTTTTTAAAATACAAGAACCAGTATAATGGCACAAAACTGTAAAGAAATATAATGTATAATTTATAAGGTTTGTTAGGAAGAATGTAAAGTTTAACATATGAAGATGGTCCGATCTCTACTATTCACTGTATGTAAAAATAGCTCTGGCAACCATTGCATTTACAGCATCAGCAGTAGCTATTATCCATTCAATACTAAGTTAAAATTGCTGTCAGGAAAATTGTAAAAAACAAAAAAACCTCGAGAAGAAGGAAAACAAAATAAACAAAAATCTAAAACCAACAAATAAACGTAGAATTCATTTCACAATTCAAAATTGATCCGGCCGCTTACAGATTCCAAAAAAAAAAAAAAACCTCACTGAAACCATGGCAAGTGACTTACCTCAAGATTCTGCATAAATTGTGCCGTGCTGTCAACGATGCCGATGGGAGAAAGTGGGCAGAGCTTGCAGGAGAAACATTACAAAACCCTACCAAAGCAGATTGTGTCTTCTTTTTTTAAATGAGACGAACTAAAACCGATATCCCTACAGCTGCTGCTTCAATCTATTCACAACAAACGAAAAAAATAAAAACATATCGGGGTTTTAGAGCATCTACCTAGATTCTTGAGCTCGTGACAAGTTTTTTGCAACCTACTGGATGCGAGTTGAAAAAAAAGTTAAGTCGTGAAGCGAGGAATGTTTGAAGCGGCTGAAAGTTGCTTTTCCCGCGTGAGACAACTCTCCGCTTGAAAGCTGCTACAACATAGCCTATCGGCTAGTAATGCACATTTAATGCATGCTTAAATACGATCTGTTGTAATTCACCTAGATAACGACAATAAAGGGAAAAAATAAACTTAAAATTAAAACATATAACTTAATTTTTTTCTACAAATAAATTTTAGCTATTGAATGGGAGCATGGGTTTTTGGGTTCAAACCTCTTCGGTTCAAAGTGAAGGATTGAGGGGTATCTATTTCATCAAATTTGCTGAAGATACAATCTAGGCCTCATTCCTTATGATGTTAAGATCTTACACTAAAAAAGACTTGATCTCTAAGAGTATCCATTTTATCAAAATATTTTTTTATATTTTTAAGAAAGGGATAAACATTTAAATTATATTAAAACTAAATTATGAAAAATAATAATAACAATAAAATTTCTTCAATATAAATAGAGGATTTTTTAGAATACAATAAAGTATTCGAAATAAAGTTATTTACATTCTTTATATCAAAAAATCTAATATTTAATAATATATTTCAAAAAATCTAAATAGTTTTTCTCTCTAATTAATTTTAGAGTTTAAATTTTATTCTAATCAAACAAAGAATTAGTTTTAGATGATTATCTTAATTTCTAAATTCCTTCCGAAACTAATTTTAGAATAAAGAACTTATTTAATTATAATAAAGTATTAGCTTTACCTATTTCTTTAATTTTAATTCATATAAAAGTAGAAGTGAAATTACAAATTAATTATAAGATTGAACTCCTTATTAAACAAAATTTAAAGATAAATATTTTGTTTAAATTCACAAATAGGGATATCATATAACTAAATATTTGAATTGCCTATTTCTATCAATAGAATTAAATTGATTAAATAAACAAATCAGTTTACTTTTTATAATAAAATAATATTAAATTATTACTAGTGTTATTAATTTTTTTATAAATAAAGACTATTTTATGAATCAATTAATTAAGAAAACATTATTAATTTAACTAGCCTTTTAATTGTCTTAATTAATTAATTCAGATACATTATTTACACTTTTGGATTATGAGCTAATCATCTTTACAAATCAAACCTAGTTCACCTTCCCTAGTACATGTTCTCATCAAGCAACACAAATTGACACATGTCTTAGTATCACTATTAGAATAAATCATCATAAGTATTTATTGAAATATTTTATTAAAAAGGGTCAAAATGAGGGATGTTATTCTTAATCATGCCCACTACACCTCAAACATGAGTATTAAGAGAAGATATCAACATATGTTGTAATGTTGATAAATAGACCCCATAAATAGATGTTGAAATTATTGTTGTGAATAGAGCATTAGTTGTCCTTGCATTGTCAAAAAATTTGCAAGGGGGGGACTTTATGGTTGAGTTTGAATTTTTTGTACACTATTTGACTTTAGAACATCAACTAAGCAACCAAACTCTAAAGCTATCTTGACACTTTGTTCACATCTTTGTGACTTCCAAGTGCATTTATAAGGTTCCTAAACATGATAGAAATATAGGGGATATAAATACCATTGTTCATAGAACCAAGAGAACTAATACACGCCAACATTATATCCAAATAAATTGTGGTGATAAATAATTTGTTAAATAATACAAACTTTTCCTTCAACATATTGGGTTTCAAGAATGGAATTCCTACCTCAAGAAAACTTTAGCACTCCAATTGGAAAGGCCTATTATCTAACACCCTTGGAGATGAATAAAGACCAAAACTATTGGTAATTTATTCAATTATCTTGGTCATATCACACTATTTTTAACAATAGATCCAAATTAATCCAAGTTTTCATCCATCCATTACTCGAACTTATTGTTAGTCTACGAAGTATCTTGTGATATACTTGCAAGGTTAGGAGCCTTAAAGAGAAAGATAGAAGATCTATGATCGCAGCTCCAAGAGTAAAAATATTATTAGAAACCATTTCCAAACATATTTATTTCTAAATACAAAAGGTATAATCTAATGGATTGATATATAGATGAAATCATGAGAGATATTGACCTTAATAATACAAATTTCTAGAAAAAAGTTTCATAGGGAAGGTAATTGGTAGAGAAAGGAGGATATATTCTCACATGACCTATGAATGAGTATAGAACTAGAATAGATATTTAGATTATTTCTTTTTACATAATAGACAACACATGGGGATCTATTGTTCAAGAAGAAAAGTTGATCCCTTATAGACAGTTGGTAATAAAGGAGTTTCTAGGATAGAAATTGAGCCTGGGCAACAACTTTTAATTTCCAAAGAGCGTTGCTAAGCTTATAACATTTGGTGAAAGAAAAGGGACATATCCATTCAGAAATTAGTCTCTCATCTATAAAGAATGAAGAATTAATATCATATATACATCTCTCCCCAGGAAATGAATGATGTTGTACCTAGTATGTCATCACCAATCTTTAGAAAAATTACCTTATATTAGTGGAGAGATTAGTTGTAACTGTGGTGAATGAAAGGAATGCATAGCATAGATTGTTTGTAACCAAGTATTAGAAATTAAAAATTATATTTTCAGACTATGATAGCCCTTCTATGTCATTATAAGAGGCCCCATAAATCTGTAAAAGTTTTCACACCTTTCTTGAACAATGTTTCCCCCCTTAATTGTTTGACAATAGCAAGTAGTTTATCATCTAACTAAACTGCTCTATTCCACCACATTAAAGAAGGTTGAAAACTAAAACCATTGTTGAGAGAAATTTCTTGCTAGCACAAAAAAGTGAAACAAATTTTTAGGTGTTCCACATACTCTACTTATTTTGAAGCTCAAATCTTAAATTTAAGGTGCTACGAGGATTTTTTCTTTACATCAAATAGAGGCATATGATTTGGAATTATGGTTATATGAATTTATAAATAAATAATACTCTTCTAGGAAACTAATCCTTGTAGTGATCTAACTATCCATTTTTCCAATGTATGTATGGATTGATGATGACTGGACCACCACATACTTTGGGTTGAGTGCACTAAGACTAAGAAGAAACAATCATCCATTTTTATTACCCTATTTTGTTCATAAGAAGATTTTGTTGGTATCTATGAGTTGATGGTGGCATCCTTTAGAGGGAAACCAACATGATGAGATGTACACTTTGGCTAGCTAAAATACTTTTGTTGGCAACTTAGATTATTATTTTTTCATTGAAAAATATTTGTTTGGATAAGATTGTAATTTTATTTTTCAAAATTTCAAGATACCATTTCCACATATCCTTTAAAGAAACACCTAGATTAAAGGGAATGCTTGGTTATGTAGAAATATATCCATGTATAAACAATTTTAATTATAGGGTGATTGACTTTGAAGGAGGTCTAAAAGGATATAGGGTGTTTTATTTTATTCATGAACAATTAAGATCCAAAAGTAGCACAATAAACATCTAATATATTAATATCATTAGTTATTTCTTCTAATATATTTTTTTGAATAAAATATTTCCATCACTAAAAATGAGTTTAATTCCACAACATTACTCCTAATGAGATCATTTTGAATATGAAAAGATAAAGAACCAATGAACATCCTTATTTGATAAACCTTTAAAGAGGGGAATCATTCATAGAAATGCCCATTAGTTTTTATTCAAGCATTAACATCATTGAAGGAATTAAACATGAGAGATATTTTCTTAACCAAATCCCAAACATCTAAGCATTTTACAAAATTTTCATTTAATTATATCATAGGCTTTATCAAAACATAATTTGACTAGAGGAGTATTTTGTGAAGATTATTGTGCCTATTTAGTTGACTCCCAAGCTAAAACAAGATTACCTAGAATGAGTCTTCCTCCTAAGAAATTAGTTTATTTTGGTTAGGTAATTTATTGTGTAGTGGACTTAATTTGTCTTGCTAGAACTTTAGCTATGATTTTATATGCAGTAGTAAGCAGTGTAATAGGCCTTCATCCTCAAATTCTATTATATTTTTTATATTTAGGAACTAGATTAATAAGCCCCTTATTAATTTTAGGCCTAAGAGAACCATGTTAGAACCATGTTCAATGGTTTCCAAGGATATTATAAATTAATTAATTTTAATGTAAGGTCACAAAGATTCATTTTTTTAGCTTAGAGCTCATTTGTTCCTAGCCTTTTCTCATTGGCCATGGCCTCCAAAGTTGCATCAATCTCTTCGATCATAATGATTCTATCTATAAATATTTGTTGTTCCCTATAAACTTTGGTTAGAATACATTTTCTAACAACCTTTTCAATTAATTCCTACACAATATCACTCTAAAGAGTTATCAACAAAAAAAATTTAAAAATGTATGGAAAGAACTTCCTTAATACTTTTAGTATATGTGCACAAATAATTATTCATATCCTTAATTGCTTCTATATGCTCTTTTTTGTCTTAGAAATTCTGACCAAAAAAATTGTGCCCTTGTTTCTATTTTTATCCAATTAGGTTAGGCTCCGATTTGAACCCCTTTGTCTTTGCAGTTCTCTAATTTTCTTAGATTGTATTTAATAACTACCACCTCATTTTGGATCTTACTATCACTAGGGGAGGCAATGGAAATATTCTAAAAACTTTCAGATTGACCTTGGAGAGTGTGTTTAATCCTCTTTCTTTCCCATCCTATTATTTTGCCACATGAACAGATAAAGGCATTGTAGTGGGTGAGGGATTTTTTCCACCATTGAAAATAACTCTCAGTAGAGCTTGGATAGGATTGATCATTCTAAATAGTAATGAGGTCTTCTAAATAATCTCAGTTAAAAAGGTGAGAGGTATTAAGCTTAAAGGGTAAGGAGGTTGGCTAGGGGTATTGACATGAAGGAATGCAAGTGGTAAAGAGAGAGATGTTTGGAAAGGGTGATAGTCATATCTAATCGAACAAGAAGCCCATCTTTAGAGGGGGATATGGGGATTGAGGGGGGGAAATATAAGTGATCAAGAAAACTATATTTTAAAAGAAATCCTTGATGATAATTAGATCAGGAGGATTACTGAGAAAGATGATAATCTTTTAGACCATGCAAGGGGTCAAACACACCTAGAGTTTTATGATAAAGTTACAAACTGTCAAATTTAGTTTGAAATAATTTGGTGTCGCTAAACCGATTATGGTCTCAAGGATGCTTTTCCATATTAAAAAACCACCATTATACATTTTAGTAAGGGTGAATAATTATTTAACATGTTCATTTCATCCCTAGGGATGACAATGCTTAAATAGTCATTAACGAGTTTTTGTTTGAATCATTCCCTCTTTAGTGATGCATCAAACAAGGATGTCCACTAGTTGATTATCTTTAAATGTTTACAATTGATGCACTTGGTTATATCCTCCAACATGCATATCAATAGAATCTAAATTAAAGTCATTTCATTGCATAATAATGTTGTAGCATTAAATTCCCATTTTGCTAATGACAAGATGTTGTTCATGTAAAATTTAGCAAAAGAAATAGCTAATTATATTAATAGTTTAGATGTATATTATCTTGCTTCTAGATTCTAATTTTCCATTAAAAAAATATAATACTTTATGGATTAAAATATGCATAAGAATGGTATCTCAAAAATCAAAAAACAAATTTCTATATTGGAAAGTCAAATTTCTCTCCATGACAAGTAGAATTGAAGTTGACAATTATTTTAGATAGCCATGTGTGCATCTCGTCATGTTGGATTCCTTCTAAATCATGCTACTATCAATTCACTAAAACTATTAGAAATTTCTTATGGACCAAATAGGGTAACAAAAAATGAATGCCTATTTCTACTTGGTATCATTGCACTTAGCCTAAAGAATGTGGTGGTTCAAGTATCATAGATCCTTCTAAACAATAAATGTGTCCTATTGAAAATGGATATTTAGATTTCTATAAGGATCAAATCCTTGGAAATAAATTCTTTACTTCAAAATTCACACAACCAAAACCTAAAAATTTTGGGCCTTTATTTGGTGGCAAGATAAAATCCTATTAACTCTCTACTTTGATATTTGAGATTTATAACACGCGAAGAGTATTTGGAATGCTTGGTAGGTTGTTTCACCTCTTTTGTGTTAGAAATATATTTAACTAAGTAATGGCTTGATTTCATCAACTTCTTTAGCTTGATGGAACACAATAGTTCAGCCAAATGATAAATTGCTCACTCTCATCAAACAATCATAAGGAAAAGTGATATTCAATAAAGGTATGCAATTTTTTATGAATTTGTGGGAATTATCTAAAATTACATAGAAGGATGATCATGGTCTCAAATGGAATTAAATCTATTTAATAAGTAGTGGCTAACTATTCACATTATTTAGTCCCTTGTTCCCTACAACTACAACTTACACTCTCCACCCGTATGAAAAGTAAATTTTTAAATATTGGTGATGGCCTACTAGTTGTATCATCATCCATTTCCCTATGAGATTTATGTACACAAAATCAATTCCTTCATTCACTCTAGATGAGAGATTCAATTCTAAATGAAGATGCTACTTTCTTCCACTAAAAGATTTAAGTTTAGTAACACTCTCTAGAAATGAAATGCTATTCTCGAGCCTAAATTCTAGCTTATAAACTTTACCATTATAGATTTCCTACTAGCGATCACTTTTTCTTCTTGCAATTAGTCCCCTTGTGTTGTTTTTTTATTTACCAAATATTTCTTTTGGTTATATATTCATTAGATTAGGTATTGTGATAATTTGTCCTCTCTTCTCTACCCACTATCTTCCACATGAAGCTTATCTAGAAATCCATGTTATTGGGGTTACTATCTCTCATCATGTCATAATTTGTAATGCCACTAACATCAAATTTCAACATAGAAACAAATTTGTAGATTGAATTCAATGAATAACAACACATGAACACATGGATCTCTTTGGTATAATGATAAACCTTAGAATCTCATACATATATGATACATCACTTACAACTCACTAAGATTGATTCAGAATGATATACAATGTTGCTATAGATCAAACATAGTATTAAAAACATCCTTACAAATTCTTTGAAGCTCAGATGCAATCCCTGAATGAGAATGCCCTCAAGAACCAAAGGGGTTTCATCCTCTAATCCTAGTGAACACTGGGTTTTTGTCTAATGAACACAAACTCCTGTGGGTTTTCATCCACAAAACACAAGTGCTCCAAAATATAGAAAATTGACATAATAATTTGATACTTAATACAATAATTGACTCCCTACATTTATATGCTAACATTTTTTCTTACGGAACATGTCAACCTTGAGCCAAAATGGTGCCAAAGCCTAGAATTTTAATTTCACATGCTACACTAGGTCAACCTTAAGGCCAAAGTAGGTTCTTTTGGAATTAGCATGTCATCCTGCAAACCTATCCACATGCTTCCCTAGCCCTTTCGTTCTTCCTTAAACTTCACAATTACTATCACATGATCCAAAGGTGTCTTATCCTATAAGCCTACCAAAGTGAGTGCCAATTTCTTAGCACAATCATCTTCTAACAACAATATATTTTTCGTACTTGATCCATTCCTCTTAATATTGGGATATGATGTGCACGTGTCATAATAGATGTTATATTCCAAAGGGCAAGTCAAAATTTGCTCCTATGGAGGAGTATGGAGGGATTCCTTAAACCAATCTTTCTTTGGTATATTGAGTCTGAACTGGCGATCTTCTTATGGCGATATCTTTTCAGTATATGATCCTTTTTCTTTGAGCTCTAGATATGATGTGAGGGAATTATTATAGATGATATGTTCCAGACTGCAAGCTGGAAGGATGTCCTGTGAAGAAATGTGGAAGGATTCCCGTATTCCATTCTATAACTACATCTTTCTAAAAAAAGGGATGATGAGGTAAAAATAACCTCATCATAATGAAACTAGAAAATCCTATTTATATAAGCTCAATCCCTAGTCTCTGCCAATTAATTAAACTTTAGGAGAAATAATTGCTTATCTTTAAGGAAAATTATGCAAACTTTATTTCTTATGATTAATTGAGGTAATCTACCAATACGGGTTTAATGGGTTGTTTTGAGTGTTTTTGCAGAGCAATAATCGGACATCACGCAGCAGTTGCAAAATGTTTAAACTAGCACGTGCCTCAGTAATGGTTGAAGATAGATGTTGGGAACTTGCTCCTAAACGTCAAGCTAATGAACAGAGGATATAGTTATTGTTAGTTTAATTTTTGTTATGATCTTTAGTCAAAAACTTCATGGCTCATCTCGAGCCTTCTTAATGTTTATGTAATGGGGAGTTAATTGTTATAGGCTTTTTCAATGGCTAACCATGCCATCTGAAATCTAGGATTTAGTTGAAGTTTTTCTATAAAAATGTAATTTTCTGAAGTTGAAAAAAGGACGCAAAATAGTAATGTAATGTTGTTAACATGATCTCTGAATATTTATGAAACTATCTTTTGTCAATTGTTGAGTTGTTGAGCCATGGATGATAATTTTCTTTAATGGAAGAACTTCAAAACCAGTAGTGTATGTAATTTGAGAACAAACGTGATAACCCTCGAGCTGGCCACTCGAGGGAAGATAGCTTAAATAGATAAGTACTTATTGCTATGTTGTTTTGTTTGTTAAGTTAGATAACCATTTAGTAGGAAATCGTTAAGTCTGTCGGTTTTTGAGTCTGAAGTTCCAAAGAACTCTTTGTTTTCAATTATTATGAGTTACTTGTTGCAACTGTTAGAATCTTTTACTGTTTAAGATAATGTTTCATGATTTGTTTACTCATTTTTCCACTTCTGTAGTTTATCAATTGTTTAGTTTATTTATTCTCGTGCTTTCCAGCTTAGTTAATATGCTTTTCAAATTAGTTATTTTGTGCTTTCTAGTTTAATAATTTTGGTTTTCTTACAATAAATTGTTTCCTAATTAAGTAGATAGATGGTCTTAGACTAAAATTGACTTCAGTAGTTTAAAGAAAAACAAAAAATCTAAGATGAGTTATATAAATTATCTTCTATTGCAAACTGCCTTGGACACTGCCTGATGGACTTATTGACATTTTATATTCTAAAGTAATGGGACCTAACGATAGCCTATCACTTTTTGGCACCGTTGTCGGGGAAATAATAGCCTTCTTGCTTAAGTGTTACTAGGAGACAGATTGAATACCTCATTTTAGGCCAAAATACCACCTTTGGCTTCCTTTTTTGCATGGTTGGGAAAAGAGGCCTCCAAAGAAGATTTATACCAAAGACCCCCCCAAAATATGTACCAATCATACATAGGGAAGCCCAAGGCTTAGACGACCATACTTTTGATGAATTATTTGAGCCTATTCCACCAGAGGCTTTCCACTATTTACCTGAAGATCAACTAGTAGAACAACTAGTTATAGAGGAAATAGTCTTTGAGGAGCAAATTCCTTTGAACATTATGGAAGATCGTAGGGTTGAACCTAATCGACATGATGCCAACTGCAATGAACCTCAACCTCCTCAAATGTTTACTTATTCTATTACTTTGGATGCAGATGATGATACTGCTATGAAAAACATTTCCCCAACTTTCCTTCCAACTTTTCGTGGCTTGTCCTCGGAAGACCTAGACCAATTTTTGTTTCAATTTAAGGTCCTATGTCAAACTTATGACTATAAAAATGATAACCAGAAGCTGAAGCTCTTTCCTTCTACTTTGAAGGATTCAACAATGTGTTGGTTCATGGGACTAGGTTCTGGCAGCATAACATCTTGGGGGGAAATGGAGAATGTATTCTTGCAAAAATACCAGAGTTACTGTAGGGTGAGTGATCGTAAGGAAGAGCTGTTTAAACTGAGACAAAATGAGGATGAAAGTTTAGATGACTATCTCAATAGGTTCCTTTTCCTGTCTAAATGATGTGGAGAAGAGGCCATTAGTGTTGAGATTCTCAAAACTATATTTCTTAAGGGACTTGATGACGACGCTAGAAGAAGTCTTGATCTGATGGGAAAAGGTGACATGTCTGAACTGACCCTTGAGGGAATATGTGAATTGTGTTACAATTTCTCCCATACTCGGGGAGGAATCAGTAAAACTAATCTTTTTAAAGGGTCTAACAAGATAGGTAAGCTCCGCAAAGAAATAGCAAATCTAAAAATGAACATTCTCGTTCAGCTGAACACTACATTAGATGGCATACAAACTAAAACTCGCAACCCAGAGACTTTGTCCTGGGTATCGAAACAAACACCTATTGCACGAGTGTCCTTTAGACAAAGTCAATGTTTGTCAACTCTATGAGAAAAACCATCCTACCAATCAGTGTGAGCTTTTGTCTGAGCTTAAGAATACTAAGAAAAAAACTATTTAGATTGAAGAGGAGATAAATGCATTAAACCATTGTCAAGGAGGTAACTTCTCTTATGGACAAAATTCCAATCTGTATGGAGACTACAAAATAACTGGATTTATAATCAATGGACTTCATCTTGGAATCAGTCACCTCCACCGCAACCTAACTGGGGAACTCCTTATTGGGGATCCCCCGAATGGGCAAATCAAACATGGGGAACTCAACAGTGGTCAAACCAACCACAACAACAATGGTACCCACAACATGCTACCCCCCAATGGAATCAAGGACAAAATCAAATTTATATTGGACCTAGGAGGAATCAACAATAGAATTTGTTATGGCCAGCTCAAAACCCTCCTCAGAATGAGCAAGTAAATCAACCATAGCTTCCAGCGCAACCACTTCCCAACCCTAAGAACAATCGCCAGAATACGCCAGTCTACTCTACTGAACACGATAATGTTACAGGACTTAATGTGATACATTATGGAAATGTTCAGTTGCGCTCTAGTAGAACTCTTCAACCCCCAACTATTGAAGAAATAGTGGAGGAACCTGAGCCTAAAAGTCCTATAAAAGACATGCCACCTAATCTTACCACTCCCAGAAAAGATAAAGAGCCTTTTCTAGTAGCAGAAGCTGCTGATTTATCCCAGGGGGAGGAAGGTCATTCTTTGAGTGAGCATAGGGAGGATTCCACTCTAAAAGAGAGAACGATGGCACCATATCCGAAATGTCTAAAATCAATGACTCCGGAAGGTACTCCAGAAATACTTGTGGCTTCTGAAACCGTGTTAATTTAGGAAATCAAGCAACTGCAAATTGAGGTTCCTCTACTGTAGGCAATAAAGGAAATTCCTGAGTTAAACCAATTAATCAAATAGCTATGCATTAAAACACCAGGGAGGAAGCAAAAGAAGATAAATATTGTTCATATTGATGGCTATTTAGCTGATTTTTTGTTTGGCAAGACTATTGCTCCAAAATATGATGATCCTGGGAGTCCACTTATAACCATTACAATTAATGAGGTAGCGACACCAAATGCACTAGTGGATTTAGGAGCAGCTATTAACGTGATGACCGTGGATGTAATGGAAAAATTAGGTTTGACTGATTTACAACCCACAACCACAGTCTTACAAATGGAAAATCAGTCTATAGCCATCCCAAAGGGTGTTATTAAAAACATTCTCGTCAAAGTTGATGGATGGGAATACTCGGTCGACTTCTAGGTAATCCAGTCGCTTACACCCAAAGATAGCTATCCAGTAATTCTTGGAAGACCATGGTTGGCCACTGTTGCCACTAAGATTGATTGCAAAGAAGGGGGAATGACCATTTCTCATGGTCTAGATAGTAAACGTTTATTCTTATATCCCCCTATTAAACCTACCAAGCATGAATAGGTTTGGGTTGATGAACCAGAAGAATCTAACAATCAAGATAGTTTGGCCTCGCTAGCCATGGTAATAATTAAACAACATGGAGAAGAACTAGAGGATGAGTTAGTAAATGACGTGGCATGCCTTGCTATAAGCCCAAATGAGGAAGAAACGATGGATGCTCCAAGAATTTTTGAACAACCAATTGATATAAATGGGATGGAATAAAGCTATGCTACAATGGGAATGCCTTGTCCCTTGGCTAACATGATACCCAAAACAAGTCATTTCTTTGAAGATATCACAAGGTTTCGTTGAATTATACCTCATATTTGTCCTATCAACACCCTATTGCAACCAATATATACTGTCACTTCAGCCCATCCTGGAACAAAATCGATTATGATGTTTCCAGGAAAAACTTTAAACATCAATAGTTGGCTGACAGAAACGCAAGAGGATAAATTGTTCAATGTGTTGGTAAGAAGGTCTAAAGATTTTTCTTGGGACTACATGGACATGAGGGAAATTCACCCAAGTGTTTGTACTCATCACATTTATATTGATCCTAGTATAAGACCTGTATGCCAGCCTCAGAGGAGACTCAATCCTACATTAAAGGATCTTGTCAAAATTGAAATTGAGAAACTCCTTTGTGCAGGATTTATTTATCCCATCTCTGATAGTAAGTGGGTGTCACCTATGGTGGTTGTGCCCAAGAAAAATGGAAAATGGAGAATCTGTGTGGACTATAGGGAACTCAACAAATCCACTCATCGAGATTATTTTCCCCTACCATTTGTTGATTAGGTTCTGGACAACTTGGCTGGAAGAAAATATTTCTCCTTTTTAGATGGATTTAGTGGTTACAACTAGATTCAGGTTGCTCCAGAAGACCAAGATAAGACCACGTTTACCTGCCCTTGGGGCACATTTGCATACAGGGTGCTTCCCTTTAGACTTTGTAATGCTCTGATGACTTTTCAGAGAGTCGTTCTTGCTATATTTGTTGAACTCGTCAATGACTGTGTAGAGGTCTATATGGACGACTTTACAATCTATGGGTCAACATATGATGAAGCTCTTTAGAACCTAGACCGAGTCTTACAAGTTTGTGAGGAAAATAGACTATCCCTTAGTCACGAAAAATATTTAATAATGGTAGAACAAGGAATAGTCTTAGGTCATCATATTTCCTTTGAGGGAATAAAAGTTGATCACAAGAAAATTGAAGTCATCCAACAGATGACTATTCCTCAAACACAAATAGATTTTTGAAGTTTTCTTGGACATGCTGGTTACTACAGAAGGTTCATCGAAGGCTTTAGTAAAATTGCTGCTCCTATGTTCTTTCTTTTACAAAGAGAAGTAGAGTTCATTTGGACACCTAAGTGTCAACAATCATTTGAAACAATTAAGGAAAAGCTTGTCTCTGCTCTCGTACTGCGAGGGCCAAATTGGAGTGTTCCCTTCCATATTTATGCAGATGCTTCAGATGACGCTATTAGTGCAGTACTGGGACAAGAAGATGAGAATGGGGGTAAATATGCCATATACTTTATCAGTAAGAATCTTACATTTGCAGAGAGAAAAACTATACGACAACGGAAAAAGAATTTATGGTTGTTGTTCATGCCATTAAAAAATTCTACCACTATATTACAGGATATAAGGTTATAGTTTATACAGACCATTCAGCCGTAAAATACCTAATGAACAAACCTGTAGTTAATGGTCAGATTAAGAGGTGGCTATTGCTACTTCAGAAGTTTAATGCTACAATTCTTGACAAGCTAGGGAAATATAACGTAGTAGCAAACTTCTTGTCGCGAATCAAACAAGAAGAGGGTGACAGTACACCTGTACAGGACGAGTTTCTAGATGAGAATCTATTTGTTGTTTCTGTAAAGTCACCCTAGTTCGCTGACATTGCTAACTATTTAGTTGCCTTTGAAGTACCCCCCATGGTTCACGTTGAAGAAAAGGAAGCAACTTATCAGGAAAAGTTCCCCATTTAAATGGATTAACGAAATTTTATTTCATTGTGGACCTGATATGGTCTTAAGAAGATGTGTTAGAGCTGACGAAACTTACAGTATTCTAAGGGCCTGTCACAATGATCCTTTTGGAGGGCACTACTCTATGAAAAGAACTTCCCATAAAATTTTAGGCGTCGAATATTATTGGCCTTCAATGCATAAGGATGTTAAGAACTATGTTCACCGTTGTGATGAATTTCAGAGAGTAGGAAGACCAGCTGCTTCTTCGAGATGCCTTTACTGCCATAGATAGTCCTCGAACCATTCAAAAAACGGGGTTTAGATTTTATCGGACCCATAGATCCTTCCTCTTAAGGGAAAGAATACATATTGGTTTGCACTGATTACCTGACGAAATGGGCAAAAGTTCAGGCCTTACGAGTAGCTAGGGAAGAGCAAGTTGTGAACTTCCTCTATAATAAAATCTTCCTTAGATTCGGAGCCCCTCGAACTATCGTCACCGACAGGGACCTCAATTCATGTCCAAAGTACTCTTAGCATTCACCAACCATTTTCAGGTAAGCCATAGAAAGTCATCCCCTTACCACCCTCAAGCAAACGTCCAGGTGGAAGTAACTAATAGGGAGCTTGAGAACATATTAACGAAAATAGTTACTTCAGGAAGAAAAGATTGGGCCAGGAAACTGCTTGAAGTTGTTTGGGTGTACAACACAACATGGAAATCCACAACTGGATTAAGCCCCTATGAGCTCATCTTTGGGAAGAAACCTCTTCTTCCCATTGAGTTTGAACTTCAAACTCTAAGAACGGCTATGGAACTAGGTCTAGATTTGAAACGAGCCCAAATTGAATGAGTTCTACAATTAAGCGAATTGGATGAGCTTCGCTTAGATGTTGTCCATCAAACTAAACTAATTCAACATCAACAAAAAATGTGGCATGACAAACATATAAAAGAGAGAGAGTTTTGTTGATGGTGAAAATGACACAAACAATGTGTAAATAAAATATTTCTACTCTATTTCTCCTGAAAAAGAAAGAAAACATGTAGTGCCCTAACTCCCAAGTTCTTGGTAGTTGGTTCTCAACTGTCTGGTGTCACTCAATCGGTCCATGCAACTGTAATGTTCGAGGGCCCTGTGATGGTAACAAAAGAATACAAGCAATGACTCATTCTACCAATAGTTCTTGTAAATAAAGGGGGTTTCAAACAAAAGAAAAAGATAGATCAAAGGATAAACCAGTAAACATGAACCAAACTTATCTAGCATCCAGACATATAACTTCAACAATGAATGTTTTCTAATAGATCACAAAAACCAAAGCATGACACAATTTACAGAATAAACTACACCATTGCATGCATCTAAGGTGCTTAATTTAATACCACTATTCACATATCACACTTATCTCAAAGATGTCAAAAGAACACACATCCATTCATTGCCAAGATCATAGATCAACAAACTTCAATAACTTCAATTCACTGATAATCTAACAAGATAATCCTTAAATCCGGTTTCTTCTAATTACTTTCATCACATAAGAAACAAATCATGCTTCAACACAATCATTGGCATACAAATAGATTATAACTTGTTAACCTTATCAAGTAAAACACAATTCTAATACCATATTGCGTAAACCTGTAATTTTTATTTAATTGTAAAAATTAAGTAACAATGTATCTCTGTAATCACTACAAAATTCTATCTCCTAACCTTAGGTGGCCAATTTTATTCTCTATCAGCTAACCCTTACAATATGATACCCAAAGGGTATTTATAGATATACAAAATTCGAACTCTACTTCTATTTTAAGTCATCCACCCTTTTAGGAACTAAAAACTCTCTTGGAAACTCAAATCAATTTGATCTTGAGTTCTTACATTAGCCCATTTAGTTAAACTAGAGATCAGAAAATAGAAGAGAAAAGAAGGAAGTCATGCGCTTTAGGAACTACTAGTGCTGCATGCAACATGCAAAGAAGAAGAAAGTCATGCATGCAAGAGATTTATGCATGTGAAGTTGGGTCTACAATAAACTCGTCATAACTAGCAAAGACTTGTTGTAATACATCTAATTTTGGTCCATCAACCCAGCTGTCTTCAAATTTAATTCACTCCAATTCTGCTACAGCAAACCCTCTCATATCCTTTATCTTTGTCAACTCTCTTTTAGCAGCCTTTATCTCTTCCTTGACATCCATCAGTCGATCTATTAGTAGATCTTCACCATCATCTCCTTTCTGCATGAGTCCTTTAAACCTTTCGCCCCATTTCTCTTTTATCTGGCTCAAAGGCAGGCCTTCCTTTGTTAGTATATTAACATCTACTATGATAGCAATGACCACCTCCAACTCCTCAAATTGTTCGGTTAGATCCTTAACGACATCTTGAACTTCCTTTCTATGTTTGCACAAGAAATTTGTTCTGAATCAAAGTATACAAGAGGTCTTTTCCACAAAATCTTTATTATCCTCCTTGAGTATTGACTGTTCAAGAAGAGTAGTCAAAGGCAATGTACTAACCTTCTCCAATTTTTGACTATACCCTTTATATTCCTCTTCCTGCTTCTCCAATGTTTCAATATATTGATGCATTTCCCTCATCAACTCTTCTGCCCCTTTGTGAACTTCAAAACCTTCGACCAAAACTTCACCTACTTCTTGATTTAACTTGTCAACCCACCTATCTAACATCTCTACTTTGCCCCTTACTTGTACTAAATCATCTACTTCCTTTTTGCTCAGCAAAATTGGAGTCTCAATAGCAGCTACTTGTTGCGATCTTGGAGAAGAGACACTTTTTAAAAAGGAATGCAATTGATCTAATTGAGCCTTAAGCTCATTTTTCTTCTGCTTATCCTTTAACATTCTTGACTTGGTTGTCGAAGCTACCACATCAATTAGATTCATTTGCTGATCTCTAGTAGGCCTTCCCAAGTTAACAGTACTTAATTGATAATCCGTTAACTGCATGTCTCCTACCTCCTTTTCTATCATCGGTATGGCACACTCAACAACAATCTCTCCCTTGTATGTGAGCCTGATGGAGTGTAAGATCTTGGCCTTCTTTTTAGGCCTTTCTTGTTTAATCTCCTTCATCATATCCTCCCAATCGAGAGGTTGTGAAGGTGTTACTATTCTTTTCTGTAGGTCCAATTTTAGCCAAGTGGGAGCACATGGAGCAGTAGTCATCATAGTGGAAGAAGAAGCAATAGTAGTAGTAGAAGGTGGCTGCACATATACCTGGGGTTGAGAATCAACCCTTGATTCCTCTTGTTGTTCTTGCACCATATGCATCTGTACAAGCTTTTCAACTTCCTCTCTATCTTTTTGTTCTTGTATCTTCTTACCTTCTTCTTCCTTCTTCAACCTCTCTTCCTCCAATCGTTCTCTCTCCAATCTTTCCTTTTCTAATTTCTCCTTCTCTAGAGCTTCTTTTTCCAGTTTCTCTTTCTCTAAAGCCTCTAGTATTTCCTTCTCTAGCCTTTCTGCCTCTAAAGCCTTAAGCTTTTCCACCTTTTCTTCTTCTTCTTGTTGCTTTCTAACCAGCTCTTCGGTGTCCTTTTCCTTTCTTAACCGTTATGCTTCTTCTTCCTTTTGGTGAGCTTCCTCAGCAAGTTTTAACTTGGCAACCAAGACTTATTTCTCCCTCTGGTGTCTTGCTTTCTCTTCCTCAAGGTCATGAATCTTTTGTATTAATTCTAACTGATCATTTTCTTCTTTGACCTTGAGTTCATGCACCTGTTGCCTTTTTTGCCTTTCTACTTCATCAGCTCTTGACTTAGCTTCAATTTGTTGCTGCTGTAGTATGGCATCATCTTGTGTCTTGGCATCCATTAACTTTTGCTTTTCTATTTCTTTAGCTTTTGCATCAGCATCCTTTCTAACTTCTTCAAACAATGCCCACTACTCCTCTTGTGTCATTACATGTTCAACATCCTCCTCTAGAGGCATATTCTCTTGCACATCCTTCTCTAACACAGTCTCGTCTGAATCTGTTTCAACATCATGAATTTCCATCTCCACTTCTTTTCCCTTTGTAGTTTCAGCCATACTATGAAGAGCCCCCTTTTGAACTTCTTCACTCTGTTGTTTTGCAAGTGGAACTTGTGTGGAAGATTCACCTAATGTAGGTGTTGAAACAACCGATCACATTTGAGCATCTCCTTCTTGTGTTTCTGCTTCATCAACTGCTTCTTCAAGTTTTATTTCTTCAATGTCTGGAGGAAGGAACTCCAAAGGCTCTTCAGGAGGTGTCTTTCTTTTTGAGTCTTTTATACCCTTTCCCCTTTTCAGGAGTTGGTCCTTGAGGAGCTTTGGTTCTTAGCACCAACCAGTGAACACTTCTATCTAAGACTGCTCTTCCTATCTGCTTAATATCAATAGTTTCCTCACTATCCCAGTCAATTAGATCCATACTTTTAGTTCCAATATTTAAAGCCTCGTAAGATGGATCCAGTACAACTCCATCATCCACCAATGTGTCAGGAATGTCATTTTTGACTCCAAATTCTGACATGAGTGCGATAGGTAGTCTTTCATAATTTTTCTTCCTCAAATCATACTCATCTTGTCGGTCACTCCAGAAATCTTCTAATAAATTAAAATGCTTGTCAAACACAGAAGGCAACAAGGCATTCATCTTACCCTTTGGATCAAAATATTTACGAGTTGTGTATAAACCTAGCTTCAATTGTATCAACTCATTGCAGACCACCTTTGCTCCTACCAAATGCTGACAGCTATACTCACCCAACTTCATGGGGAACTTGTGACACCCTATCTTATGTTTTAGTCCAAACCAGGCATTGACTCTAAGAGCCTGATATACAAACTCCATCAATACTATCCTATTATTGCAACACCTTGGCAGCAAATGTGGATGGCCCTCAAAACCAGCTAACCTAAAATATATATACCTGGGGTATTGAATGTACCAACATCCCCATTCATCAATAAATGCCATGGCCTCTTGACTCAACCTGTACCCTGCATCTTCGTTGAGTTGGTTAATGACTACATATATGAAAGCATCATTAACCCTTCTGAATTGAGTCTCAACAACTTGCAGAGACAACTGGTTATAATGCTCCCACACCTTCTATCAATCCAATACTCCCATTATGTCCACTCTGTTCAAACCTGGGAAGATACCCAATCTTGTTACTGCATATATAATGTAAGAAGTCATAAAGAAGCATTTAGTCTCCCCGATGTTGGTCAGTTGATCATGAATAGCATTTGATACAATCATCGACCAATCAAACTGATGGGAGCCATTTAAAATTGTTTGGATGAAGGGAAACATCCACTCCTTGAAATAAAATGTATCTCTCTTCCCAAAATCCCTAGACAACATCAATATTAAATCTGATACCGCCTTATAGAAATCTGCCCTCTTTGGCCGGTTTGCAAGCTTGGTTAGAGACTTCTTCTCTGTCTTTAACCACTTTTTGTTCAAATGAAATTTATTGGATTCTTTATACTTACTATATTTCTCCAAGGCCTCTGCCTCATCCAACTGCACCCGAGTTCTTAGGATCCGGGACATTAAACATACTTTGAAACATATGAGGAGTAAGATCGATGATCACATTATCTTAGGAATCCATGCATTATCGGGTAGCTGGATTGTAAGCCCCTGCAACTATCAAGATCAATTTCGGGCATTGGATTGACAAAGGAAACAAAGTGATATGAGCCAAGCCGGAATCAACAATTCTTTTGGTTCTAGGTGTCACATCTTCAGCAAAGGTTTTTGAATACATCTCTTCAAAGTTGTATTGGCCCAAATTTGTGTCGGTGATATCTTACCAATTTGATTCTACTTTGCTCACTTTCACAACAGGACTCCTGTGATTATACCTCAAGGTATAAGGTAATTATTCTGGCTTCATCTTCTTTGGTTTAGGTGTTGCCTTTGATGTTCCTGCAGGCCGGTTCCTTTGGGAGGCTTCTCCTGATGTTCCCGACATCCTCTTAGCTTTCTTGCAACAAAACCTCTAGTTAGATCCTTGAATAAACATCTCAAAATGTGTCTTTAAAATCATACCTTTCAAACATACATCGGAGGCGGAATCAGGCAGCAAACATCTTAAATAACCTTCTTTTAACATACTATCGGGCTCAGAGCAAAAGCTGTTATTGTCATTCTACTAACAAGAAGCGAGCTCGGAGTCGGAAATTAAATAGTGATCAGAACTGGAACCGGAATGGAAACTGATTCGGTTTCCTTCAAATTTTTTGTTTTCATATTCTATTTTAGTTCCACTTCCGCTTCCACCAAGGTTAACTCTTTATGAAGTAAAAACTTCTCACTATAAGCGGAATCAGAGACAGGATGAAAATGAAATTGACACTAATCATAAAACACATCCAACAAAACCTAAATCAATTCTGATCCGGCTTCCGCCTATGTTGACCATGACGTCATCAACGATTTTAACAACTTAATGCATAACTCCATGATTAAAGACTAAGGTCATATTAAAAGAAATAAGGCTTAAAATCTAGCATAAAATCGACCATGCCCATATGACCGTGGGAACGACTGTATCTTAGGGCATCATATTTAATTATTTTAATTGTGATCACAGAAACGCATAAAACCCTAACTTAGAAAATGCGATATAAAACTATAACTCACTGTAAAAACCTAGATTTAATCTACCTCACTGTGAAAACCCTAACTAAACCTACGCATTTAAAACCTAACACAACATGACGCGATCACGACAAAACGTGAAAGCGACCGTGCCCTGACTCACTATAAAACCAAAAACGCAAGCATAAAACGAAATCAAGAACAACAAATAAAGAAAGAAACACAAACACAAACACACCATCCTATTGAGACGACGAACTTGCCCAAAGATCTAAATCAAACAATCATAAACAAAAAATACGAAAGCAAATAAATAAAAACGAGAATAGGAACCCTACCTCGAACGCAAAACCTGGCTAACCTTCTGAATTGATTTGCAAGCAACTATCTCCTCCTCCTTCAATCGATTCACTCATATGGACTCCGCAACTGCTCTATTTCACTCTTTGATTCTTTAACAATGATAATAATAATGCGTTTAATCCCTAATGAAGGTAAAAATCAGAGTTTCTACCTACGCATTGTAGCTATCATTAACGTATTAAATGTCGTTAAGCAGAGTCAGAACTAGAGAAGAACAAACACTTCACTACAGTGAGAATTCGGTAAAAAAAAGGTCAACGACTAGAAAATGGCGAGAGTAGAATCGGAATGGAAACTAATTCAGAAACTTAAGGAATTTCCCAACTTCATTCCCGTTCCGGGTCCAAGTCCATTGTCAAAGCACAAAACGAAACCAAACACAAAAAGTAAAATAAAAGACTGATATAATAAAACTTAATGCAAATACTTAGTCTAAAACCAAAGTTGAAAAAGTAGAGGCGAAGACAGGATGAAAATGGATTCTGCAATTTCCAATAAACACCAACTTAATGTCCACTCCGGCTCCTACTCCGATAAAGACAAAACAAAAAGGTCAAAAAGAAAGATTGTCGGGATGGGAATCGAAACAAGTTTTGAAAGAAGTTTCAAAACCCGATTTGGTTCTGGCTCCGGTTCTGACAGACTAAACAAAGTGTTGGAAACATAAAGACTCCAAACTTTGTTTGAAAACAACAAAGGATAAAATAACAAAGGGGGACCCATTTTGACCAAGGCAAAAAAATGGGGTGGTTATGCAAGGCATAACAAGTTCCATAATGGAGACTGGGCTTTGCTATTCGATTCCAGATATAAAGATCATAAAGGAAAGCTCAAGACTCATTGGTTGGTGCCTTATGAGATTTCTGAGGTCTTTTTGAATGACACAGTTTAGTTGAAACCAATTGATGGTGATACACAAACTCTCTTAGTCAATGGTCATCGCTTACATATCTACCATAAGCCGGTATACAAGGAAGAATTTTCAAAACTGGTATAAATGCAGGGAGAAATCCAATCCATTGACTTTGCCAAGGTAGAGTCTAACTAGTCAAAAATAAAAAGATAAAAATAAATAAATAAATAAATATATATATATATATATATTTTAAAAATTTGTAATAAAAAAACATGTATACTAAGATATTATTCTTTCATCAGTACTTCTTCTTTTGGACTTAGCTAATTTGTGTTCCATCTTGCAAGACTTCTTATAAAGAGGAAAATAACTTCTAGAGCACCTTTCTAAGATGCTCTGAAACTTTATAATCTTGATGCCAAGTGCTCCGGAACCTGACGGTCCTTATACCCGATGCTCCAAAACTTGTACAACAACTCATCACATTAAAAAGTCATTCCTGCAAAGCGATTCAAAGCTCCTGAAGTTCAAATTCATGGTCTTGCCACTTCGCCTTCATTTTGTTGCTTCTCCGGCTGCATCTCTCAGCGATGCTCTAAAACCTTCATTATGTTGCTTCTCCACCTGCATCTTTCAGCGATGCTCTGGAACCTTCATTCCATTGTTGTTCCGACTGCATCTCTCAGCAATGCTCTAAAACCTTCATTATGTTACTTCTCTAGCTGCATCTTTCAGCGATGCTCTAGAACCTTCATTCCATTTTTATTTTGGCTGCATCTTTCAGCAATGCTCTAAAACCTTCATTCCATTGTTGTTCCGGCTGTATCTCTCAGTGATGCTCCAAAACCTTCATTTCGTTGCTTCTCTGGCTACATCTTTCAGCGATGCTCTGGAACCTTCATTTCATTGTTGTTCCGATTGCATCTCTCAGTGATGCTCCTGAACCTTCATTCTGTTGTTGCTCTGGCTGCATCTTTCGACGATGCTCCGGAACTTCCATTTCCCAGCCGCCACGGCTACATCTTTTGGCGATGCTCCATAACTTATTTGCCTTCTTTGTCACGAATGCATGCCTCTCGCGTGCTCCATAACTTTTTCATTAGTTTCAAGCGCATTTTAATTTGCATGCTCCATAACTTATTCATCTGCATTCCACCAACTTTTTCATAAATTCAAAATTTCGTGATGCTTTCATCATCACATCTTAGTACACGTGCCTTCCTATCTATTTATTTTTAATTTTTTTTCATCATAAATAAAGCCACCAGTAGAGCCTATCCACATTGATGGCTCCATCATTCATAAGCTTTCGTGTCCATGCCATAATAAATCCATCGTCACCTCAACCAATACCATCATGTCATCTTGTCAAATCTGTAAAGGTATGAGATCTTCAAATGATCATAGAATGGAAGTAAGTACTAATTCTCGCTTTAAGTAATTATTTTTGAATAAAGAATAGTTAATTGGCACGAACTTCCCTCCTAATTTAGCAATTTGTGCCACTCGGCGATCAACTACTTGTACGACAAGCTTTTTGTATGCCTCCATGTAGATTAGAATCATTGCACAGTAAGCTTTGAGCAAGACAAATAAATAATCTTAGTAGCTGTATTATCAAAAGTAGTTGTGTATAAGTTTCTTGCCTTGATTGAAATCTTTAGCAGAGTGGAAAATAAGAGAATGGGGGGTGGTAAAAAGAAGTCAGAGCCAACTTCCGCAGAAAAATTATTGGGGTTAAGCAATATCTCTGGTATGTTCGAAGAGGCAAGGTGGTTGGACTTTATTAGAAAGTTCGAAGGTTATAATAAAAAGTTGGTGAACGCATTTGCAAAAAACTACTCAAATGGTCAGGTGATATTCCATGGAAAGCGTTTTAAGGTGAGTCCAAAAATTATCTCTTGTTTATCAGGGTTAGATAATTCAGGCATAAAATTGAAAGAGAACCCCTATATTGGAACCTTGGGGAATTGTTGTAGCCTGGATTATCAAATATTTCACTTGTGAAGGACAACTCATTGTTGTAGTAGGACCTACATTTCAAATGCTAATCCATTTGCACCATGGAAAGGAAAACCCTACTCTTAGGGTTAATTTGCCATAATTTTGATATGACTTAATAAATTCCTCTATAGAAAGATATAAGACAGGGTCAAGGCCACTTAAACACCATGGGTTGATTCAACTAATTTGCAAATACCATTTTCGCAAGAAATCTAAGGGTAAATGGGAGAATTTTTTGTGGAAAATTGAAAAGTCTTCAGTTAAAAGAAAATCAGGACCGGGGGAAACATCTAACAAAGTTGCTTCGCCATCTGGAGCGATTTCCCCTAAGGGCTCTCAAGCTCCAAAAGCTCCAATTCCCATAAACCCTAGTGAAGAAGCATCAAAAATCTTTGAATGATGAGTTCAAAACCCCTGATCAGCCAGAGCATGTTGAACTCATCTATTCTAATGGGAGTAGTCCCGGGGGAAAAAGGAAACGGAAAAGGAAGACACCCGTCACCTTCCAAGGTATTCCTCCTTTAAGGAGAAGTAAACGTCTAGCCTCTGAATTTACAAAAACCCTAATGAAGAGTATGAAAGGTAGTTCAAAGAAAAAGAAGCCTAAACGACCATCAAAACCCATTGAGATTTATGAGCCTGTCAATGAAGAGGAAATGCCTCTAGAAAGAGAAAATTTAGTTGAGGAAATGCCTTCCCACTCAGAATATGTTGAGGAAGTCCTTGTCGAAGAAATTTAAGAGAAAGAACAGGATGAGGGAGATAATATGTTAATTCATTTATCTCCCATTGTTGATAGAATTGTAGAGATAGCTGAAATAGGAGATACTAATGTAGAGATAGAGAAATTTAGGATAGAAATTGACAATTTAAGGAAACAATTGTACAAAAATAATGAACAGATTGAATTACAAAAAGAGGAGCTAATAGTGCATGTTGCTATAATAAATAAAAAAGATAAAGAAATTCAGGGTTTGAAACTGCAACTACAGGACAAAGATACACTGGTTTATAAGTTAAAAGAACAAATTCAGGAATTAAGTCAAGGACATAGAACTTATAATGCTGATATTGTTGAAAAAAATAAAGAAATTGAAATGATAAAGAATAATTTAATGCTTATGTTCTCAACTTTTGAGGAAGACAAGAAGACATAAAAAGAAGAATTAAATGCTTCCCTTAGCAAAATTGTAGAGCTAGAACAAGACTTACAGGAAAGCACTGCGAAACCAGGAATGGAATCAAAAGAAATCCAAACTGAGCCAATTATAACTGAATGGTTCTATTTTTGCATTCCCCCATTACTTATGAAATGGATGGAAAAATGCTATTTCTTGAGAAATGTTCAAACTGAGAACTACAGGTTGAAAAAGGAATTGGTGCTTCTGAAAGAATCATTTCACAGGACTTATAAAGGGAAGCAAGATGCATGTCAGCTTGTAGAGTGTCTATTATCCTATAGAAGGCCATCCAGATTGTACTCAATGTTTCTCAATGAACAATGGATAAGGTGGAAACTGTTCAAAATCTACAATGATCAGCCTTATGAGCCTAATGATAAAGAATTTGTGGAATCAACCCCTGAAGACAAAAATTTGCTTTGTGAGTTCTTTCTACATGATCTTTTATTAGAAAATCATACTGACTTCTTCATCAATTTGTTTGTTAACGAAGTACAATTGAGAGCTCTGTTGTCTACTATGTAAAACCAAGTTCATTGGCAAGAATGCACCAAAGAATATGCTCAAGCTGAAAGAACTATGGGTCTTCAAATAATATCACCCTAATACTAGGCCTACAAGTTTTAAAGACACCTTTTTGTCTCTCCTGGTAAATGATAAAATGAAAGAAAGATATGATAACAATCTCAGACTCTGCTACAATAATTTCATGGATCATGGGAAAAAGTTAATTGGAAAAGCTTGGCATGCTTGTGAGGAGAGATTTACTCCATTACCAGCACATCTTAAGAAAAGAGAGGTTATCTCTCCTCTTAATATCAAATGGTCTTTCAGAAGGGCAGATGTTTTAGTTAAAATTCTAAGAGACCTCAGGACAAACTGGATAGGGATGAGGTATAGACCTCCCTTGCTTCTTAATCCACCTCCTGCTTTCCATATTTCAACATATTAGAATGATAGAGTTTTCAATGAATGGAGAGAAGGTGTTGTCTTTCATAGAGGGTTCATCCATGACCCTATAACCTTTGATTCAACAACAAGAGATGATTTTTACCTTAGTGCCAGATATGAAGAATGGAATAGAAGTCAGGGTTACAACTATGGAGTAGGAGGGCCTGCCAGGAACTAGGAGGGGAAGGAAATGATGAGGTAAAAATAACCTCATCATAATGAAACCAAAAAAGCCTATTTATATAAGTTCAATCCCTAGTCTCTGCCAATTAATTAAACTTTAGGAAAAATAATTGCTTATCTTTAAGGAAAATTATACAAACTTTATTTCTTATGATTAATTGAGGTAATCTACCAATACGGGTTTAATGCGTTGTTTTGAGTGTTTTTGCAGAGCAATAATCGGACATCACGTAGCAGTTGCAAAATGTTTAAACCAACATGTGCCTCAGTAACGGTTGAAGATAGATGTTGGGAACCTGCTCCTAAACGTCAGGTTGATGAATAGAGGATATAGTTATTGTTAGTTTAATTTATGTTATGATCTTTAGTCAAAAACTTCATGGCTCATCTCGAGCCTTCTTAATGTTTATGTAATGGGGAGTTAATTGTTATATACTTTTTCAATGGCTAACCATTGCATCTGAAATCTAGGATTTAGTTGAAGTTTTTCTATAAAAATGTAATTTCTTGAAGTTGAAAAAAGGACGCAAAATAGTAATGTAATGTTGTTAACATGATCTCTGAATATTTATGAAACTATCTTTTGTCAATTGTTGAGTTGTTGAGCCATGGATGATAATTTTCTTTAATGGAAGAACTTCAGAACCAGTAGTGTATGTAATTTGAGAACGAACGTGATAACCCTCGAGTTGGCCACTCGAGGGAAGATAGCTCAAATAGATAAGTACTTATTGCTATGTTGTTTTGTTTGTTAAGTTAGATAACCATTCAGTAGGAAATCGTTAAGTCTGTTAGTTTTTGAGTCTGAAGTTCCAAAGAACTCTTTGTTTTCAATTATTATGAGTTACTTGTTGCAATTGTTAGAATCTTTTACTGTTTAAGAGAATGTTTCATGATCTGTTTACTCATTTTTCCACTTCCGTAGTTTATCAGTTGTTTAGTTTATTTATTCATGTGCTTTCCAGCTTAGTTGTTATGCTTTCTAAATTAGTTATTTTGTGCTTTCTAGTTTAATATTTTTAGTTTTCTTATAATATATTATTTCCTAGTTAAGTAGTTAGATGGCCTTAGACTAAAATTGACTTCAGTAGTTTAAAGAAAAAAAAAATCTAAGATGAGTTATCTAAATTATCTTCTATTGCAAACTGCCTTGGACACTGCTCGGTCGACTTATTGACATTTTATATTCTAAAGTAAAGGGACCTAACGACAACCTATTAAGGGACATGACAAATATTCCCTTCCCAAAATTACTTGTCCTCAAGCAATGCATATTTGGATCTAGAATTTTAGGCCCTTCCCAAGTAGAATCTTCAATTGGAAAATTATTCCAACAAACAAGGTATTCTATTATGCTCCTATTTCTTAGATCCTTGACTTGGGTGTCAATCACAACTTCTAGAATGAGAGTGAGTTTTCCTTCATCATCTCATGGCAGTAACTTAGTTGTAGGAGATATATTCAATCCCAAAAAATTCTTCAAATATGAAAAATAAAAAACATTATGGATTTTGTTGTCTTTCAGAAGCTTCACCTCATAAGAAACTTCTCCAACCTTTCAAATTATCTTGTATGGCTCATAGAACTTAGGCTCGAGCTTCTTTGCTCCACCCTTCCTGATGGAAGACTGTCTATATGATTGTAACCTTATGAATACCATATCCCCTACTTCAAATGACCTTTCTATGTGCTTCCTATTTGTATACATCTTTTGTTGATTCTAAGCATTTTGAAAGTGATCCTTAAGTGATTTCAAAATATCCTGATTTTGTTTGACCAAATTGCTTACTGTCAGAACTCTACTGTTTGTGGGAACTAATTCGGCAAAGATCAAAGCATCATATTCGTAGAGTACTTTGAAAGGGAATATGCTAATTGACATGTGGTGAGTGGTGTTGTAGAAATACTCTCCCAAATGAAGCCACTTGATCAAATCTACTTGTTGACTGGTAGCATAATTTTGCAAGTATCCTTCCTTGTTACAAATTTTAGTTTATCCATCAGTTTGTGGATGGTACCTTGTGCTAGGAGTGAGCTAGGTGCCCATCAGGTGGAATAAATCCTTCCAGAATGTACTGAGGAATTGATAGTCTCTATCATTGACAATGTTCTTGGGTAGCCCATACAACCAAAAAACCTCCTTGAAGAATAAATCTGCAACTTGTAGAGCTTTATATTCACTAGAAATGGAAAAGAAATTATCATATTGAGTCAATCTATCAACTACAACATAAATTCAATCCTTCCCTTTCACTTTGTGCAATCCGGTAATGAAATCCATTCAAATAATTTCCCATTTGTGTTTCGAAATGGAAAGAGGTTGTAGCAATCCAGTCAAAAACTCCTGCTCTCCTTTGTTTTGTTGACATGTGACACATTCCTTGATATGTGTGAGGAAATCATCCTTGAGGCCCTTCCAAGAGAACCTTTTTATAATTAGTTAGTAAGTTTTTTAGAATTTAAGATGCCCTACCATCGGTGCATTATGATAAGCATCTAGTATCTTCTCTTTCATCTTGGATCTAGAAACCAAGAACACTCTATTCTTGAATAGAATCAACCCTTATGAAACCTCATGCCGGTCATCCTTTTCCACACCCTCCATAATTTTGGTAGCAAAAGGATCCTTGTCATATTCCTCCATGATCAACTCCTTCTATTCTGTTGATGTGATGGACATATGACATAGAGTAGGCCTCCTAGAGAGTGCATCTACCACAATATTTCTTTTAAATTTGATATATTCAATATCAAAATCATATTCTTGAAGTTTACTTACCCATTTATATTTCCTATCATTCAAATTTGGTTGACTTAGGAAGAACTTCAAGCTGTTGTGATATGATTTGACCACAAATCTTTTGCACTCTGGGTATTACCAAAAATTCTCCAGGGCATGCATTATGGCTAGCATCTATTTGTCATATATGGAATATCCTCTTTCACTGGCCCTCAACTTTCTACTTTCAAAAGCTATGGGGTGTCCCTTATAAGAAAGAACATCTCTAATTTCTTCACCAGAAGCATCACATTCTACAACAAACAAAAATGAGAAATCAGGAATTGCAAGAACTAGGCAAGAAATCATTACCTCCTTCAACTTCTCAAAAGTTCTTTGTGCTTCCTCTATCCATTCAAAGGCTATTACTTTAGTCAAATTGGTGATGGGTGTCACAGACTGAGAAAATCCTTTGACAAACATTTGGTAATAGCTACACAGTCTGAAGAAACCTCTTAGCCGAGACAAGTTTGTAGGAGATGACCATTCCAGAATAGGTTGGATCTTTTGTTGATCAACCTGGACTCCTTTAACACTCATGACATGTCCTAAATACAATATCTTTGTTGACTCGAACTCACATTTGGACATCTTTAGAAAGAGAGACTGTTGTTTTAGAATCCCCAAGATTATATCCAAATGCTTCAAATGTTCTTCCCATGTTTTGCAATAGACCAGGATATCATCAATGAAAACCAACACAAACTTCCTCAAATGCTTACCAAAAACATGATTAATGCATGTTTGGAAAGTTTATGGAGCATTAGTGAGACCAAAGGGCATAAATAGGAACTCAAAATGCCCATAGTGACATCGAAAAGCAGTCTTTTATACATATTCTTCTCTCACACGGATCTGGTGGTATTTAGAACTCAAATCAATCTTTGAGAAGTGTATCACACCATGTAGCTCATTAATCAGTTCATCTATCTATGGTATGGGGTGCCAATTCTTAATGGTCTTCTTGTTCAGTGCCCAATAGTTTATGCACATTCGTAAAGTGCCATCCTTCTTCTTTACCAACACCAAAAAGTATGTGAAAGGGCTGGAGCTTCGTTTGATGTAGCCCATATCCAACAAATCCTTTATTTCTTTCTCTATATCCTCCTTAAACATCTGAGGATGGCGATAAGGAGTGGTCATACCTAGCTCTGATCCCAATTCGAGTTCCATGATATGATGGAAACCTCTATCCAATGGCAATTCGAGAGGCATATCATTGAAAACAAAACTAGGCCTATCCAAAATATTTTGTATATCAATATGAGCTTAACCATTCTCACCTTCAAAAGAGCCTTTATAAATCACCAAACAACTAGTAGTCCAAGCAACTCTGTTCTTTGGGAAGATCCTTTCCATTCTTCTGGGTGATACTACTTACAGACCTCCACTCACCATTCCCTTTAGAACCATGTCCTTCCCATTGGATTTGAACTTTAGTTCCATCGTTTGGTAGTTTGTAGTATACTCACCCAATGAATGTAGCCACTAAACACCCAAAATTACATCAATTTCACCCAAATCAATAATATAGAAGTTGTCACAAACTTTATGATCTCTAAATGTTATGTCCAACTTCCATACTCTCTCCTTGCAAGGTAAGTTATACCCATCAACCACAGTGATAGTGAAGGCTTCAAAATTCTCCATGTCTAGCCTTCTTCTCTCCACAAGTCCCTCATCAATGAACTTGTGGGTAGGTCCTCCATCAATCAGAACAATCACTTTTTGTCCGATAAGGACTCCTCGAACTTTAAAAGAATGGTACCTATGTACACTAGATAGTGATGCCAGAGTACTACCATTGTCTTTCTCTTTATCTTCTTCCTCCAAAGGGATGTCTTTCAAATCATGAAATTCTTCAATCTCGTCTGATTCTAACTCTTTGTTAGAAATGACTTCTAAATAGTGAACTTACATTTGTGCCCTGGAACCCATGACTCTATAAGAGAAACAAAGTTTCTTCCTCTAGAGATCATTCTCGCTTTCATCATTAGTCTTCTTAGGTGCGGTAAGGGGATCAATTTTTTAAGTAGTCCAAGAATTCTTTTGGAAACTACCTTTTGGCTTATTCCATGTTAAGGATTTTGATTTTTGTCGGGGAACAAAATTTTCCAGATCAAAAACTTTTCAGATAGTCTCTTGGAGTGTTGAGGGGTGAAATTCCTTCACCAAGCCCCTAAGTGTTGCAAGGTGTGCACCCTTGGTCTCCTTATTTTGTGTAGCATAATGCTCAAGTTCGTGACATGGCTTAACCACCTCCCATGGATTCATTAACTTTGGTGGTTGTATCAAGCATTAACAGGTCGATCTTTTGGTGCAATGACAACTATTTGCGCAATAATTGGTATCAAAGCCTGGGTCACAGGTTTGAACCCCTCGCTTGCATTGGGGGATTGTTGCAAGGTTTGTGTCTTTGGTCTCCTTGTGTTGTGTAGTGTAGTGTAGTGCTTAGGTTCATGACATGGCTTAACCACCTACTATGGATTCATTAACTCTTGCAGTTGTATTGGGCATTAACTAGTCAATCTTTTGGTGCAACGACAACCGTCTTTGCAACACCCTTGTTCCGTCAAGCCTTCACTGAATAGGACTGAGTCTCTTCTCTGAGATGTCGATTATAATTACAAATAACCTTTGGAATTCTACAACATATTCTTCCAAACTTCCATTTTGTTTGAGGTGAGCCAGTTCTCTAAAATGTTCTTTCAAATCTCTCTTATCAAATCTCTCAACTAGTCTACTAGAAAACTCATCATAAGATTTGATAAATTTATGGCATCAAGTGATTAGATTGGATGGTACCACCAATCATGAGCAATTCCTTCCAAATGTAGGGTGGAAAATTTGATGGCATCTTCTTTAGGCATAGATTTGAGCACCAAGTATGTATCAAGTTTCTACAACCATGCCCTAGTAGTGCTCTTCTCAAATCCATCAAAGGATGAAATAGATAACTTTCCCAATGAGTGCTCCAAATCTTTTGGCTTAAGTGGTGAATGGTAAGTTCCTTTATTATTCTTCTTCATTGCCATGAAGTCTCTCAAAGATAAGATCTCCTCGATTTGGGGGTCCAAAGCCCTATACTCTTTATAAGCTCTTGAGATGTCATCTTGGAGGGTAGTTCCTTCCCCTAGAACTTCTTCTACTCTTTGAATGAATTTAGGCTTGAGAGGCTTATTACAAAAGTTAGTTTTAGAGATTTGTGTAGCAACCATCTTCTCCTTCCCTTTTCCACCATTGGTTTCATTGGTAGCGCCAACTCCATTAATAGTATCATTCTCCTTCCTAGCATTGGTTTGCATCCACTAAAACATCTAGCCAAACATGTCAGCAAGATTATTTTTCCCTTGTATCATTTCCTCTAATCTTGCTTTGAATTATTTTGCTTCATCATCCATGGTTTCTTCTTGACCTAGTTTCTTCAATTCTCTCCTCTAAAGCCTAATCTTTCTTTCACTTGGAAACATTAATCTTTAGGAAACCCTACAAGCTAGCATAATCATGCTCTAATACCACTATAATGTCCTTAATATCTAATTTCAACATAAAGATTGATTTACAGATTGAATTCAATTAACAACAACATATAAACACACGGATCTCTTTGGTATAGTACTAAACCTCACAATCTCACACATATGATATATCAATTATAACTCACTAAGACTGATTCAAAATGATATACAATGCTATTATAGATCAACCATAGTATTACTAACTTCCTTATAGATTCTTTGAAGCTCAGATGTAATCCTTGAATGAGAATTCCCTCAGGAACCAAAGGGGTTTCGTCTTCTGATCCTAGTGAACATTGGGTTTCTATCCAATGAACATAAACTCCTAGGGTTTTCGTCCATAAAAGGATTTAAAAGACAAGTGTTCCAAAATACACAAAATTTGACATAATAATTCAATACCTAATATACAAGAATTGACTCCCTACATTTACATGCTAACAATTTTCCTTAAGGAACATGTCGACCTTGAGCCAAAATGGTGCTAAAGCCCAAAATTTGAATTTCACATGCTATACTAGGTTGGCCTTAAGGCCAAAGTAGGTTCTTTTAGAATTGGCATGCCACCCTATGGAGCTATGCACATGCTTCCCTGACCCTTTCCTTCTTCCTTAAACTTCACAATTGATGCCGTATGATCCAAAGGTGTCTTATCCTTTAAGTGTGCTAAAGTGGATGCCAATTTCCCAACATATTCATCTTTTGATAACAATATATTTTTGGTACTTGATCCATCCCTCTTAAGATTGGGATATGATGTGCAAGTGTCATCATAGATGCTATGTTCCAAACCATAAGTCGAAATGTGCTCTTGCAGAGGAGTGTGAAGGGATTCCTGGAACCAATCTTACTTCGGTACAGTGAGCCTGAATTGGCGATATCTTTTTGATATATGATTCCTTTTCCTTGAGCTCTAGATATGATGTGAGGGCATTATGACAGATGATATGTTCTAAATCGCAAGTTGGAAGGATGTTTTGTGAAGAAATACAGAAGGATTCCTAGATTCCATTATGCAATTGTCTTTTCGAAAAAAGGGACATGACATCTTTGAATCATGTTGTCAAATAATCTTGTTATTCACCTAGAAATAAAGATGTTTATTTTTTTTAACAATATCTTTATGCTTGGAATAACAATTACAAATCTTCTATTTAACCCTCTTTTTCAAGTTGCCAATATTCAAATATTTTGTAGGATAATTTATAAGCTAAACCAAGGGCTCCAGGAACAAATGAATGATATTTTGGAGTGGGTGGACATTATCGAAAGGAATTAGGTGACCTAGGAAAGAGAATAAAAAAATTGCTAAGAATTTTTAACTTTATTTATCTCCTAGGGTGTTGAACAATAGTCCTTTCTAGCTTAAATTCCATAATTTTTCTCAACATGGGAATTTGAGTCTTGAATCCAAAGATATTAAAGAAAAGTGTAGTTTAACAAGAGGGATTTCAAATCTTCCGATAAATTGATATGGTCATGACGTCCTTGAATGAGTCATATCACCCAACTCTTATGTTGCGTGGATGACACTGAACTTGTCAATGTAGGTTATATGTTTTCTAAGTTTGTCAATAACTTGAGGAATTTTATGGGCATTCTAGCATTGCACTTGTTATTATCATTTCTACTAATTTTGTGATGGTTGCAAATTGACATACACAAACATAGTATTCTTCTCTAAAGCTATGTGGGGTATACCTCATGCACATGATTTTGAGGATTATTTATCTAACTTTACTTTTAGGGATTCCATAACTTTTAACCTTGACAAGGCTCTATTGCTAAAATCTTTCATTTCCAAAGCTGAAACTTTGTTCTATGTATCCATAGATGATTATGTAAGCCTTGTAAATGTAGTCAAGAAGTTGGAGGTGGTGGTTTTTACAATGGTTACTCCACATGTTGCAAATCGGTTCAATCTTGTCAAGGCCATAAAAATGTTAGAATTGTCAAGAGGTCTTTCCCACAAGTGTTTGGGATTGATGTTGATATAAATCATGAAAAAGAGGCTATAAAGACTTCTACAATAAATTGTGATTAATGGAGATGGAATTACCAAATCTATACATTTGAAAGATAAAGATGTCAAGATACCCATAATCAAGACTATAGATGATCCTTGACTAAGATCTTTTACTCAAGATCTCCATTTTCACTACATATTGAATGATTTGTAAGCTTATTCTTTGTTTCATAGTTATGAAGTGTAAAGTCACTTATAGTATTCATAACAATTTTTAAATTCCTAATCTTTGCATGCTATTAGAAATTGTAATGACTCTCTCATGTACACCATGCTTTTATTCTTTCTCTATTGAATTTTTTTTTATTCAATTAAAAAAAATACACTTTAATATCTACAGTGTCATGTGAAACTTATATATAATCCAAAATAATATCATATCATAATTTTGACAAAACATTTTATGAAATTGAACTCACTTTCTTCAATTTTAAAAATTATTATTTATTTATTATTATGTTTAATAAGAAAACGATGACTATAGTTCACCCTAATGAATATTAATACCTTGCACATCAAATTATAATTATTTTATGAAATTGAACTAGCTTTCTCCAATTTTAAAAATTATTTTTGATTTTTGATTTTTGATTTATTTATTTATTTTTGGAAAAAAAGATGCTATAGTTCACTCTGATGTATATTAATACCTTGCACATCAAGTTATGTATAAAGTAAGTTATTTTTTTTTAGACAAAATTTAGTTATGGTCGTTCCAAATAATGGGGTCCACACTGACCATGAATAACCTTGGGTCCTCACCCCTATAAAATTTGCATACAGAAGCACGCAGGCAGCCATAAAAACTATTAACGGTAGAAGGTCCATAATCTACGTATACACTTGCAGAAGTGCCTGTCCAAGCTAAATGGATTGGGAGGAAGGCGCGGATGCAAATGACGTTGCAAATGTAAATGGTGGGGGTGTTATGAGCAGTGAGCAAATGGATGTGGAGGCATACGCCTCTCTTTACAGCGGGAGAACGAAGATAATTAGGCTGATGTTCATAGCGGATAGGTGTGGGAATGAAAGCATGGGCTTGGAAGCCCTGCGGATGGCCCACCATGAGATTAAGAAGGGCGACAACACGGCGCTGCTCAAGGATGTGTTGCACAAGCTCGAGACCAGGCTTGGCCCCTCCTCTCCCTTCTCACTCTCCAACGAGCACGACTGGATTGACGCCGTCGATCGCCGTGCCCAACTCCGCAAAGAAAAGCTCGACAACGAACTCAATGGGTATAAGGTATCACATTCTCTTTCTCACGCTACTGTCTGTTGTGTTCGCTTTTCAATGCAAAATTCAATTACAGGGGCAAGTTTTAAAGTTTTCTCGATCTTAAACAACACCAAGGCAGCATTGCTAATAGAAAACATTAACAGCCCTAACTTTAAACGTATGGGAAAAAATTTAAAATTTTACGGGGTAACTTTAAACCGTGAGTCATCTTCCTCAAACTGCCCCGAGTAGATTAGTACTTTAACCCTACTGGAAACGAATTGAGCCGCGCCCCTCCTTTGGGTCACTGTGACCATTTACCACTAGAGCACCAGTCCTAAGGGTTGGTTGTGATGTTGGTTTTGGGTTTGCAGACAAATCTAATAAAGGAGAGCATTCGGATGGGATACAATGATTTTGGGGACTTCTTCTATGCGCATGGGTTGCTGGGAGAGGCCTTCAAGAATTATGTGAGGACTCGTGATTACTGCACCACATCGAAGCATATAATCCAGATGTGCCTCAATGTGATCTTGGTAAGCATCGAGATGGGGCAATTCGTGCATGTCTCTAGCTATGTTACCAAGGCAGAACAGACCCAGACACAAACCCCTGACCTCCAAGACACCTTGCTCCTCTCAAAGCTCAAATGTGCTGCTGGACTTGCTCACCTCCATGCCTCCAAATACAAGTTAGCTGCTCGCAAGGTAATCTCACATTCTTTGTCCTTCTATACCATAATTACTGCACACACATATAAATGAATCTTGATTCCTTTCTTTTACATACACGGCAACAAAGAATATGTCGCAATCACGTTCTTAAGTTAAATGTGTTGTGCTTTCTATTTGTATATTGGTTCTATTGACAAGCCTTGCATTCTCTTGTCATAAAATAAATAACACATCCCTTTCTCAGAAGCCCTAGATTGCTAATTTATTTAATTTTAATCATAAAAGCTGTTGAAGCAGTTCTATTAAATGAATGATGAAGTCATGGCTGTAAAGAGCAGGAGCTGTAGTAATTCATAATTTTTTGTTGAAGACAATGTTATGTGATTGCAGTTTGTGGAGACAAACTTTGAACTTGGAAACAGTTATACAGAAGTTATTGCTCCACAAGATGTTGCCACATATGGAGCACTCTGCGCACTTGCATCATTTGATAGATCAGAACTTAAGGTGCAATTCTTTTTAATTTGCAATATTGGTATATTTTTCGGAGAAAAGACACGTCCTTTGCTGCTTATGCTAAAATTATGTTTTTACCTTATTTTATTATGCCTTGCCATCAGAATAAAGTTATAGACAACAGCAATTTCCGGAATTTCTTGGAACTGGTGCCTGAAGTAAGGGAACTTATTCATGATTTCTATTCAAGGTATGGTTTTATTTTCCTTCATTTGCTTTTTCCCTTTTAAATCCTGCAATTTACTAATTTCATAAATTTGAAGTGTTTGTTACTTACATTGACTTCTTGGTTTCCAAGGTTGTAGTTCCTCTAGACTCTAGATGGTAGGTGTCTTTGCTACCATTAACCTTATTTCAAGCAATATACCATTATGTCAAATGTATATGAGTTTTTAGAATCCCTATTGATTTTAGAACAGATAAATTGTGTAAGAGTTTCTCGGTAGCTGCTATTAATTCCATGATGTGTGAATGATTTATTGCATTATGTGCTAAATGATTTATTGCATTATGTGCTAAATGATTTATTGCATTATGTGCTAAATGGCTTTTGTGAATGATTTATAATGTTATATGCTGAATGGTGCATGTGTATGTGTATTTTCTGAGCTTTTAGTTCTTGTATGTTCTTTACACCCCATGTTGTAAGTGTTACCAGTCAATGAAACTGTTTACATAGGTCCACATACATTTGAATGAATTAGATTAAGAACCCGTCTTGATCTATGCTCACTATCTGGCAAAGCAGTCTTGGCATGCTTGTTAAGTGTGCAACCCTTGGACTCTTATATTTTCTTTATCTTGAAGGTTGGCAATCCTTGCACAATGTCCTTTAAGAGAAGTAATACTCTATAGTTTAGATGCCCAAGTCTCTTGTGCCATAGCTTGCATAATTTGTCATTGGTATGTACTAGGGCTCCATGTTTGATCAGATCATCAAGGAACCTATAAAGGTCACAGTTCACCCTCTCACATATCTATGGCCAAAGCTTGACCAAGTTCCT